>JALGBA010003886.1:0-350185 GCA_023970755.1 Azemiops feae | reverse complement strand
GTACTTCTCTTTTTCTGTCATGTTAAGCTAGATATAAACTTTTGCTGTGATAAAGGCAGATAAGAAGTCACCCTGTGGGCGAAGCAAGGGTGACACGGTGTGTAAAAGTGACGCCCTGGGTGTAGCCCGGGGTTCACAATTTGCCATGCTAATGCTCTGAACCTTTGCGCAAATAAACCTGTTTCTCCAACCCTTCGTGGTCTTGTCTTCTGAATCAATATCCGAGGGTTTCTACTACAGCAGGAAAATGAAAATGCCTAACGAAGAGAAGGACGAGGGGGGGACACGATAGCAGCGTTCCAGGATCTCAGGGGCTGCCCCAAAGAAGAGGGAGTCAAGCCATTCTCCAAAGCGCCTGAAGGCAGGACAAGAAGCAACGGATGGAAACTGACCAAGGAGAGAAGCAACCTTAGAACTAAGGAGAAATTTCCTGACAGTTAGAACAATTAACCAGTGGAATAACCTGCCTCCAGAAGTGGTGAATGCTCCAACACTGGAAGTTTTTAAGAAGAGACTGGACAGCCATTTGTCTGAAATGGTATAGGGCTTCCTGCCTGAGCAGGGGGTTGGACTAGATGAGTTCCAAGATCCCTTCCAACTTTATATTATTATTATTATTAGTCAAGGCTGCTGAACATCGGATGTTCTTGCTTTGACAACAGATGGAAATGCAGCCGTCTTTTCTCTTTCGCTTTTAGAGTTAGATGATGCTGGGAGGGGGAATGTGGATGAGAGTCCAGTTAGTTGTAACAACAGTAACTCAGCCGTGGGAATCAAGGTCATTGCGCCCAGAGCTGATAAGGATTTGGCGGGCTGGAGAGCTGGGGAGAAAGCCCACGCTTCAAGCTAATTGGGGAATGTGATTTATGACAGTTAATTGGAGGAGGGAATTGTGCTTTGCTACTTTGTGCGGGGGGGGGGGATTCAGTTTTTGGCTTTGACTATGTAGTGCCAATGCTTTGTTTCTCGAATAAAAGATTCTTTAAGGCAAACAATGCCTCGAAGTTCTTTTGAAGAGTTTCATCTGTCGGAACCAGAAGGTATCCAGAAGGACTGATGTGTGTTCCCCCCCCCAAAGCTGTGTGTGTGTGTGTCTTCTCTGGGCTCACAGTCAAGCATCCAGCCATCTCAGAACCGTCCCCTGCAAAACCCCTCCGGGGGGGGAAAGGAGGGGCTCTTGCCAAAAACTCTGCACCCCGAAACAGACACAGACAAAGGGGGGAGGGGGAGAAGGAGGCAGGGGGAGAGGCAGCGGCTGTTACACCAACCAGAAAAACCCCCTCCTCTGCAAATGGGTCGGAGGGGGGGCCATTTAGTGCCACCCTCTTCTCCCAAAAAGAGGATTTTAGGCCAGGGGGTGCAAGGGAGGGCCCGGGGCAGCCCCCACCTGGCTCTAGAGGCAAAGAGAGCCCCCTCCCAGGGACGGGCCCATTGCATGATGGGAAGACGGGCCAAACGGGGGCAGATGGGAGCCGTTCGCAGCCCCCACCCTGCAGAAAGCAGACCCTCCCCCCTCCAGGGGAGGCTGCAGGGCCCGTCCAGGGAAGGAGGCTCATCCGAGGGCCGGGAGGGCCTTCCTCGCAGGGGGGGGGGCGTCAGTTCCACGGCTCACATCTTGCTGCCGCCGCTGCCCGCGAAGCCCAGTTCGCTGCGGGGGGATCGGCCCGTGGCCCACTCGGCCTCCCCGGGGACGCGGGAGGGGGACGCCCCCTCCTCCTCCTCCTCCTTCTTGGCCCCCCCCCCGCAGAGGGCATCACGACAAGCTGGCACCCGTTCACCATGGAGCAACTTGCTACTTCGATCTGACTGGAAGAATAGAATAGAATAGAAAATGGAATAGAAAATAGAACAGAATATAGAATAGAATAGAAAATAGAATAGAAAATGGAATAGCGAATAGAATAGCGAATGGAATAGAATAGAATGGAATGGAATGGAATAGAATAGAATATAGAATAGAATAGAATATGGAATGGAATAAAATAGAAGAATAGAATAGAATATGGAAAGAAATGGAATAGAATATAGAATAGAATAGACTATAGAATAGACTATAGAATAGAATAGAATAGAATAGGATATGGAATGGAATGTAGAATAGAATGTAGAATAGAATAGAATAGAAAATAGAATAGAAAATGGAATAGAAAATAGAATAGAATAGAGAATGGAATAGAATAGAATAGAATATAGAATAGAATAGAAAATAGAATAGAAAATGGAATAGAAAATAGAATAGAATAGAGAATGGAATAGAATAGAATAGAATAGAATATAGAATAGAATAGAATAGAAAATGGAATAGAAAATAGAAAATAGAATAGAATAGAAAGAATAGAAAATAGAATAGAATATGGAATGGAATGTAGAATAGAATCGAATCGAATAGAATAGAATAGGAGCTGGAAGGGACCTTGGGGGTCTTCTAGTCCAGCCCCCTGCTCAAGCAGGAGAACCTCTACTACCATCTCAAGACAAGTGACTGTCCAGTCTCCTCTTAAAAGCTCCCACGATTTCTGCCTTTTTGTTTGGTTTTCTCTCTTCGGGATCCCACAGTTGCATCCCTGCGTTTTCTTTTCTTTTCCTCTCTTTTCCTGGTTGTGTTAAAGCAGGGTGTGTTTTTTTCCAAACTTTTTGGTGGGTGGACTTCAACCCCCAGAATCCCCCTGTTCACCTAGCATTAAAGGCCCGCCTTCAAAGGCGGGCGGAGCCAACCCTGCATCGGCCTCCTTCTGGAAGCCCCGCCCACCGGGGGCCATCTTAAGGCAGGGCGGGAGGACAGCGGAGGATGCCGCAGCCATCTTAAGTTGGGGCATCCGCGGCGGCCGACGATTCCTTTTCTTCTACCGCTTCTTTTTTTATCCTCGCCGCGATATCGCCGCGCCTGGGAACCGCCTGACGGGATTCACGAGTGGTGTTTCCTCCGCCCCCCCACCCGAGGAGCCGTTCCGCGCGCCGGAATCCACCCGGGCGGACCAGGCAGGCGGACGGGAGGCCGTGCCCTTCTCAAGGATGGCCGCCGCTACTTCCCCCTCATCCGTTCCGCAAATGGCGGTGGCTGCTGCTTCCCACACCCGCCTCCCGGTGCGTCACTTCCTGCGGACAGCTGAGCGCGTCCCGGAAGCGGCGTCCGGCGGCTCCTCCACGTGGGGCGAGGCGGCTAAGAGGACATGGCGGGGGGAGAGACGGGGGGCGCGGCGGGGGGAGAGACGGGGGTCGAGGCGGCGGGGGGCCCCCGGGGGATGGCCGCCCCTCCCGCCAGGAGGAAGGTGAGTCGCTGCTCCTCCCCCCTCCCCGCGCCGGCGGGGGCGCTTGCAGGGCTCGCAGAGCTGGGAGGGGGACCCTAGAGGTCATCTAGTCCAACCCCCCCTGCCCGAGCAGGGGAGCTCCCTCCTCCCACTGCAGCCCCGCACAAGGGGGCCTCCGCTCACTCCTTGGAAGCCTCCAGGAAGGGGGAGCGCCCACCCCCCGGGCCCCCCAATATTCCCCAATCCTCTCGCCCTTCCCTCCCTCCCTCCCTCCCCAGGCCGGGCGGAGGCAGCGGCGCTACTGGGACACGGAGCCGGGCCCGGCCGAAGGCGAGCGAGCCGCCCGCCCTGCGAAGGCCAAGAGGGCCCGGCGGCTGCGGAGGACGGAGCCGGCCGGCAAGAAGCGGATCTCCGGGGTGAGTGGCCGCGCGGGGGGAGGGGGAAGCAAAGGCCGGGGATGGGAGGAGAGGACGGGGGGAGGGGTGGAAGAGGGAGAGCGGCGAGGGAGAGGACGGGGGAGGGTGCGTTTCGGGGGGTGTGGGCAGGCAGGGGGAGCGGCCGCGGGGGAGTGGCGTGCAGGTAGGATAGGGAAGAGTGCCAGGCAGGGCTGGGGAGGGGCTGGCCGGGGGGGGGCAGGGCAGGGGTGGGAGGGGGGGCAGGGGAGGACAGGGAATGGGGGAGGGGGGGAAGGCAGGGGTGGCGGGTGGAGGATGGGGGAGGACGGGGGAAGGGTGCCTGGCGGGGAGGGGGTGGCAGGCAGGCTGCCCATGCCATGCTCTGGGTTTCTCTTCCCCCCCCCTTGCAGAAAGCCGACCCCTTCCCCGGAGCCGCCGACCCGGCCCCACCGGAGCGAGTGCAGAAGTTCCAGCGGGGAGCCCCGCAGCAGCTGGTGAGCTCTCCGGGCCCCCCCCACAGCCCCAGTTGCCCCTGGGCCGCCCCACCCCCTCTGCCCCTCTGATGCCGTGTCCCGCAGGAGGCCGTGTCCAGCGAGCGGCTGAAGCACCGGCTGGCCTCGCAGGAGGAGAAGGCCCGAGCGGCGGCTCGCCAGGCGGCCCGGATGGAGCTGCTGCTGCTGGAGGAACCCGGGTGAGCCCCTCCCCCCTCCTCCTGGCCCTGCTGGCGGAGCGCCCCCCACCCACCCACGGTCTCTGACGGGAGGGGCCCTGATGGGGAAGAACAGAACTGGACTCTTCAAGGGGGGAATCTGGGCCCCTCCCCCGAGCCCCCTTTTGGGCAGCTGCATCCTGGCGCTCCCGTGTTGAGGAGGGTCTCCCTCTGCTGCTGCTGCTGCTGCTGGGCTTTTCAGCACTTGGGCGGCGGGGGGGGGTCGCTCGGGCGCAGCCTCCCTGCTACAGGCCCAGCTCGGAGCCCTTCGCAGCGCCCGCAGCCCTCGGTCATCTGCCGGGGACCTGTACAAAGCGGAGGGCAGGTCCCCGGGCCCTCCTCCGCCTCTCCTGTGGGACCCCGGGAGGCCTCCTGCCCCAAGAATGTTTATTTATTTATTTGAATTATAAGCCACCCAACTCCAATGGACTCTTCCTAGAAGTTTCTCCCCCTTCTGCTCTCCCCCTCGGCCAATTCCCTTCCTGATCCCTAATTTTGTCGTCTGCCTGGGAGGAAGAAGCGGGGGAGGCCCCCGCCGGCAACACGTTCTCCACCCTGCCGGTGGGTGACCACAGGCTAACCTCTGGAGAGCTTCCTCCCGCCGTGCCCCAATTTCCGGGTCTTCCTATCTTGTGATGCTGATTGACAGGGTTGGCAGGCAGGGCGGGGGCCTCTGCCCACTTGCAGACCCAGCCCAAAAGGGGAAGAAGGGTGGGGGATGGGGGGGAGGTCTTTTCTGTTGGCGTTTGGACCCCCAACGTTGGGACACCTTTTAAAGCAGCCTTGAAAACGGGATTTTGTTTTTGTTGCAAGGACTTAACTTTTTAAGGGGTCTTGCGTTGCTCTGTCAACAATGAAAAAGGAGGCCGGAGGGCAACGCTGACCCCCTTCCCTCCCTCCTTCCCCCCCCCCAATTTCTCTTCCCTGTGCCAGGTTTCTGGAGGGGGACAAGGAGGAGGACACCTGCACCGTCACCCAGGCCGATATCGCTGCTGCCGTGGACCTCGCAGCCGGTGCCAAGGTGGAGGGGGGCGCTCCGGACTGGGGTGCACTGGCGGTTGCTGGTTTGGGGGGGAGGTTGGGGACCCCAACTTCATCACCGTTGTGCTGCCTCTTCTCCCACAGCGCTTTGAGCTGCGGCTGGATCGTTTTGGGCCCTACCGGCTCAGTTACACGCGGAACGGCCGGTGAGCGGGCTTTGCGAAGGGTCTTGGACCACTGAGGTTGGGGTGGGTGGGGTCTCCTGCGTCCCGCCCCCCCTCACCCCTGCCTTGCTCCCACTTCAGGCATCTCCTCCTGGGGGGGCGCCGGGGCCACGTGGCGGCCCTGGACTGGCACACGAAGGCCCTCATGTGCGAGATGAACGTCATGGAGACTGTCACGGACCTGACGTGAGTCCCCCGCAGAGCGGCTCCAGGCCGCCCCCTTGGGTGGGAACGAGGGAGCGGGGAAGCACGAAGGACGCCCCCCCCCCCGCCCAGCAGGGGCTGCAGTCATTGGCCAAGCCCTGCCAGGACGGTTCCACTGTGACAGTCACAACTTGGTGAGCATTTCAACCCACGACCGCAGGCCTTGGTTTGGCTGGGGTGTCCGTGCCCACTCGCTCCCCCCCCACACACACACACACCAAAGGAACCGCTGTGCTTTGAGGGGGGGCAAGCGGGCCCACTTTCCACCCTGCGCGTTGCAGGTGGCTGCACACAGAGGCCATGTTTGCTGTGGCCCAGCGCAAGTGGCTGTACGTGTACGACAACCAGGGCGTGGAGCTCAACTGCCTGAAGCGCTTCCACGGTGTCCAGCGGATGGAGTTCCTGCCCTACCACTTCCTGCTGGCCACAGCGGTGAGCGGGTACCGGGCCCACAGGCCAGGCCACCTCTCCGAAGGGGGGACCCTGGGGGCCTTGACTGGAGGGGGGGAGGGAGCTCCTACGTAGCAGCTCTCCTGGGTCACACACGCACATACAGACGACACACACCCAGTCTGTCTGATTTCATGGCTTGGGTTGAGCTGAGCAGAAACCCCCCCCCCCAACCCCAAAAGGGCAACCAGTTGGTTCTTGAATCTCAGGGTTGGAGGGAACCCCGTGCTCATCTAGACTGACCCCTTGCCAAATCCAGAGCCCTCCCTCAGCCATCCACCAAAGTCAGGTGGGAGGGAGAGCAGCGAGGTTTCGAAGCCCAGCATGGGTGTGTGTGGGGGGGTCACTTTTCTCCACCTCCCCCCAGAACTGTTCTCTGCTTCCCCCCCTCCCCCCTCCAGAGTGAGTCAGGGTTCCTGCAGTACCTGGACATCTCGGTGGGGAAGGAGGTGGCCGCCATCTGCACCAAGGCCGGCCGGCTGGCCGTGATGGCCCACAACCCCTCCAATGCCATCGTCCACCTGGGGCACAGCAATGGTGAGTGGGGGCCGGCCGCACGGGGCGTCTTCTTGCCCTCGTCCGGAGCACCTCCGCCCACCGACACCCTTTTGCCTCCGCTGCAGGGACGGTGACCCTCTGGAGCCCCAGCGCCAAGGCCCCGCTGGTCCGGCTGCTGTGCCACCAGGGGGCCGTAAGGGCCGTGGCAGTCGACCCCTCCGGGAGGTGAGCGAAGGGGCGGCTGGGAGGTGGGCACGGAGGGCGGGGGGGCACGCACGGAGCGCAGAAGGGGACTCTCCCTGCCTTCTCCCGCAGCTACATGGCCACCTCGGGATTGGACCACAAGCTGCACATCTACGACCTCCGGGCGTATCGGCGCCTCCACTCCCTGCTGCTGCCTTCCGGGGCTGGGCTGCTGGATTTCAGCCAGCGGGGGCTCCTGGGGGCTGCCTGCCAGGAGGTGGTGCAGGTGAGTGACGCGGGATGAGCCTGGCCCTCCCACAGCCCGGGGCTCCCCCCATCCCCGACTCGGCCCCTGGTGAGCTGCCGCCACCTCTCCCCCA
The DNA here is from genome assembly GCA_023970755.1 of Azemiops feae. Lineage (NCBI taxonomy): Eukaryota > Metazoa > Chordata > Lepidosauria > Squamata > Viperidae > Azemiops > Azemiops feae. Next base: position 342,913 of record JALGBA010003886.1, on the reverse strand, counting down.
GGTATACAAGGACATCACGTCCCACCCGTCGCAGAAGCCCTACCTGTGCCATGGGCTGCCCGGCCCCTCCCACGGCCTCAGTTTTTGCCCCTTCGAGGACGTGCTGGGCGTGGGGCACGCGCAGGGCTTTGCCAGCCTTCTGGTCCCAGGTAAGGGGGTGGGCGGGGGAGGGCGGAGTGGGGATGGGCTCACTCCTGTTTTGGGAGAGGACATTCCTCAGCCCAGTTGCCTCGCAGGTGCCGGCGAGCCGAACTTCGATGCCCTGGAGAACAACCCCTTCCGCAGCCGGAGGCAGAGGCAGGAGTGGGAGGTCAAAGCTTTCCTGGAAAAGGTGAGACCCCCCCCCCGGACCGTACCCCCTGCTTCCTTCCCCCACTTCAGCGCCCCATCGTCCACCGCCTGCAGCCGGGGCTACTCTCCCTGGCCCTTGAGCTGCCTCCAGAGGCCACGGATCCAAGAGGGGGCTCTGGGGGCAGGAGCCCCCCGCCCACCCCGTTGTTTTTCCTCACGGCCGGTTCTCCTCCGCAGATCCCGTCGGACCTGATCACCCTGGACCCCACGGAGCTGGGCAGGGTGGACCCCGTTTCCTTGGACCAGCAGCAGAAGGAGCGGGCGGAGAGGCTGGTAGGTGTCCCGGGCCGGTGGGCACCGATGGGAGGAGGAGGAGGAGGCACAAGGCGTGGCCTTGCAGGGCTCTGGGTCTGGGGACGCTGACTCCGTGCCCCCCCCTCCCCGCAGGGCTTCGACCCGGAGGCCAAGGCGCCCTTCTGCCCTCGCCGGAGGCTGAAAGGCCGGGACTCGGCAGGCGGCAGGCTGAAGCGAAGGAAGAAGGTGGCCGCCGAGGAACAGCGGGTGAGTCTCCTCCGGAGGTTGAATGCTCCTCCGGAGACTCCTCCTGCCCCCTCCCTGGATCCCAGCCCCACACCCAATCCTGCTGAGCCACAAGGTGGTTGCCAAACGTTTCCTTTTAATACATCGGAGGGTAAGAAAACGTTCACATTTCATTCAGGAGTATCCATTGTTCACCTGGTGTCAACCTTAAAACAATGCCTAGAAGTTCTTTGAAGAGTTTCACCTGTCGGAACCATGACACCTGGCTGGGTCCTGGCTCTGGAGTTTGGAAAGGGGGGGCCCTTGGGGGAGGGCGAGGGCTCTGCCAGTTCCAGTGCCCACCCACCCACCTTCCTCTCCCGGCAGGCCCTGGTCCGGAAGAGCTTGGCTGCCAAGGCAGAGACAACGCAGCCAGCGACAGCCAAGGCCGCAGCCCCCACAGCCCGCAGGTCAGCGCTGGATCGTTTCCGGAAATAGCGGGCGAAGGCGGCCGGCAGGGCACGTTGACGGCTGGCCCCGTGGACCTTCCCCGAAACCCCTCTCGGGTTTGTTCGGACTCTTTGAGCTTTGAATACATACACACTTGCGATTTGTAGATGTGTTGTGTGCCGTCTCTCTGACCCTGTGAAGGAGGAGGGGGCTGCGCCCACTTCCCTCCCTTCCAGTGGGCAAAGAATGTGGGCTCCTCGGGGCCAAAGTGGCACCCCCAAAAGTATTCCTGGGCATTGGACATTGGGAGGGGGGTTATCCTGCCACAGAGGGCCTCCCTTCCTCAAGGGCTCCAGCCCCCCAGCTGCCCCCCCCCACATGCAGAGGTGGATCTGGGCAACCGTAAGGCTCCTTCCGTGTCCCTCAGACCTGGCCAGAGTTGCCGCCTTCACAACAGCCCCATATTCTGGCTTGGCATGACACATTCTCTTTTCCCCCCCCCCAAGATTCCTGCCCCACGGGCTCCCCAAGTCCGTTCAGACCCCACCCGCGGTTCTGGGGGGCGCCACCTCCCTCCGGGCTGCCAAAAGTCCACTTGGAGCCAGTTGCGCAAGAGAGGACGGCAGCGCGCTTAGCGCTCGGCAGGCAGCCCAAAAGACCAACCAGGAGGCCGGGCTGTCCACGCAGGGCTGCTTCGCTGATTTCTGCGGCGGCCAGACTGGGGTCTGTCGTCCTGCAGTCCGCAGAGGGGAGTCCGTCCAAGGCCGGGCGGGGGCTCACGGGCCGTCCTGTTCCTCGGCCGTCCAGTCCAGCCAGGACAGCACCTTGCAGCGGGCCAGGCCCAGCAGGCGCTGCCAGGCCGTGCAGGACGGCGTGGGGGCTGCGGCCACGGCCAGCATCTGGGCGGCTGTCACGTGGTGCGTGCTGAAGAGCACCTCCTGGTAGCAGCAGGCGTCGGCCGGGTAGTGGCCAGAGTCGGCGAGGCGGGCCAGGTGGCGCGGGGCGATGCCGGCGCGGCGGGCGCAGAGGCCCACGAAGGCGTCCTCCACAGGCACCAGCGGCACGTGGCGGGCGGCGGCCAGCACGGCGGCGGCAGCCGGGGCGGAGAGCACATAAGTGGAGCCGCTGCAGTAGGGCGGGAAGGCGGCCTCCGGGTAGAGCCAGGCCGGCACGTAGTGGCGGCTGCCCGGGTCGCGGGTGGGCGCCACGTGCCAGAGGACGCGGCCCAGATAGGCAGCTCCGTCGGGCGGGCCACCCAGCCGCTCCAGCTCCCGCGCCAGGCCGGGCAGGTTGAGGAAGACGTCGTCGTCGGCCTTGAGCAGGAAGCGGGCGGCGGGGCAGCGGGCGGCAGCCCAGCCCAGCAGCGCCAGGGTCTTCAGGGTCAGGTTGGTGTAGGTGTCGGCGAAGCGGGCCTGCAGCAGGTCGCCGTGCTCAGCCGCCTCCCTCTCCAGCGCGGCTTGCAGCCCCGCCTCGGACGGCAGCCCCAGCGCGAAGAGGACGCGCAGCCCACGGCCGCCGTCCAGCCTCGCCGCGCCCCAGCTGCGCCGCACCGCCGCCCGCAGAGCCGCGTGCCCGGGGGCGCTGGCCACCAGCACCAGCAGCCAGGGGGCCGGCGCGGCGCAGTGCGGCGGCGAGAGCGGGAAGGCGGAGGGCGGCGGCGGCGCCAGCGGGGGGTCCCCGGCCGGCGGGGGCAGCAGGAACGGCAGCGCGCGCGACAGCAGCTCCTCGTGGCCGCCGCCCGCCAGGAAGACCAGCGCCAGCAGAGCGACCAGCCCGGCCAGCAGCACCCACGGCGGGCGGCGCGGGCAGCGCTTCAGGCGGGGCGGCGCGGCGGGCATCGGGAGGGCCTGCGAGAGAGAGAAGGAGCGTCAGCCCCGCCGGAGAACCGAGGCGGCCCCGCCGCGCCTCCCGGGCTCTGCGCCGAGGAGGCCCCGCGTCCCGTCCCGCTGCGCGCCCGGGATGGAGGGACCGACCGGCAGCCTCCGAGCCCTTCCCGGTGAGCGCGGCTCCGCGGCGGCTTTCTCCCCTCCCCTCCCTCCTTCCGCGCCGGGCAAACCGACCTTGCTGGGGGGGGAGGAGGAGGCGGCGGCGGCTGCCGGGGGCTGAGCGGCCGCGGCGGAGCTGCTCCTCGGCTGGGCAGCCTCGCTCTGGCCTCTGCGCGCCGCCGGGCAGGCGCCGTGCGCGGCCCTGCCGCTAAGAGAGCGGCCCAGGCCCCGCCGCCGCCCCCTCCTCCTCCTCCCCGGGAGGACTTAAGGGGGCCGGCCTTGCTTTGGTCCCCGCTGCCCCGTCCCCAGCGCTGCGCTCGGCTTCCCTGGCCGGGCGGAGGAGGGAGGCTGCTCCGAGGAAACGGGTCTGCTGGGCAAGCGTGGGGACGGGGGGGGGGGAGCTGGTCAGGCAAAGGAGCCAAGCCCAGCAGCGGCCTGGAGCTGAGCCGAGGGAGGGGCGCGGGGGGGAGGTCTTGCAAGCGGCGGAACGGGCAGGCGCATTCCTCTCCCGGGAGAGGCCTCCGCAGAAAGAGACGCCCAGGGCCGGCGAGACGCTGCGGCAGCCGAGCGCAGGATCCAGGGGAAAGGGCTGCGGAGCCGACCCGGTGAGAGCCGCATTCCCAGACTTTGGGAAACGGCAGCTCCACTTGGGAATAATCCCAAGGCGGGAAGGGGACTTGCCTTCTTCCCTCGGGGGCGCCGACGCGCTGTCCTTCCGGGCAGAGCAGCTTCAGGTCCGGCCCAGAAAAGGGATCCTCACCCAAGGACGGGAAGCCTGGAGATATCAAGTCAGGCCCAGGAACCCTGAACCAGGGACCTCTGCCTCCCCCCTCCCCTCCTCCTCTCTGCTCCAGCAAGACCAGCTGCGCAGCCTTGCCGGGGCCTCCTCCTTCCCACCCAGCTCAGCCGCGTCAGGGGAATTCGGCTGCCTGCTAAGCCAGCTGCTCAAGGTGAGCTCCCTCCGCCATTTGAGCCTGGCGCTCATCCTTCAAGATTCTTCCTGCACCGGCTCTAAATCAACCAGCCCAGCGGACCTTGTGGCTGGCACTGGGGCACCTCCCAATGACCCGGCTTGGCGCAGCCCCTCGTTGCCAGTCCTGAAGGCCCCGGGTGCTGGGGCGCTGGGAACGGGTCCGGCCAGAGGCCAGCAATGGCTCTGCAGCCCCTCCACGGCTTCTGGGCACCTCCGGAGATCATGGCTGGCCGAGCATCCGCCTTCCTGCTTGCCGCTGCCTTTTTCGGTGGATGGGGGCCCTGGGCGTGCAGGGAGAAGCTTTGGTTCCTGGTGGGTAACTGCCCTCCTCCAGGGGCCGCAGGGGCTGGTGGGTCTTTCTCCTAGGGGAGGCTGCCTGTTCCAGCAGTCTAAAACAGCCTCCCTCCCATAGCTGCTCTCTCCTCATTCTCCCCCCCCAGTCCCTGTGCCAGCTGAGCCCTCCCTGTTGTCTGCAGCAGAGGCCAGCTGCTCCCTCCACCCCTCCCCCTCCTCCCAGGGGCACTTAGGCCCAGCTTGGCCTGGAGCAGGAAGGGGCCGTCCCCAAAATGAAGGGAGGCCGTGTTTCATCAGTAACTGAGTTTGCTTGGGATAAACGCATCAAAGCACCTGCCCCCGCCAGCAGCCACCGGCACCCAGATGAGCAGAGATTAACTGCCCAGGTTAACATCAGGCCAACAATCACACAAAGTAAACAATACCCCGATGAAGGAACTGCCGAAGAAGCCAAGCCCTAAACAGCCCAAGCGAAGACCCTCTCGGACCGACCCCCTCCAGATGGACAGGGCAGGCCACTAGACCAGGGGTGGGCAACCTTGGCTCTTTTATGATTCGTGGACTTCAACTCCCGGAATTCCTGAGCCGGCCATGGCCGGCTCAGGAATTCCGGGAGTTGAAGTCCACGAGTCATAAAAGAGCCAAGGTTGCCCACCCCTGCACTAGACTCAACCCCTCTCCCTACTAGCCCTGATGATGTTACCTAGTTTGGGTCGTAAGACGTCCGCGAGAAAGCAGAGAGCGCCCAGCTGCACGCAACCTTGAGCTGCAAATATTTTTTCCTTCTCGGCAACTCCTGTCCATCAACCGATGACAACGCTCAAAAACAGCAGGCGGCGGGGTGGTGGAGGACCACCGCCGGGCCGGCTTTCTGGCCTTAGCTGGGTGGTCCCGGGGCGGAGCCCTGCCCGGCAGGCCAACGGGTGCCGCTTCTGACGCCTCTTAGCGTTCTCCGGCTGCTTCTGTAAGCGACCTGGGCCCGCTTGTTAAGGTTCTGCCTTTTTCTGGGGCTGTTCGGGCACAGAGGAGAGGCAGCAGCAAAGGAGAAGGTGAGTTTGAGGCAGGCAGGGCTGCCACCAGGCCACGGCACCGCAGGGAGTGAAGGCTGGGCATGTTTCTCCCCTGGCGCTGCCCTCGGGGCGCCTGCAGCCACCAGAGTGTGCCCACCACCCTCCGTTGAAGGAGCAGGGGGAGCGGGGAAGCAGTTATTCCTGGCATGGGCTGGAGGGAAGCCAGGAGTCCCACTGTTTCTCCCCTCCCCTCCCCCCCAGCCAGCCGGGGTCTTTCGGGGCACAGGAATACCTTTGGGGGGGGTTCCACAGGAGAGAAGCTGATCCGTGTTTCTTTCCTTCTGGCACTGTTGCTACCCAAAATCCAGGTGCGCACACAACACCCACACCCAGTGATGTAGGGAGGGGTGGAGCCTGGTTCTGTCGGGGAGGGAGCAAGGAAGAAAAGTGGCTCTTTTGGCAGACTTGACGACAATCAGGGCAGTATGGGCGAGGTGGTCCTTCCAGATGCCAGCACATGCAGGTCCTGCCTGGAGGAAGCCCTTGCAGCCCCCCACCCCCTGGCTGAGGCCACTTTGGGGGAGGGGCCATCCAGATCCCGCAAACGGGCAGGACTCTGGGCCGGCCGGCCTGCCTCTCTTGTCCAGCAGAAAAGGCCCAGGAAGAGGCCGAGAACTCAGGACACTTTAAGGCAATAAAATGGTTAAAAGGTTTAAAGGTCCCCAGCCTAAAAGGCACCTAATTCGCACACAGAGCCCCCTTGACCCCAAAGGCTGAAGGCCGGAAGGGATGATGGCGCCAATATGGGGGAGGCCCCTCTGGATGCCCAGAGCCCCCCTGGGGAAAGAACCCCGCCTCTGGGAATGAGGGGTTCCCCCCCTCCCGCAGAGAGGGGGGGCAGGTGAAGTGGGGAGGCAGCCCCAAAGGTGCCCGGCCGAGGAGGCCGGACCGGTTAAACCAGCCCTTGCCTGGCACCGGGGAAGCTGTGGGCACAGCTGTTGCTCCTGTTTTGAGTTGAAATTGGAACTGACACAACTTGATTTACTAATTTTTATCCTTATGAATAAGGCGGTGAACGTACCCGACACTCCTCTCTCCTCTTATTTTCCCACAACAACCCTGTGAGGTGGGTTGGGCTGAGAGAGAGAGAGTGTGTGTGAATGTCCCAAAGCCCCCCAGCCGGCTTTCGAACATCTCCCAGTTCTAGCCTGGCGCTTTCGCTTCTGGTCCAAACTAGCTCCGGTGTTTAAAAAAAAAAAAAAAATACACAGCGCAAATATGGAGTTGTACCCCTAAAATACAGAATTTGGTATTTTCTCGAGAGCTTTGATGTTATCAAGCCAACAACGTGGGTAAAAGTTTATTATCCTGACGGTAACAAGTGGATTCAAGGTGTCTGCGTGTTTAGAATCTCTTTATGGTCTGAAATGAAAAACGGGGCACTTTAGTTTCATGATTTTAGGAGTGGGAAAAATTTGATAGTGATACTAAATGGATCTTTTCTCTTTTTCATTGCTTCTCGGTTTCTCCTCTTACAGTCGGTTTAATTAAACAGGGCTAGGCAACCTTGGCTCTTTTATGACTCGTGGACTTCAACTGCCAGAATTCCTGAGCTGCTCCCCTCCCAGGCGCCCCCACCCCGCAATACCTCCTGCGCACTTAACGGCCTGTGCATTCGGTTAGTGAGCGCATTGTGCAAAGCAGGAACGGGTGGCGTTCATTTAACTTGACCCCATTAATGAATCCTTGGGTTACGAATGTAATTTGCAGGCTCCATTCCATTCGTAACTCGAGGACTACCTGTAACCGGTGAAGATTATTGCCGAGTCAAATGTAACCACATTCCTGTGCTCGGTTGTATTAAAAGCAAACGTTTGGCAAAAACCTTGTCAGTCCTGCCTCAGCTCGGGCTTCTAAAGCAGGGGTCCTCAAACTTGGCCACTTTAAGTCTTGTGGACTTCAACTCCTGGGGGGCAGGGGGGGATGCTTGAGGGTTATTGCCTTGACTTCCTCTGTTGCTAAAATGTAACACTTTGCTTTCCTGCGTTATTTCTCTGTGAACTTTCCCATCCCTTACTGTCAGCTAGCGAAAGGGAGGGGAAGAATGGCATGCAACCTCCGGGGACTGCCTTATCTCCGCGCTCCCAGGGAAGGCGCGAAGAGCCGCCTAAACAGCGCAGCTACAACCAGAGACCGGCCGATGTTATCTCCCTGTTCCCACGGGGAACCTAACACCTGGGGATTGGGCCGTGTGGACTGACCGGATGAACCATGGGGTGGGGTTTTGGTTCGGACACTTTTAACCTATCGATCTGAGCGGGAAACCCTCAGATCCTGTCTGGTATGCCTGCTGTCAGCTTCTCCTAATAAAAGAGCCTTTGGCAAGAAACCGCTTCCACGAGTTCTGCTTTCTTGGAATTCTTTCTTTCTAGGGGACCCGGGGGTCTTCCAGGCTCTTCTCCCCCCCCCCCCAGTTGCTGCACAGACCACTCCGGGCCTCCCTTTGGAACGGAGCCCTCTCGGGGCATCTGCAGGAGCCTTGGGGGGCTGGGGGGGAGCTGGCGCCACAGGCAGAGCAGTTGCCCTGGACAGACTTGCTTCCTTTGGCTCCCCTTCCGAGGCGCTTCCCAGCCGGGGCAGCCACAGGGAAGCCTGGAGAAGAGCCCGGGGTTGCACTGCTGCCAGGCCTCCCGCTTGGGGCCCTCCCTTGGAGGCTCTTCCTTTGGGGCAAGAGTGACAAAGACTCCTAGGGACCCTGGAGGCCATCCAGTCAAACCCCTGCCCAGAGCAGGAAGCCTCGGCCCCTCCCAGATGAAGGGCTGTTCAAGCCCTTCGTCTGAATGGGGGCCACTTTGAGAGAGTTAGGACACACCCAGGTCAGGCAACTTGAAACATGGCAGCCTTTAGCGCCTTCTGGGGGTGGGTGGGGGGTTGCAGGCAAGGCCGTAACTGCCATACCAGCAGAGAACCATGGATGTGGTGGTCCTAACGCACAGCTGATGGGGAAGCAGCTGTAAGCTGCTCTCTTGGGCCTGGGCCCCACCCGACACCCCCTGAGTTGTGGCCCCCGTGTCTCTGCGGGGCCGGTGGACGTGTCTTCTGTAGATGAAGAAGGGTGGGTTTCCCTGCCACTCACTTGGTCCGGCCCTCCTGGGCCCCATCCGACACCCCCTTACTCCAAGCTGCCACAGCAACAGCCACCCGGAGCCTCTAAGCCCCCCCTCCCCCCACTTGGTGCGGAGCCTCCCCTTGCAGAAGCAGTCCACCCCGAACGGGGCCCTGCTCCGGAGCCTCCCCCAGCCGGTGGAACTGGCGCGGTCCTGAAACACCAGGAGGGGCTCGCGTGCCCCCCCCAAACCTTGAAAAAACTTGGGCACAGACTCCTCCGCCTCCTCCCCCGCCACTCTTGGGGGGGGCACCGCCCCCCCGCCGGCAGCCCCCTCCGACGCTCAGGGCTGGCAACTGCCCCGCGTGCCTTTCCAGGGGGGGGCGGGGGGCGCGAGCAGGAAGCGCTTCCCGAGGCGACCGCTGTAGGACTGCGCTCTCTGCCCCCCCCCCCGCCCAGCGGAGGCGAGACGGGCGGAGGGCGCTCTCCAGGTGCTGAAACCCCCTCCGCCTCCCCCCTCCTCTTCGGGCGCTGCGGGGCCAGGAGCCGCTGAAACCCCCCCCCCCCGATGTTGGGCTTTCCTGCACGGGACCCCCTGATGGTCCCCGACCCGGCCCTGCTTCCCCGGATCGTTCTTCTCCCAGCACGGGAGCGGGAGGGGCGCAGACTCCCGGTTGGCGAGGCGGAAGGGGGGGCGGTCCCGGGCAGCCCTCGGCCTCCGGGGTGAAGTCCAAGAACGGGCCTCTGCGGGGTCTTCGCCAAAGCCTCCCCTGAGCGGCCCTCGGGAGGTCCGGTTCGAGGCCCCCGGGAAGCGCACCCGGGCACCTCTACCCACGAGGGTCTTATTCCGGGAGGATGAGAGGGGAAACCCCAGCGTGGGTGGGCAAGGGAACGGAACGGAACAGAACAGAACAGAATAATAAAATACAGAATAGAATAGAATAGAATAGAATAGAATAGAATAGAATAGAATAGAATAGAATAGAATAGAATAGAATAGAATAGAATAGAATAGAATACAGAATAGAATAATAGAATAATAAAATACAGAATAGAATAGAATACAGAATAGAATAGAATAGAATAATAAAATACAGAATAGAATAGAATAGAATAGAATAGAATAGAATAGAATAGAATAGAATAGAATAGAATAGAATAGAATACAGAATAGAATAGAATAGAATAGAATAGAATAGAATAGAATAGAATAGAATAGAATAATAAAATACAGAATAGAATAGAATAGAATAGAATAGAATAGAATAGAATAGAATAGAATAGAATAGAATAGTGACTATCTAGCCTCTTCTTAAAAATCTCCAGTGATGGAGCACCCACGATTTCTGGAGGCCAGCTGTTCCACTGATTAATTGTCCTCACTGTCAGGAAGTTTCTCCTTAATTCCATGTTGCTTCTCTGCTTGATCAGCTTCCAACCATGGTTTCTCGTCCTTCCCTCTGGCCCCCTCCTCTTTGTGGCAGCCCCTCAGATACTGGAAGGCTGCTATCATGTCTCCCCTGTTTCTTCTTTTCCTTAGACTGGCCAAACCCAAGTCCCGCAGCCATTTCTTCGTATGTTTTAGTCCCCAGGCCTCGGATCGCCTTAGATGCTCTTCTCTGAATTTTTTCCAAACTCTCAACATCTGCGGAAGCATCCAGCGTCCGTCCCCCACGACCCCCTCCCCCCCCCGTGCCCTGGAAAGGCCCTCGAGAGCTCCCGAGAGCCCCCTGGAGGAGAGCAGCCGGGCGGGAGGGGCGGCTCAGGGCTCCACGCGGGGGAATCTTCCCGAGGGGCCTCCCAGCGCTTCCCCTCCCAGCTGGGAAACGAAACGGAAAGCTCGCCCCCCCCCCGTTGCCTCCCAGGGGGGCTGCTCTGCGGAGGAGGAGGAGGAGGAGGAAGTGCCGCGGGGGGGGGCGCCGAGCGGGGCCCCTCCTCCGCTCCGGGCGGGGCTGCCTTTCAGCGCGTGGGAAAGCCGCGCCCCCGGTTCAGGCTCCGGGGAGGGGGCGCCCTTCCTCCCTGCCTTTTGGCCCCATCGATCGGAGCCCCTTCGGAGGGGGCGGCCGTGCCGCCTTCTGAAGGGCCGAAGCAGCCTCGCAGGGAAGGTGAGCTCCACTTTCTCCTCCCCCCCCTTAAGAAACGACGCCCCGATTCCCACTGAAGGGCGCCCCAGGTGGGAAGTGTGGGAGGCACCCTCAAAGTGTGTGTGTGGGGGGTCGAAGTTGCCTAGTTTGTTTGTGGGGGGGGGGAGGCCTCGGTCCTAGAGGGATGGGAGGGGCTCTCAAGAGCGCAAGGGGGTGGGGACTATGGGTCTCCAGGCTTGCTGATTCACAAGCCAAACCAAGGAGGGCTGGGACCCCAGGAGACCCCTGGGCTGGCCGGGCTGAGGTCGAAGGGACAGAACAGCGGATGGGGGGGGGGCAAAAAAGCCGTTGGCAGACCCCGATGTGGCTTTCCTTGTTCTCTTCTCTGGTCCCTGGGCAACACACACACACACACACACACACACACACACACACACACGTACACGTTTGCAAGAAGCCCCCTTGCTTAGGCAATTCTGGGTGCTTCTCTGCTCACCTCCCCCAGGACAGAAAGTGTGTGCGTGTGTGGAGGGTGTTAATGCCTCTGGACTTTAACTGGAGGAGGGGTTCAGAGCATGTTCCCTGCAGGAGGGGGAGGGGCTGAGAAATGCTCCCCCTCCCCAAGAGCCCCCAGCTGCCCCTGGATTCTCCTCCTTCCAGGCCTCCAAGCAACAGCAGGTGAGTCTCAGGAGGTTGCCTGCTCCTCCCCAACTCCTTCCCTCCTCCTCCTCCTCCTCCTCCTCCTTGGATCCCAAGAATTCCCAGAAACACCCCCTCCCCCTCCCTGCTGACACACTCTGGGGCCTAATGGGGAGGAGGGGAGGGGGGGCTTACTTCAGAGAGACAAAAGTTTTCCGGTCCTCTCTCCGTCTTGAGGTCAACGCCTTGGGAAACGAGCCCGGCTGCATTCCTCCGGGAGACATCCCCCCCTTCTAAAAACATCTCCTTTTGAATTCGATTTGCCTCGAATTTGATCCCAGTCATGGGATCCCTCCCACCTTTTCCGGAGGGAAAAGCTACATGGGGGTTTTGGGGGCGCGGACCTTCCGTTCCCGGCTTTGCGTTGCCGTGCGCCGGTTGGCTTCGAGTAAGCTACGCCTTTCTCAGCCGTACGGTGTGAAGGATCATTTTTTTTAACTTTAGAACAGGGCTCCTCAAACTTGGCCACTTTTAAGACTTGTGGACTTCAACTCCCAGAATTCCCCAGCCAGCATGGCTGGCTGGGGAATTCTGGGAGTTGAAGTCCACAAGTCTTAAAGTGGCCAAGTTTGAGGAGCCCTGCTTTAGAAGCCCGAGCTGAGGCAGGACTGACAAGGTAGTTGCCAAATTTTAATATAACCGAGCACAGTCCTCGAGTTACGAATGGAATGGAGCCTGCAAATTACATTCATAACCCAAGGATTCATTAATTGGGTCAAGTTAAATGAACGCCATCCCTTCCTGCTTTGCACAATGCGCTCACTAACCGAATTGCACAGGCCGTTAAGTACGCAGGAGGTATTGCGGGGTGGGGGCGCCTGGGAGGGGGGCAGCTTCTGACCACCCAAGGCCTCCCCCCCATCTACTGAGATATCTCGTGCTCCCCCCAGTATTATTATGTCTATCTAAACTCTCATGCACATTCCTCCCCCCCCCCCAGCATCATCTAACTCTTGTCAAAGCAAAAACATCCGATGTTAGCAGCATTGACACCCAAAGGAGAAGTCGTTCTCCCCAAGCCTGGGCGCGATTGGCAGTTTCCCGGCACAGATGGGAATAAAAGTCCCCAAACTCGGAATGGGGTAAATGTGTGTGCGTATGTGTGCAAGTGCCCAACATTCTCCCCGAGTTGTCCCCATGTCCAGTTAGCCAGTGTGAATTGTTCTGCGCTGACCCAGCCACGCCCACCCATTTGTGTCCATCTGGCCGCTCAGACCCCACACGCATTCTGTGGGGCAACCTCTCCCTTGCTGCTGATGCTGCAAAAAGTCCACTTTGGCCTCCCGTTGCCAAAGAGAAGATGGCACCCGAATCAGGGATGAATGACCCCTAAAAAACACAAACCAGGCAGGCAAGCTGCCCAAGCAGGCCCCTTTGTCCTTCAGCTTTTCAGCGTAAGGCCCACATTGGCCAGACAGTCAACAAGGGCAGCCGGGCATTTCCACAGCTGGCAGAGCCTCGACCCACAGTTCCAAGAGGGAAGCTCATCTGCCAGGCAGGTGGCCGCAGAATCCTAGGCGGAGTTCCCGGCAGTCCTTCTGTGAGTCAATCAGTCCCTTCGCTTGTCCAAAGATGTGGATTGGAAGGTGGACAGTCACGGGTTATCCTCCATGGCTAGCCAGGCCAGTACCTTGCAGCGGGCTAGGCCAAGGAAGTGCTGCCAGGTGGTGCACAGGTGCCCAGATGCCTCCCACATGGCCAGCATTTCGGCAGGCGCCACTTCGTGCACACTGAAGAGCACCTCCCGGTAGCAGCAGGCATCGAGCGGGTAGTGAGAAGCCCCGGAAAAATGGTCCACATGGCGCGGGGCAATTCCAGCATGGCGGGCGCACAGCGCCACAAATACGTCCTCCACGGGCAGCAGCGGCAGCTGGCGGGCAGCACCCAGGACAGCGGCAGCAGCTGGGGCAGAGAGCACATAGGCGGTGCCGCTGCAGTAGGGTGGGAAAGTGGGTTCCGGGTAGAGCGAGGTGGGCACGTAGTGCCGGCTCTGCGGGTCGCGGATGGGTGCCACGTGTGAGTAGACCTGGCCCAGGTAGGCAGCAGGCAGACTGGCCAGCTGCTCCAGGCGTCGCACCAGAGCAGGCAGGTTGAGGAAGACATCATCGTCAGCCTTGACCAGGAAGTGGGCAGCAGGGCAGTGGGCAATGGTCCAGCCCAGCATCGCCAGCGTCTTCAGTGTTAGGTTTGCGTAGGTGTCAGCAAAGCGTGCCTGCAACAGGTCGCTGTGCTCGGCCGCCTCGTGCTCCAGTGCTGCCTGCTGTGCTCCATCCCCGGGCAGGCCCAATGTGAAGACTGTGCGCACACGGTGCCCCGCTGCCACCCTCACACTCCCCCAGCTTTGCCGCACCATCGCCCTCCGGGCTGCATGCCCAGATGCGCTGGCCACTAGGACCAGTAGCCAGGGGTCGGTCGGGGTACAGGGTGACGGGGACAGCGGGAAAGCGTTGGGTGGCGGCAGAAGCAGGTGGCCTATGTGTTGCTGCCCCACACCGCCACCCATCCGGAAGGGCAGTGAGCGTGAGAGCAGTTCCTCCTGGTGGCTGCCAGTCAGGAAGCTGAGCACCAAGAGGGTGGCCAGGCTGCACAGCAGCCCCACCAGTAACTGGGCTGAGCGGCACAGGCAGCGCTTCCGGCAGGGTGGCATGGCAGTCACATGGACAGGCTGCGGGAGGGCCTGCAAGAGAGGAGGAGATGTCAGCCCTGCCAGAGAACAAAGGGCGGCCGAGTCCATTCTGCCTCCTGCACTCTATGCAGGAGGCCCCATGTCCCGCTGCATGCCGAGGATGGGACGAACCAGCCTCCCCAGCAGCCTCCGCATTCTTCCCAGTGAGCAGCACCTTGTAAGCCTGGCCGAGGGAGTGTTGTGCCACTTCGGCAATAGCACGGTGGCGGCCTCCTCCTCTCCTCCTTTCCCTCCTTCTGCACTGGGCAAATTGACCTTGCTGTACGGGGAGGCGACACTCGCTCGGTTGTGCCGAGTCTGGCCCAGTTGTAAGTGGGCTGCGTGCCCAGCACGGAATTCCTGCTGGGAGTGCCTACCTCGCCCTCGCCTCTGTGTGCCACCAGGCAGACACCGTCCGCAATGCCTCCAGCTAAGAAAGCTGCACCCCTACCCCACCAGGCCCTGCTTCCCTCCCCCCGGGGCCAATAGTGTCCCCCAGCATCGCCCCCTCTGAGGAATTAAGGGACCCCACCATGTTTTGGTCCCATCTGCTCTGTCGCCAGGACTCCCCTGGCCAGATGGAGGATGGAGGCTGCTCATCTGACGGATGGGGGTCCTGGCCAAGGACGGGACGGGGGCTGGTCAGGGGAAGGGGGGGCAAAGCGCGGCAGTGGCCTGGAGCCGAGACCAGGCCAGGCTCCTGGCTAAGAAGCAGAGATCCAATTCCCCAGGAGAGGGTTGAGGGCGGTCTTGCGAGAGCCACCGGAGAGGTGGGGGAGTTTGTCTCCTGGGAGCCTCGGAGGCCTCGAAAGAGACGCCCTGGGGCAGATCCACCAGGGCCAGCCTGAGGCCACGACGGAGTGCAGTCAGAGGGAATGGCTGCATGCATTCCCAGACTTTGGGAGATGGCAGCTCCACTTGGGAATAATCCCAAGGCGGGAAGGGGACTTGCCTTCTTCCCTCAGGGGCGCCGACGCGGTTTCCTTCAGGGCAGAGCAGCTTCAGGTCCGGCCCAGAAAAGGGATCCTCACCCAAGGACAGGACGCCTGGAGATATCAAGTCAGGCCCAGGAACCCTGAACCAGGGACCTCTGCCTCCCCCCTCCCCTCCCCCTCTCTGCTCCACCAAGACCAGCTGTGCAGCCTTGCGGGGCCTCGGCTAACCCAAGGGGGGGCCTTCCCACCCAGCTCAGCCCCGTCAGGGGAATTCGGCTGCCTGTTAAGCCAGCTGCTCAAGGTGAGCTCACTCGGCAGCACCCCTCCCGCCATTTGAGCCTGGCGCTCATCCTTCAGCCCCCGAGATTGTGCCGACCGGCCCTGGAGCCCGGCCTGCAGGCTTCTTCCTGCACCGGCTCTAAATCAACCAGCCCAGCGGACTTTGTGGCTGGCACTGGGGCGCCTCCCGATGACCCGCTGGGGAGGAGACCCGGCTTGGGGCGCCCCCTTGTTGCCAGTCCTGAAGGCTGCAAGGATGCCGAGCATCTGGCAACCTGGGGCCCCGGTTGCTGGTGTGCTGGGCGTGGGATGCTGGGGACCGGTCCAGCAAGAGGCCAGCGGTGGCTCTGCAGCCCCCCATCCACCCACCCAGACAGCTGCTCGGGTCCTCTGGAGATCATGGCTGGCCGGCCATCTGCCTTCCTGCTTCCTGTTTGGGTGGATCGGGGCCCTGGGCATGCCTGAAGCAGGGAGAAGCTTTGGTTCCTGCCGGGTGACTGCCCTCCTCCAGGTGGGTCTTTCTCCTTGAGGAGGCTGCCTGTTCCAGCAGACACGCCTCTAAAACAGCCTCCCGTGGAGTGTTCCCGTGGAGTGACTATGGGCAGGCCTGTGAAGAGATCTAGGCTTCTCTGGAAGAGGAGAGTCCGGGCACCCGCCCTCATGGCGACCTTCCCTGCCCTGCACCTGCCTGCCTTCCCGGGGCCCCCATCAAGATTTCGCCAGAAGCTACCAGAATCGTGCCTGGACAGGAGTCCAGGTAGCTCCTGCCGCACCTCGTGGAGGGTCCCCCAGCAGGACAAGGAGACAACAGGGGTCTCCTCCTCCTCCTCTCCAGGGTCCCTGCCTTCAGGCCCAGAGGCCTCCTGCATCCAGCGTCTGCCCAAGCCCCTTTGAACCTGCCCAGGTTGTGCCCATCCCGGTTTCCCAGGAAAGCGAGTCCCTCGGGGCCTTGGGGACATCTGCGGGCCCACAGGTGCCCTCTCTCCATGGGAAGTGTGGGGAGGGAGAGGAGCAGGGGGCAGGTATTCCTGACATGGGCTGGAGGGAAGGAAGCCAGGAGTCCCCACTGTGCCCAGCCCAGGGCCCAGGAATACCTTTGGGGGGGTCCGCAGGAGAGGCGAGGAACTGTGTTTCTGGCCTCCTGGCACTGTTGCCACGCAAAATCTACACACAGGTACTACCCACACACACACCCAGGGACGTAGGGAGGGCAGAGCCTGGCTCTGTCAGGGGAGGGTCAAACTTTTAGACAATAAAAGTGGCCCTTTCGAACAGCTGGCAAAGGTCAGTCCCTGTTTGCTTTTCTCCCACGTGACTCTGGCTGACCGGCCGGACTTTGATCAGCGAAACGAGGGAATCCTTCGAAGAGGGAAAGTCCCCTTCAAACCCTGCAGACAGCGGCGCCTGCAGGCGTCGTTTCTCTAGGAAAGGAATCCCCGTCCCTAAACATAGTTCTCAAGTGACCTTTCAACACCCAAGTCAGCCAGGAAGCGATCAAAACAGGAAACAAGCCCCCCCCTGGCACCCTTCCAAAAGTGAGAACTGGGGCCGTCTTGTGTTTTTGTGGCTGCCTTGCCAAGCGGACAAAACTGCAGATGTGCGGCAGGAAACTCCCCAGAACGCTAAGACGGTTTCCCCAAACGACACCAGATGTAACCAGGAGGACAAAGGCCACTAAGCACGTGTGGACGCTGATCGTGGGGAAAGGAGCCGCCCGGATTGCAAACCGCCACGAGAAACTTTTTGTATAAATACCTGAGCCAACTTCTGCTCTGGGCCCTCCGATTCTTCCACCTCTGTCCCAAGAGTGAACTTCCCTTCCTGCTTCCAGCGGGAACCCAGCCCAGCTGAGGCCTCCGCTCCCTCCCTCCCTCCCTGCCATTCCTTTCCCAGAAGTTCCGGTTTGTCAGCCAATTCTCTCCCGCCCCCCAAGAAAACTCTCAGGCACCCCACTGGGAGGGGGGGCTGGGCTGGGGGGGGAGACCAGCCTTGGGCAGGCGGGAGGAGGGAGGGTCCTTCCAGATGCCAGCACAGGGCAGGTCCTGCCTGGAGGAAGCCCTTGCAGCCCCCCACCCCCTGGCTGTGGCCTCTGTGGGGGAGGGGCCACTCAGATCCCACAAACGGCCCTGAGTGGCCGCGGGACTCCGGACGGCCAGCCTGCCTCTCTTGTCCAGCAGAAAAAGCCCGGGAGGCAGCTGAGGACTCCGGACACTTTACGGCAATAAAACAGTTAAAAGGTTTAAAGGTCCTCAGCCTAAAAGGCACCTAATTCGCACACAGAGCCCCCTTGGCCCCAAAGGCTGAAGGCCGGAAGGGATGATGGCGCCTATATGGGGGAGGCCCCTCTGGATGCCCAGAGCCCCCCTTTGGGGAAAGAGCCCCTCCCCTGGGAATGAGGGGTTCCCCCCCTCCGCAGAGAGGCCTTAGGGTGGGGTGAAGTGGGGAGGCAGCCCCGAAGGTGCCCGGCCAAGGAGGCCGGACCAGTTAAACCAGCCCTTGCCTGGCACCGGGGAAGCAGCGGGCACAGCCGTCGCTCCTGTTTTGAGTTGAAATTGGAACCGACACAAATCGATTTACTAATTTTTATCCTTATGAATAAGGCGGCGAACGTACCCGACACTCCTCTCTCCTCTTATTTTCCCACAACAACCCTGTGAGGTGGGTTGGGCTGAGAGAGAGAGAGAGAGTGTGTGAATGTCCCAAAGTCCCCCAGCCGGCTTTTGAACATCTCCCAGTTCTAGCCTGGCGCTTTCGCTTCTGGTCCAAACTAGCTCTGATGTAAAAAAAAATAAAAATACACAGGTTCACAGCACAAATATGAACTGGGAATGAGTGTTTCCAGAGGGAGAGAGAGAGGGGGGAGGGAGAGAGGGGGGAGAGAGAGATAGGGAAGAGAGGAGAAAAGACAAGAGAGGGAGAGAGAGACGGGGAGAGAGGGGAGGGAGGAGGGAGAGAGAGACGGGGAAAGAGAGGGGGGAGATGTGGAGAGGGAGAGAGAGAGGGGGGAGAGAGATGGGGAGAGGGAGAAAGAGACGGGGAAGAGAGAGGGAGAGAGACGGGGAAGAGAGAGGCAGAGAGGGAGAGGGGGGGAAGAGAAGAGGGAGGGAGGGAGAGACTCAGCCAGGCCTTTCCGAGGCAGCGCGGCTGTGGGAGGGAGGGGAGGGCTGTGGTCGAAGGAGAGCCCCATCCCGCCTGGAAGGCGCCACCTGCTGGCCCTGGACAACACGTCTCATCATCCTGAGCCCAAGGAGGCGGGACAGCCACGTGCGGAAGGGCACTCAGTCCCTTTTGGGGGGGAGAGGAATGCCCCGCCCACACGTGGCTCTCCAGGGCCCCCCCGGGGTCTTCCAGGCTCTCCCCCAATTGCTGCTCACACCACCCTGGGCCTCTCGGGGCGTCTGGGGGGAGAGTGGTGGGGCAGCTGCCCCCCCCCAGGCAGAGCGGCTGCCCCGGACACCCTCTCGCTTCCTTTGGCTCCCGCCCTCCGAGGCGCTTCCCAGCCAGGGCGGCCGCAGGGAAGCCTGGAGAAGAGCCCGGGGCTGCGCTGCTGCCAGGCCTCCCGCTTGGGGCCATCCCTTGGAGGCTCTTCCCGAGCTGGGCTAGTTTATGGGTGATGCCCTCGGCTCAGGGCGTCAGTGAGGAGAGAGGAAGAATCCCGGCCCAAACCTCCACCCGCCGGGAGTGCGCAAATGTTGCCGTAGAGACCCAAAGACTCCTAGGGACCCTGGAGGCCATCCAGTCCAACCCTCTGCCCAGAGCAGACATCCTCCGCCCCGCCCACACGAAGGCCCCTGGCTCAGACATGACCTTTCTGCCAAGGCGGTGACCTACAAAGCCCCACCCGACACCCCCTGCACAGCACCCCGATGGTCGCCGACCCGGCCGTGCTTCTTCTACGCCCTGCCCAAGGCCAGGGGATCCCGGTCGATCCCTTCCCCGGATCCCTCTTCTCCCAGCACGTGGGGAAGGGGCGCAGACCCCCGGCTGGCCAGGCGGAAGGGGGGGGTCCAGGGCAGCCCTCGGCCTCCGGGGCGAAGTCCAAGAAGGGGGCTCTGCGGGGTCTTCGCCAAATCCTCACCTGGGCGGCCCCCGGGAAGCGCGCCCCCTTCCCCAGCCCCCCCACCCACCCCACTCCTGCGAGGGAGGCTCCTCCTCCGCGCCCCTTGCCCTGAAAGGACCCCCGCGCCCACACGGGAGAAGCGCCCCGTGCAGCAGCATTCCCTCCACCAGGGAACCCTTATACGAGCGTGGGGGGCCACCAAGCGAATCCCGGGCACCTCTGCCCACGAGGGTCTTATTCCGGGAGGGTGAGAGGGCAAACCCCAGGCGTGGGTGGGCGAGGGGCTCTGCTTTGCTCCCCGCAACCCCCCCCCCGTGCCGTGGAAAGGCCCGCGAGAGCCCCCTGGAGGAGAGCAGCCGGGCGGGAGGGGCGGCTTAGCGCTCCACGCGGGGGAATCTTCCCGAGGGGCCTCCCACCGCTGGGAGGGGCCTCCTCCTCCCGCCCCGCCTCCCGCCCCGCCTCCCAGCTGGGAAACGAAACCAAAGGCTCGGGCGTCTCCCTCGTTGCTTCTGCGCAGGCGCCGCTGAGTCCGCACTTGGCCTCCCAGGCGGCGGGAGGAGGAGGAGGAGGAGGAGGCGAAAGTCCCGCGGGGGGAGCGCCGGGTGGGGGCCTTCCCGGGCTCCTCTTCGCTGCCCTCCCCAGGCCCAAGAGCGGCGCCCCTCCCCCTCCGCTCCGGGCGGGGCTGCCTTTCAGCGCGTGGGAAAGTTGCGCCCCCGGTTCAGGCTCCGGGGAGGGGGCGCCCCTCCTCCCCGCCCCTCCTCCCCGCCCTTTGGCCCCACCGACCGGAGCCCCTTCGGAGGGGGCGGCCGTGCCGCCTCCTGAAGGGCCGAAGCAGCCTCGCAGGGAAGGTGAGCTCCACTTTCTCCTCCCCCCCTTAAGAAACGACGCCCCGATTCCCACTCAGGGGCGCCCCAGGGGGGAAGGTGGGGGGCACCCTCAAAGTGGGGCGGGGTCGAACCGGTTGTTTCTCTTGTTTGGGGGGGGAGGCCTCGGTCTTGGGGGCCTGGCAGGGAAGGAGCGCAACGGGGGGGGTCTATGGGGCTCAAGGGTTGCTCAGTCTCCAAGGAGGGCCGGGACCCCAAGAGACCCCTGGGCTGAAGCTGGGGGAACAGAACAAGGGATGGGGGTCCAAAGCTCAATTGCCAGACCCCGAGGCGGCTTCCCTTGTTCTCTTCTCTTGGGCAACCTCCCCCTGCCCCCCCCCCCCCCCCCCCCGCTTGGCCAGTTCTGGTGGCTTCCTTGCCTCATTTCTCCCAGGACAGGAAAGTGTGTGGGTGGGTGGGGGGTGTTAATGCCTCTGGGCTTGAATTGGAGGAGGGGCTCAGAGCGTGTTCCCTGCAGGAGTGGAGGGGCTGAGAAATCCTCTCCCCCCCCCCCAAGTGTTGCAGAAAACCACAGGACTCAGACCACGGAATCAAAAGAAGTTGGTTTATTTGCGCAAAGGTTCAGAGCAAAAATCATAACAACCTCTGAACACCTTCTCATGGAACAACAAGTACATATATACTCTTCAGAAACAGCAAAACACGGAAATGTAACTTGTTAGCATTGATTGGTTACTTGAATGACAGCCCCCTGTTGCTATGCTAAAATAGCTAAATATCTTGTCCCCCTCTCATGGATCTAGGTTACAGGTATCTTGCCAAAGCATTTAAGTTTCCTAAGCTTTTCCTGCAGTTCGTTTGTGGTTAGCTACCAGCAAGAGCGAGACATAGAAACGAGACATATGTGGTTACTTGCAACAGAGCCTCAAGCTTGACACTCATATGCGACCGACAGATGAACTTGTGGTTTGACATTTTTCACTTCCTTTTTTTTGCTTCTTCTAGCTAATACACGCATTTAAGACTCATGTCCTGTTTTATGTCCTGTCTTGTTTTATGTCCTGCCTTATTCCCCCCTTTGAGACTCCATTTTAGGTAACAATTGAGTCTCACTTTTACAGTTTCTACTTGAGCATTAGCTTTTTCCCAGCAAGCGAAGATAGCTGAGCAGAAATTACGCATATATGGATAGGCATAATATATGGCATGATTAACACTTTAGACTGGCACACATCTTTCTGTTTCCTGCTGCCAGTTCAAGATAGAGGCAGATAGCACCAATAAGGAAAAGCGAAAAATCTATCTCAGAACTCCTCTTCCTCAGGCACGTCCTCCAATCCCCAGGGTGTAAGCCGTACATACACCCCACTGTCTGGATCCTCACTTTCCCTTCCTGGGTCTGAGGTGAACCTATTTTCCAAGGATCCTTCTATCACAACTAATTCCTTTTCAACCCTGATTTCTTTCACTGATCTCATAACTAATTGTCTGATTAACGGTATAACACAGGGGATGAAGGCTAGTCCTGCTATTCCACATAGCAACACAAACAGCATTTGTTTCCTCAATGTCCCCAGAGCCTTCTTCAAGTTTGAGAAGAGTTAATTGGCCATTCTCACAACATTTGGGACTATCATTCAGGGTCTCATTACTCAACATGCCACTTGCAAACATTAGCCAAAGCCATAGAAGACTCATGTTTGATAATCTAAAATGAATCAATGTCAACTTCCTTTCTTTTTTCTGTTCTATGATTCCAACGTCCCACTCAGTTTCACACTCGCAGCCACACCAAAGGGAGCAATTGCAATTATGAAATTACCATATCAGGAAGATGGATGGGATTAGGTGTGATTTGGGAAAGGACAGGGTCAGTCTTGGGTGAGCCACACAGCCGAGTCTTATTTGCTAAATATAATGCCCACACTCCCAAGACTCCTACTATACAACAGAGAACCCACTCCCAAGGTGCTTCAAACATAAGTGTCCCCAAGAGATACACACTGACCTTGGTCACAGTCAGTGCTTTTAGGCGCAACACCTGTGTCTTTGGGATTGGGACGTTTCCAGAAGAAAAGGTGTCCAATACAACAGGTCACAACCAGGGTGATCAGAATCACTAAGGCCAGACTCACCGCACCTATGGCTATTTTTCACTTCCTTTTTTTTGCTTCTTCTAGCTAATACACGCATTTAAGACTCATGTCCTGTTTTATGTCCTGTCTTGTTTTATGTCCTGCCTTACAAGAACTCCTGGCTGCCCTCCCACAAGGAGCCAACAGATCAGCTTCTCCTTCCAGGCCCAGCGAGGAAAGAGCCCCATGGCGGCCTCGGGGGAGGAGACGGCCTTGGGGCAGCTGGGCCAGGAGGCCACCTGCCCGCTCTGCCTGGACTTCTTCCGGCAGCCGATGGTCCTGGCCTGCGGGCACAACTTCTGCCGCGACTGCCTGGCCCAGCTGGGCGCTGAGGCTTCCTGCCCCCAGTGCAGAGCCAGGGTGGAGCCCGGCAGCGCCTGTCCCAACCGGGCCCTGGCCAACATCGTCAGCCTGGTGAAGGGGCTTCGGCTGTCGGGGGGAGCCCAGGAGGAGAGCAGCGGCCCCCAGCTGTGCCGGGAACACCAGCAGCCCCTGCAGACCTTCTGCTCCAGCGAGAAGCGCCTCCTCTGCGCCGGCTGCCTGGAGGGGCACCAGGGCCACCCCCTCCGCTCCCTGCCTGAGGCTGCCCAGGAATATAAGGTAGAGGGCGGCCACTGTGGAGGCAGGCTTTCCCAAAGGGGGGAGCAGCTGAGCAGCCCCAACTGCCAGGGGCACTCCATCAGCTCGTGGGGGGGGGTCAGGCAGATGGGTCCCCAGAAAGATGGAAAGATGATCGTGGGAGCAGCTAAAGGCCCCCAAAGACTACCGCTCAGAAATGGCTGAGGAGAGCTTCTGCCTGCCCCGGGCCTCTCCCTGGCCGGATTCTCTGCTGGAAGCTCTGGTGGCCAGCAGGGCCTCCCCCTGGAGTGTAGCACGGGGGTCCCTCTGGCCCCTTGCCAGCCTCCATGGGTGGGAGCACTGGCATCGTGGACTTGGGAATGGCACCGTCTCCTCCCTGCGCAGGGCTTGCTGGATGCCCTCCTGGAGCCCCTGAGGAAGGAGGAGCAGCAGCTGCTGGAGCAGTGGAGGGCAGAAGAGCAGAGCCGGCAGGAGTGCCAGGTGGGTCTCTCGGGGGGAGGGGGCACAGGAAGCAGCTCCAGGGATGCTGGTTCTGCAGCTGGGAACTCTCCCCCCTCCCTCTGCGTCCCCCGTCTTCTGCTCCCTCCAGGAGCAATTAGCCACCGAGAAGCAGAAGGTCGGCCTGGCGCTGGGATCCCTGGGGGAGCTGCTCCGGGAGAGGCAGCCGGTCTGGGTCGCCTGGCTGGCCGAGCAGGAGGAGAAGATGGAGGCCGAGTGGGTGGGCCCTCTGGCCCAGCTCTCTGGGGAGGCCTCCCGCCTGCAGCAGCTGATTGCCCAGACGGAGAGGAAGTGCTGCCAGCCGGACGGGGAATTCCTGCAGGTGAGCGGGGCTCTCGCTGGTCTCAAGGGGGAGAAACAGAGCTTCCCCTGGGGGGACACTGGCCACCCTTGCGAGGGCCGGGACCCATTTCTCTGCTCTCCTCTTTCAGGACATCCAGGGCACTGTGGACAGGTAAGGCACCATCTTGCCCTTCCCTGCCCCTGTCCTTGTGGGTCAGTTTGTCCTCAGAATTCCTTGTGCGGCTGGATCACTGAGGATCATTTTCTCACCGAGAGATGCTAGTCGTGGGGTCCTGGGTGCTCTCTGGGCTCGGCCGATTCCTTGCAGACGTTTCATTACCCGGCTGGGTAACGTCATCAGTGCTGGGAGGGAGTGGAGTTCGCTCTCTCTTTACGTGCAGGTAGGCTGCCCTTAGTTGGGGTGCTGTTTACGGCTTGGTTGCAGGTCCAGCGTTAAGCCGTAAACGACACAGATTAGGAACCACCAACACAGACAATCAATCCAACAGTAAACAACACCCTGATCACGGAACCACCGAGGTGGTGACAACCGTCCGAGCAACACTTGACAGGGGAAGCCGGTAGCACTGGCGGTCCTTGACTTACAGCCACAGTGGAGCCCAAAATTCTGCTGCTAAGTGAGACAGTTGAATCGCCTCAGTTGATAAGTTAGTAACATGGTTGTTAAGTGAATCTGGCTTCCCCATTGACTTTGCTTGTCGGAAGGTCGTAAAAAGGGGATCACGTGACCTTGGGACACTGCGACCACCGTAAATATGCGTCAGTTGCCAAGCGTCTGAATTTTGATCATGTGACCACAGGGTACTGCAAAAACGGTCATAGGTCACATTTTTTGGGTAAAAAGTAACGTAACTCAGTGGTCACTAAACGAAGAGTTGTAAGTCAAGGACTACGTGGACATTAAATGAGAGCAAACCCCACTCCCCTGTAGCACTGATGACGTTACTCAGTTGGGTAATGAAACGTCCGGATTTCCTTGCGTGGGACACCTTAATCCTTGGTGTAGTAGGATCGGAATCACATTTGACGTTTGTGTTCAGTTTGTGTCTTTCCTCACTTTTTTTTACTGAACTCTACCCTGGTTCAGTGCACAGAGTCGGTTGTGATGAAAGCAACGTACATGCTTACGTAACAAGCCAGGATTCCTACCACACCTCAAACTCGGGTTTTCAAAACCCGAGTCCTGTATTCATATGGCAAGATGCTGGAATGGGCCGGCTTCTTTCATGCAGCTGGCCAACCCAGCCCCCGTGTTGTGGGGAGAGAGCCGGGTAGCTATGTGAGGCCGTCCTTGTGTCGCAGGTGCCGGAGTTACGTGGTGGGGTGCGTGGAGAGCGTCTCCCCCGGGCTGCAAGACAGACTCAGGACCATCTTGGAGAAAAACGCTCCTGTAAGGCAGGTTGTGGACAATTACAAAGGTGCGGGGCTCCTTTGAGGTGGGTCTGCGGGGGGATCTGGGCCCCTCTTATCCCCTTCCTACTGGGGAATCTTGGAGCCAGTCCCCATCCTGCTCAGGCTGGTGGGTGAAGGGGGTACTGCCTCCACTCTGTCACCCCCCTGAACCATGGTACTTGGGGGAGAGCGTGTGACTGTGCACCTGGTAGGGACGAAGACGTTCACTTCTGCGCGGCCGTCGTGTCATGGTTCCAATTAGGGGAATACTTCAAAGAACCTCGAGGCATTCTTTACATTAAAGTCTCTTTATTAGTACAGCACCCTTCCGCACGAACATGGTGGATGCCAAGATCTGAATTCCCCTCCCCTGAGCACATAATATTCAAGCAGAATTCCCTCCTCCAATTAGCAGTCATAAATCACGTTCTGCAATCAGTTTGAAGAGCAAAGTTTCTTATCTTAACTAATCCCCACACACATTCTTTTTTCCTCCCCTCCCAGCATCATCTAATTTGACTTTAAAAGTACCACACAGCTTATACAGAGAGTGGCTGTCTCTTCATATTTTGTCAAAGCAAGAACATCCAACGTTAGCAGCGTTGACACGTCGCTCACGGGCGGCTGTTTCTCACCTCGCTCTCCTTTTTTCCTTTCCTCCTCCGAATCTCAGCCTCCCTGGACATGATTCTGACCAGGAAGAAGCTGGAGCGACCTTTAGCCACGGCTTGCAAACCGCCTGCCTTCGCTTGGGCCCACAGCAGCAATTTTCCCAAATCACCAGGAGTTGGGCCTGCCGGAAGTGTCTTTCTCTGCAAGTTGGAGGGCCCAAGGGATGCCTGGAGTCTGGGGGGTCCCAAAGGCAGCATCTCAGGAAGGGGGGGCAGGGGTCTGTCAGCTGCCACACGGAGCCGGCCCTTCCCCACCATGCCTTGGCCCTTCCAGAAAAGAGCCACGCTTGAGGGCGCTGGGCAGGGCGGCCGGGCAGGTCTTTCAGGGCGTGGAAAGTCCCAAACGGGGGGGGGGAGGGTGGCTCAGTTTTTAGTTGTGCCCTGTAGGAAGTGGGGGAGGGGGCTTCTTCAGAAAGAGCAGCCTGATTTTAACACTTGTCCCCCTTTCTTCTCCCGTATCTGTTCCACAATATGTAAAACTGCCAGCAGCGACTAAAGGTAACAACACACTGTGGAAAAGCCCTGTGGGTGGGGAGGTCTTGGCCCCTCTTCTCCGCTTCCTATTGGGGAATCTTGGGGGAGCCAGTCCCCATCCTGCTCATACTGGTGGGTGAAGGGGATACTGCCACCTCCACTCCATCTGTCACCCGCCCAAACCATGGTACTTGGGGGAGAGGGTGTCACTCTGCACCTGGCAGGGACCAAGACGTTTGCCTCTCTGCGGCCGTCGCTCACGGGCAGCTGTTTCTCACCCCGCTCTCGTTTTTTCCTTTCCTCCTCCAAATCTCAGCCTCCCTGGAAACGACTCTGACCAGGAAGAAGCTGGAGCGACCTCTGGACACGGCTTGCAAACCGCTTGCCTTCACTTTCGCCAAATCGCCAGGAGTGGCGCCTGCCGGGAGTGGCTTTCCCTTCAACTCGGAAGGCCCAAGGGATGCCAGGAGTCTGAGCAGTCCCAAAGGCAGTATCTCGGGTAGGGGGGCAGGGGTCTGTCAGCCGCCACATGGATCCGGCCCTTCCCTTCCCCGCCACGCCTTAGCCCTTCCAGAGAAGAGCCACGCTTGAGGGCGCTGGGCAGGGCGGCTGGGAAGGTCTTTCAGGGCGTGGAAGCTCCCAACGGGGGGGGGGGGGGGGAGAGGGTGGCTCAGTTTTTAGTTGTGCCCTGTAGGAAGTGGAGGAGTGGATTTCTTCAGAAAGAGCAGCCTGATTTTAACACTTCTCCCCCTTTCTTCCCCAGTACCTGTTCCACTATATGTACAAGGTCCAGAAGCGCCTAAAGGTAACAACACACTGTGGAAAAGCCCTGGGGGTGGGGGGTGGCTTTCCATAGAGGGTGGGGTCCAGCAGAAGCGGGAGGTCTGCGGGCCCCAAAGCAGCCACCCAAATGTGGGCCTGGGGCAACAGCAGGGACGTCCCTGATGGCAGGCTCTTGTTAAGTTAAGCAGCGGCCGCTTGCTCCGTCCTTCCCTGAGCTGGGGGAGCCTCCTCGGGGAGCCGGCCCTGCCCTGCCTTGCCCTCCCCTGTTCCCAGCCCGCCTAAGAGCTTCTCTTCTCCCTCCTCTTCAGTCTACGTCACGCTGGACAGCTCGACCGCCCACCCGCGGCTCTCGTGCCAGAGAACCACTCTGACTTTGGCCAACCAAAACCAGAATCTCCCGGATCTGCCAGGGAGGTTCGACCAGGAATTGTGCGCCCTGGGCTGCGGGAGATTGAACACGTGGTGGTGCTATTGGGAAGTGTCTGTGCAGGAGGCAGGCAACGCCCTGGTGTGCGGCAGAGCAGTCTGGGCCATTGGGGTGGCCATAGAGTCTGTATGCAGGAAGGGGAGCTTCCAACTGAGCCCCCAGGAGGGAATCTGGGCCATGGGGAAGAGTTTGGAGGGGGAGACGGTCGCTTTCTCCAAGGTTCACGAGAAGCTCAGCTTGCAAAGGCCGCTGTTGAAGCTGCGGGTGCGGCTGAACTACAAGGCAGAAGAGGTGGAGTTCCTGGATGCGGAGAATGGGGCTCCCCTCTACACCTTCCGGACGGGGCCCTTCCTTGGGGAGAGGGCCTACCCTTTTTTCTACCTGGGCCAGGAGGGGGTCACCCTTCAGTGTGAGGGATGTCCAAGTTCATCTGTGTGGGGCGGTTTCGGATTATAATAGAATAGCAAATAGAATAGAATTAGAACAGAACAGGAAGGGTCCAGCCCTCCACCCCCCTGCTCAAGCAGGAGAACCTATACCATCTCAACTTGCAACGGTTCATTCAGTAATCAAAGTTACCACAGCACTGAAAGAAGTGACTTGTGGCCATTTTGCACACTTAGGACCACGGTCAAAGCGATCGAAGTTCAGACCCTTGGCAACTGACTCACATTTTTGACGGTCGCCCTGTCCTGGAATCACCTGGTCCCCTTTTGCGACCCCCTCTGATGAGCAAGGTCACTGGGGAAACCGGGTTCCCTCAACAACTCTGTGACCAATTTAAGAACTACAGCGATTCGCTTAAAAAATGTGGCGAGAAAAACAAATTTCTCACTTAGCAACATCAATTTTGGGCTCCGTTGCGGTTGTAAGTTGGGAACTATCTGTAGGTGGCTGGAGGGCAGCCCCGCCCCCCCCCAATTCCTGCTCATGGGTCCTTTTTCCCGTGGGTGTGTGTGTGTATGTATACTTGAAGCACGAGAGGTGGGGGCTGCAGAGGAGGCCGCTGGGCTCAGCCCCACCTCCTGGTGCCTTCAAGACCACATCTGGCAAGATGACCAGATGTTGCCCACTGTCCTCCGGGGTGTCCTTCCAACTCCCCTGTCTAGTCTGCCAGGGTTTCTTAGTGGTCTCCCCTCCCTGTCCACGTCCAACCTTCTATAACGTCGCTATGATCAGCCCAGGCTGCTTGGGGGGCTGCCAAGCGGTTCTGGGCTGCCGATGGTCTGGGGGTTTTTGACTGGCAGTGGCCTCTGGGCCGGAAAAGGCCCGCTGGCGGTGGGATGGTGGCAGTCCAGCTGGGGAATTTGGGTGTCCACGCGTCTTCCGGATGCCACAGATGAGAATCCCTGCCTCAGTGTAGCTTGCTGTGTAGATTAGAGAGAGACGGTTAAAAGACCGTTATAATCAATAAAAGCGACATCTTAATATCTGCATGTTACTCTACATTTATGTGATTCTAAATTTTACTCCAATGTTACTCCGAGTTACCTATTAAAAAACCAACACGTTTATCTTTTATTTGTGCCATTTCTCTACACCTTGGTCCTCACGGAGGCTGGGCTGTTTACGTACAACTTGGATACGTTTTTAAGGTGACCTTTGAAAGCTTCCACGACAAAACTATAAGTTAGCAGCAAATAATTTTAAAAGGTGAGGTCGACCCCCCCCCCAAAGGCCCTCTGGGAAAGGCGTATTTTTGGCAGCCCTTGAAGTGGGGCCAATGGGGGAGTTTCCCAGGGGTGGGGGGAGCCCCACAGAGACCTTCCGCTGCCCCTAAGGGGAGGGGGGACCCCTTAGTTGCTGTTCTGTGGCCCTCGGGTGGACAGACAGTTTGGGAAAGGGGATCCCTGAAGACATCCTGGCCACGGGGCTTTAAAAGGGGCCAACAGACTCACAAATTGCACTCGGAAGCACACACAAAATCCCAGAGGGGGTCATGGCTGGAAAAGCCGGATCTGGAAACCCCTCTCTGCAAAATGGGAGGGTGGGATGTCCCGATTCCCGGGAGGCAAAGGGCCTCGGATCCGGGCTTCCCGTTTGGTCTGCCATGGAAGGCAGTCAAGGGGGAGGGGGACAAGGAGAGGGGAGGTCAGGACCATCCCTGCCCTTGGCTGAGGGAGGTTGGGCCATGGGGGGGAGCTCTTCCCTCCAAGGTCGGCTCCTCTGGGGAGAGAGAGAGGCTAACTCCCAGTTTCTGGCCTGGTGCCTTCACTGATAGACCAAACTAGCTTTGGGGGGAAAACATACAATTCCCTTTTAATAAATATTATTAAAAGTCATATTCTTCAGCTGCAAAGATGTGAGATTTCTCCTGACTTTTGGCTCAGGGATCACAAATGGGGGGGGCTCTACAGCCTCTCGTGGGGGGCCCTTGGCGCTCCCTGAGCTGGATGGGGGGCGGTTGCAGATGTTTTATTACCAAACTAGACAACCTCATCGGTGCACCGGGGACCGCACAGTTCAACGCTAAGCTGCAAATATTCCCTCCTGTCGGAATCGGGTGTGTTTTTCCTTACAAGACGTGTCACAAATAAAGAGGGACAAAATTCTAGCCACAGTGCCCAGCGCTTGCAGAGAGAGGGTGTCTGGGCGGCTCACACGCCCGGTTCTCCAGGGGCCCCCAGGGTCCCCAGTTGCTGCACTGACCGCCCCGGAACGGACCCCTCTCGGGGCGTCTGCAGGAGCCACAGGGTGGGGGGCAGCTGTCTGCCCCGGACAGACTCGCTTCCTTTGGCCCTCCCCCCCCGAGGTGTTTCCCAGCCAGGGCAGCCGCAGGTAAGCCTGGAGAAGACCCCAGGGCTGCGCTGCTGCCAGGCCTCCCGCTTGGGGCCATCCTTTGGAGGCTCTTCCCGAGCTGGGCTGGTTTACGGGTGATGCCCTCCTCCAGGCGGGACCTGCCCTGTGTTGGCATCTGGAAGGACCCCACTGCCTGCCCAAGGGTGGTCTTCCCCCCAAGCGTGGACAAGCATCTGTCTGGAGTGGTTGAGGGGGTCTCCTGCCTGAGCAGGGGGTCGCAGCCTCGGATCTCCCAGGCCACCGAGGCAGATGTGGGGGGAAAGTCTCTGGGGAGTTGACCCAACAGGCTGCAATCAGGCTGAACGGAGCCAATGCCTGCCCCACACATCGGAAGAGGAGGCGACCTTGGACCAAAGGGAAGAGCTCCCCCCCTCCAGGACAGCCCTCCCCCCATGGCCCAACCTCCCTCAGCCAAGGGCAGGGATGGTCCTGACCTCCCCTCCCCATTCCCCCCCCTCTTGACTGCCTTCCATGGCAGACCGAACAGGAAGGCCAGATCCAAGGCCCTTTGCCTCCCAGCATTCGGGACACCGCCCCCCATTTTGCAGAGAGAGAATTCCAGACCCGGCTTTTCCAGCCAGGACCCCCTCTGGGATTATGTGTGGGGGGGGACATGAGCCCCAGGACTGCCTGGCCCTCCCCTCCTGGGCCTGGCTATGTGGCTGCCTCTCCCCCCCTCGAGGTGGTGGGCCCTCCCCTCCTGGCTCTGCCTCAGTGCTCCTCCCGGATCCTTGGGGGGGGGGTTCCTTCTTAACCCCCCCAGTCGCTCCCAAACACATTCTCTCCGTTCGGCGTAGGAGCTGAATTCATTTTTTAGGCTGTAAGGGTCACTTTCGGCCTCACAGTGCTAAAGGGCAGAGTCTGGGGGGGGCTGCTCTGGGGAAGGGGATGTGGGGGTGGATCCTGCCTTCTGGCCCTCAATATCACCCCTCCCATAATAAGTCACTGCAACACGGGGGGCTGGGTCGGCCAGCTGCATGGGGTGAGCGAAAGAAACCGGCCCATTCCAGCATCTAATACAGGACTCGGGTTTTGCAAACCCCAGTTTAGGCTGTGGTACGAATCCTGGCTTGTTTGTTACGTAAGCATGTACGTTGCCTTGATCGCAACCGACTCTGTGCACTGAGCCAGGGTAGAGTTCAGTAAAGAAGTCAGGAAAGACACAAACTCAACACAAACATCAAATGTGATTCCGATCCTACTACACCAAGGATTAAGGTGTCCCACGCAAGGAAACACAGTTTCCTGCAACAACTGAGCTTACACCGCTTCCCTCAGCCCCAACCGGACACTCTGCTCAGGGACCGGCCCGAAGGGCTGCGGAGGAAGTCGAGGTCCAAGAAGAGAATGTCTGCAGCTGAGGGTCCTCAGCTGTTTCCGTGCAGACGTTTCATTCCCCAACTAAGTAACGTCACCAGTGCTACAGGCTAGTGGGGTTTGCTCCATTTCATGCAGAGTTCCCCAACCTTTCTGGGTTGGTGGGCCAGAGGAGGGAGTAGGGAAGATGGTTTTCTGGAAGGGGCAGGCACGTGCTTGTGTGAGGCCCACTGACCCACAAGGACACGGGCGGGGAAGGGCAAGATGGCGCCTTACCTGTCCACGGTGTCCTGGATGTCCTGAAAGAGGAGAGCAGAGAAATGGGTCCCGGCCCTCGCAAGGGTGGCCAGTGTCCCCCTGGGGGAACCAGTTTCTCCCCCCCTTGAGGCCAGCAAGAGCCCCGCCCACCTGCAGGAATTCCCCATCCGGCTGGCGGCACTTCCTCTCTGTCTGGGCTATCAGCTGCTGCAGGCGGGAGGCCTCCCCAGAGAGCTGGGCCATGCACAACCCCCATTCGGCCACCACCTTCTTCTCCTGCTCAGCCAGCCAGGCAACCCAGACCGGCTGCCTCTTCTTGAGCAGCTCCACCAGGAATCCCATGGCCAGGCTGACCTTCTGCTTCTCGGTGGCAAATTCCTCCTGGGGGGGCAGAAGACCGGGGACTCAGAGGGAGGGGGGAGAGTTCCCAGCTGCAGAACCAGCACCCCTGGAGCTGCCTCCTGTGCCCCCTCCCCCCGAGAGACCCACCTGGCACTCCTGCCGGCTCTGCTCTTCTGCCTGCCTCTGCTCCAGCAGCTGCTGCTCCTCCTTCCTCAGGGGCTCCAGGAGGGCATCCAGCAAGCCCTGCGCAGGGAGGAGACGGTGCCATTCCCGAGTCCACGATGGCAGTGCTCCCACCCAGGGAGGCTGGCAAGGGGCCAGAGGGACCCCCGTGCTACACTCCAGGGGGAGGCCCTGCTGGCCACCAGAGCTTCCAGCAGAGAATCCGGCCAGGGAGAGGCCCGGGGCAGGCAGAGGCTCACGAGGAGGGAAGCAGCTGGGAGTCTGCCTGCCTCAAGTCTCCTCTCTCACTGCCAAAAAATAGCCTGACTCTCCTCAGCCATTTCTGAACGATCATCTTTCCATCTTTCTGGGGACCCATCTGCCTGACCCCCCCCCACGAGCTGATGGAGTGCCCCATCTAGTTGGGGCTGCTCAGCTCCCCCCTTTGGGAAAGCCTGCCTCCACAGTGGCCGCCCTCTACCTTATATTCCTGGGCAGCCTCGGGCAGGGAGAGGAGGGGGTGGCCCTGGTGCCCCTCCAGGCAGCCGGCGCAGAGGAGGCACTTCTCGCTGGAGCAGAAGGTCTGCAGGGGCTGCTGGTGTTCCCGGCACAGCTGGGGGCCGCTGCTCCCCTCCTGGGCTCCCCCCGACAGCCGAAGCCCCTTCACCAGGCCGACGATGTTGGCCAGGGCCCGGTTGGGACAGGCGCTGCCGGGCTCCACCCTGGCTCTGCACTGGGGGCAGGAAGCCTCAGCACCCAGCTGGGCCAGGCAGTCGCGGCAGAAGTTGTGCCCGCAGGCAAGGACCATCGGCTGCCGGAAGAAGTCCAGGCAGAGCGGGCAGGTGGCCTCCTGGCCCAGCTGCCCCAAGGCCGTCACCTCCGCTGAGGCCGCCATTGGGCTCTTCGCTTCCGTTTCCCCCTCGCTGGGCCTGGAAGGAGGAGAAGCTGATCTGTTGGCTGCTTCTGGGGGGGGCAGCTGGGAGCTCTTGGGGGGGAAGAGGGTCCCCTCCTGCAGGGAACATGCTCTGAGCCCCTCCTCCAATTCAAGCCCAGAGGCATTAACACCCCCCACACAAACACACTTTCCTGTCCTGGGGGAGGCGAGGCAAGGAAGCCACCAGAACTGGCCAAGCAGGGGGGCTTCTTGCAAACGGGGGGGGCAGGGGGAGGTTGCCCAAGAGAAGAGAACAAGGGAAGCCGCCTCGGGGTCTGGCAATTGAGCTTTGGACCCCCATCCCTTGTTCTGTTCCCCCAGACTCAGCCCAGGGGTCTCGTGGGGTCCCGGCCCTCCTTGGAGAATGAGCAAGCCTTGAGCCCCATAGACCCCCCCGTTGCGCTCCTTCCCTGCCAGTCCCCCAAGACCGAGGCCTCCCCCCCCAAACTGGGCAACAGCAAGAGAAAAACCTGTTCCAACCCCCCCCACTTTGAGGGTGCCCACCTTCCCACCTGGGGTACCCTTCAGTGGGAATCGGGGCGTTGTCTCCTTAAATCTCAAGTCTCCAGGTGTACCTTGTGGAGATGGGCGGGACACTCTCCTCCCGAGTAGTTGAGCCTGCTTGCATTGTTCCCTCCTTCTCTCCACTCCCTAGGAGCCAAGGGCAGGGCTGGTCCTGACCTCCCCTCTCCTTGTCCCCTCCCCCTTTACTGCCTTCCATGGCAGACAGAACAGGAAGCCGAGATCCGAGGCCCTTTGCCTCCCGGGAATCGGGACATTCCCCCCCCCCCGTTTTGCAGAGGCTTCCAGACCCAGCTTTTCCAGCCAGGACCCCCTCTGGGATTTTGTGTGCGCTTCCGAGTGCAATTTGTGGGTCTGTGGGCTCCTTTTAAAGCCCTCTGTGGCCAGGATGTCTTCAGGGATCCTTTCCCAAACCGTCTGTCTGTCCAACCCAGAGGGCCACAGAACAGCAACTAAGGGGTCCCCCCTCCCCTTAGGGGCAGCGGAAGGTCTCTGTGGGGCTCTCCTCACCCCTGGGAAACTCCCCCCCATTGGCCCCACTTCAAGGGCTGCCAAAAATACACCTTTCCCAGAGGGCCTTTTGGGGGGGGTCGACCCTACCTTTTAAAATTATTTGCTGCTAACTTATAGTTTTGTCGTGGAAGCTTTCAAAGGTCACCTTAAAAACGTATCCAAGTTGTACGTAAACAGCCCAGCCTCCGTGAGGACCAAGGTGTAGAGAAATGGCACAAATAAAAGATAAACATGTTGGTTTTTTAATAGGTAACTCGGAGTAACATTGGAGTAAAATTTAGAATCACATAAATGTAGAGTAACATGCAGATATTAAGATGTCGCTTTTATTGATTATAACGGTCCTTTAACCGTCTCTCTCTAATCTACACAGCAAGCTACACTGAGGCAGGGATTCTCATCCGTGGCATCCGGAAGACGCGTGGACACCCGAATTCCCCAGCTGGACTGCCACCATCCCACCGCCAGCGGGCCTTTTCCGGCCCAGAGGCCACGGCCAGTCAAAAACCCCCAGACCATCGGCAGCCCAGAACCGCTTGGCAGCCCCCCAAGCAGCCTGGGCTGATCATAGCGACGTTATAGAAGGTTGGACATGGACAGGGAGGGGAGACCACCAAGAAACCCTGGCAGACTAGACAGGGGAATTGGAAGCACACCCCGGAGGACAGTGGGCAACATCTGGTCATCTTGCCAGATATGGTCTTGAAGGCTCCAGGAGGTGGGGCTGAGTCCAGCGGCCTCCTCTGCAGCCCCCACCTCTCGTGCTTCAAGTACACACACACACACACACACAAACGGACAGAAAAAAGGACCCATGAGCAGGAATTGGGGGGGGGGGCTAACGTGGACCCCCGCCCTGGAGGGCTGCCCTCCAGCCACCTACAGGTAGTCCCCAACTTACACCCACAACAGAGCCCAAAATTGATTTTGCTAAGTGAGAAATTTGTTTTGCCCCATTTGACTTTTCTCGCCACGTTTTTTAAGCGAATCGCTGCAGTTCTTAAACTGGTCACAGTTGTTGAGGGAACACGGTTTCCCCAGTGACCTTGCTCGTCAGAGCGGTCGCAAAAGGGGACCAGGTGATTCCAGGATGGCACGACCGTCGAAAACGTGAGTCAGTTGCTAAGGGTCTGAATTTCGATCGCCTTGACCGTGGTCCCAAGTGTGCAAAATGGCCACGAGTGAGTTCTTTCAGTGCTGTGGTAACTTTGATTAGTGAGTGAACCGTTGTAAGTTGAGATGGTATAGGTTCTCCTGCTTGACTGGGGGAGAGGGGGGCTGGACTAGAAGACCTCCAAGGTCCCTTCCTGTTCTGTTCTAATTCTATTTTCTATTCTATTCTATTCAGAAGCCGTCCCACAGAGATTAACGTGGACATCCCTCACACTGAAGGGTGACCCCCTCCTGGCCCAGGTAGAAAAAAGGCCGGACCCTCTCCCCAAGGAAGGGCCCCGTCTGGAAGGTGTAGAGGCGAGCCTCAATCTCCGCATCCAGGAACTCCACCTTTTCTGCCTCGTAGTCCAGCCGCACCCGCAGCCTCCTCAGCGGCCTTCGCAAGCTGACCTTCTGTTGAACCTTGGAGAAAGCGACCGTCTCCCCCGCCGAACTTTTCCCCACGGCCCAGATTCCCTCCTGGGGGCTCAGCTGAAGGCTCCCCTTCCTGCAGACGGACTCCTTGGCCACCCCGATGGCCCAGCCTGCTCTGCCCCACACCGGGGCGTTGTCTGGAGCCTGCACGGACACTTCCCAAAAGTGCCAGCCTGCGGCGAATCCCTCGCAGCCCAGGGCGCATAATTCCTGGTCGAACCTCCCTGGCAGATCTGGGTGATCCTGGTATCGGTTGGCCCAAGTCAGAGCAGAGTTCGAGCACCAGAGCCGCGGGTGGGCGGTCGAGCTGTCCATTGTGACGTAGACTGAAGAGAAGGGAGAAGAGAAGCTCTTAGGCGGGCTGGGAATGGGAGGGCAAGGCAGGGCAGGGCTGGCTCCCCGAGGAGGAGGCTTCCCCAGCTCAGGGGGAGGAAACTGGGCCGTTCTGTCGTCTCTGGAGCCCCCCAAGACGCAGTGCCTGGCGAGCTTCCCAAAAGGACCAATTCCCAAATACGGCGGGTAAG
Organism: Azemiops feae; assembly: GCA_023970755.1. Taxonomy (NCBI): domain Eukaryota; kingdom Metazoa; phylum Chordata; class Lepidosauria; order Squamata; family Viperidae; genus Azemiops; species Azemiops feae. The sequence goes on along the minus strand of JALGBA010003886.1, from coordinate 306,519 downwards.
TGGGGCCACCTCTGGAGGGCGGGGAGGGCCCTTGTCAGTTGGTGGGTCACTGGGAGGACAGGACCAGGTGGGCCAGGGGGTCCGACCCAGGGAAGGCGCTGTGCTTACTATTATTGCCCAGGGCCCCTGGAGATAGCAGGGATAGTTCTCAACTTACGACAGTTCCTTTAGTGACGGTTCAGTTACAACGGCACTGAAAAAGCAACTCGTGACCGTTTTCCACACATACGACCATTGAAGCGATCCCCGTGGTCACGTGATCAAAATTTGGACGCTTGGCAACTGCCACTGTATTTGTCACGGGGTCCCTTGGGCGACCTTTGTGTCCCCTTTTGCAGTGTCCGTGGGGAAGCCAGATTCACTTAACGACCGTGTTGCTAACAACTGCAGTGACTCGACCACTGTGCCAAGAAAGGTCGTAAAACGGGGCAAAACTCACTTAACAACTGCCTCACTTGGCAATGGAAACTGTGGGGTCAGTTGTGGTGGTAAGTTGAGGACTCCCTGTGTTTCTGCTTCTCTTGCGTTGCCACTCGTCGGTCCTGGGTTTAGCGCTCCTCCCGGAGAGCCCCAGAGCCGAGCAACGCGGCAGCTCTGCCATCAGGGACCTTCCTGGGGCAACTTGTAAGCTGGCCAGATCCTCCCCCTCCCCAAAGAGCCGTTTTCCGTTGCCCCAGGCCCACCCACCGCGTTTGGGTGGCTGCTTTGGGGTCCTCCCATTTACAGGCAGCGCCAGGCTCGCCTGCTGACCTGTTCAGCCGCCTGGAGGGCTGAGGGTTCGGGTTAGGGCGAGGGATGCCCAACCTCTGCCCCAGGGCACTGCAGATGGACCCCACCCCACCCCCTACAGAAAGGACCCTTTTCCTCAGTGTGTTGTTACCTTTAGGCGATCTTGGCTTTTCTGGAGCAGGTGCTGGGGAGGAAAGGGGGATCAGTTTAAAATCAGTGTGTGTGTGTGTGTGTGTGTGTGTGTGTGTCTGAAAGAGCTCCTCCCGCACTTCTCACAAAGCACAACTCAAAACCGAGTCCCTCGCTGGACTCTTCCAGGCCCTGAAAGACCTGCCCAGTGCCCTCCACTGTGGCTTTCTGGAACGGCCAAGGCGTGGCAGGGAAGGGCCGGCTCCGTGTGGCTGAGGGACCCCCTGCACCCCTCCCCCAGTGGCTGATTTTGGGGACCCTCCAGACTGTCGGCATCCCTCGTGGTTTCCAACCCCTGGAGAAAGCCACTCCCGGCAGGCACCACTCCTGGCGATTGGCGGAAAACATTGTGTGGCACCTGGTGAGGGCAGCAGGTTTGCAAGCCTTCCCCCCCCCCCACTGTCCCCTTCCTCCCCAGCCCCATGAGGTTACCTGTGGCCAGAAGTTGCTCCAGGTTCTCCCTGGTCAGTGTCCTCTGCAGAGAGGCTGAGATTCGGAGGAGGAAAAAGAAAAAAAGAGAGACTAGAAACAGGAGCCGTACGTGACGCCCGCACAGAAGCTACCATGTTGTTTGGAGCAGCATTTCGGTCCCTGCCAGGCGCCCAGTGACATCCCCCCAAGTATCATGGTTCAGGGGGAGGTGACAGATGGGGTGGAGGAGGCTCCTCCTGAGAGGGCTCCAGACCCCCCCCAGCCCCACCTCAAAGGAGCCCCCCACACCTTTGTAATTGTCCAGCATCTGCCTTACGGAAGCGTTTTTCTCCAGGATGGTCCTGAGTCTGCCTTGCAACCTAGTGGAGACTCTCTTTACATGCCCCACCGTGTAACTCCGGCACCTGCGACACAAGGAGGGCAGCTTCACACAGCTATCCGGCTCTCTCCCCACAACATGGAGGGACTGGTGGAGGGTTAGTATTGCCCGGTTCCGTGATGTGTGTGTAACAAGCCGACCCATTCCAGCATCTTGCCACATGAATATAGGGTGTGGTACGAATCCTGGCTTGTTCGTTATGTAAGCATGTACGTTGCATTGATCGCAACCGACTCTGTGTACTGAACCAGGATAGAGTTCAGTAAAGAAGTGAGGAAAGACACAAACTCAACACAAACATCAAATGTGATTCCGATCCTACTACACCAAAGATTAAGATGCCCGATGCAAGGAAACCCGGTTTCCTGCAACAAGTGAGCTTCCACCGCTTCCCTCAGCCCCAACCGGACACTCTGCCCAGGGACCGGCCTGAAGGGCTGCGGAGGAAGTCGAGGTCCAAGAAGAGAAGAGAATGTCTGCAGCTGAGGGTCCTCGGCTGTTTTCGTGCAGACGTTTCATTACCCAACTGAGTAACGTCACCAGTGCTACAGGGGAGTGGGGTTTGCTCTCATTTAATGTCCACATAGTCCTTGACTTACAACTCTTCATTTAGTGACCATTGAAAGTTACAACAGCACCAAAAAAATGTGAGCTATGACCGTTTTCGCAGTTAGAAACATTGCAGTACCCCGTGGTCACATGATCAAAATTCAGACGCTTGGCAACCGACGCATATTTACGGTGGTCGCAGTGTCCCAAGGTCACGTGATCCCCTTTTTACGACCTTCCGACAAGCAAAATCAATGGGGAAGCCAGATTCACTTAACAACCATGTTACTGACTGTTGGGATTTTTATGGTTCAAGCTTCTATAGCAAGACTAGGCCAGTGGCCAGCTTACGTACTAGAGGCCTAGGACAATAAGAGCAAACCACATCCTTTGAAAGAAAGCGAGCTAGCTAGAAAAGCCACAGCAACGGGGCAAGTAGAAGAACCAAGGAAATAAGCTTGCACTTGCCTTCGCACATAAAATGATAGTTAACCGCATCCTATGCCAGCAACCACATCCTATAGAAAGCATCAACCAATCATATGTTAGAACGCTATTTAGGACTTATCCTACCCCGCAACAAGATGTAACCAATTGTATGCTAACTTACTTAATCACCTGCACACGCAGCCAATCATGTAACAAGCATGCACCTTTTCATATATGTTACCAAATAAAACAATGGGTCAGATCACACTCTGCGCTCATTTCACCCCGAGGAGAAATTGACTCTGTGTCTTTATTCTCGCTCCGTCCGGTGCGGGGCTGCCCGGATGCTCCTTCGTGGTGAGCCCGCTGGCAGCGAGAAAAGCCACAACTGGTGACCCCGACGTGATCCTGGTCCTAGTTGTTCGCCTCGACGCCCCCATACCACCGCCAGTGAGGCACTCTACGGTCGTCTGATCTAGTGAGTATGGGGAAAGGGTTGTCCACGGTCCAGGTCACACACCTCCGAGACCTTGGAGACCTTGTCAAGGCTGCAAAAATTATTTCTATAAACCATGGCAAACCTTTATCTTCAATTTCACAGAATGATCTGGTCAAATTGTTGAAATTCATTTGGAGAAAATATCCCACTTATCCCCCCTCAGGGGACATCACGTCTAAAAAATGGAAGCGCATATTGAAATATTTAAATGAACCTCCTAAAGCTTCCTATGACTTGATTTTAACTTGTCAAGTAATTGTTGACAGTTTGGAAATTTATGAAAAAGCAATCAAGGACTCGAGCGATGCCATGGCGCTCAACACTGCACTTCCACCTCCATATCAGGACAACTTTATGCAGCATAAAAGTCCTCAGGTCAAATGTTCCAACATTGTTTCTTCAAATGAAACATCTCCGCCATCTGCCCCCCCTCCGCCTCCACCAAGTGGAGACGCGGAGACCTCGCCTCAGTCTGCTCTTACAGCTGGACTGAAGAGAGCGATGGCGACAGGAAACCTTTCTTTAGAGGATTTGCAGATGTTTCCTGTTGGCCTTGTAGATGACCCGCAAAATCCCAATCAAAAAATTCGAGGTCATCTACCCCTTGATTTTAAAATGGTTAAAGATCTCAAAAAGGCGGTGGCAGAATATGGGATTCAAAGTCCCTATACCAGGGGTCTGCTTACTTCCATGGCTAACAGTTATGAACTGATCCCGGAAGATTGGAAAAATATTGCTACCATGCTTCTTTCTTCTTCGCAATTCCTAATCTTTGAGTCCGTTTGGCGGCAAGGGGTACGTGCGGCAGTGGCCCGCGGGAACCTCCCAGTTGCCATCACTGCTGATCATCTTTTAGGGGAGGGGAGGGTTAATACCATTGCACTGCAAATTGCCTCCCCCCCTGCCTTATTTCCTTTGCTTAATCCTATAATTTTATCTGCCTTTCTTAAAGTGGATGACCCTAAGTCATCCGTTTCTTCCTTTGCTTCTATCCATCAGAAGCCCAATGAACAGTATTCTGACTTCATAGACAAACTTTCTCAAGCAGTTATTCGACAGGTTGACAATGAGGAGGCTAGGACCGAGTTGGTCAAACGTCTCGCATATGAAAATGCGAATACTGATTGTCAGGAAGTCCTTCGCCCCCTCCTTTCCAACCCGGTGATGAACCTTGCTGATTTCCTTCAAGCTTGTCGCATTGTGGGCACTACTAGCCACAAAATGGAAGCTCTAGCTGCAGCCCTGCAAAACAACAACCCATTTCCTGTTTCTTCTCCGCCTGCTATTCTTTCTACCCCCCTCCCCTCCCTTACATCTGCTTTGCTATTTCCTCATGACTCACTCACTTTACGTGGTGCTTCATTTCCCCCTGCACTTTTGACATGCTCTATGGAACCTACAGTTTTGCTCCAAATTATTCCAAGCTACCCAATTTCAATAAAAAGGGGAGAGATATTAGCAAAGCTAATAATCCTCCCACCAGAGGACCCTCCCACTCCCTCTGAACTTTTTGTAATTATTATAAATTTATGGGGCCGTGATTTGCTCCACCAATTCAGTACAAAATTAACTTTTTTATTTTTTACCCTACAAACTGTAATATTTAACAGGAAACATCCTTACTTTGTTACACACATAAGAAGCCACCAGCCTTTTCCTGGCTTCTTGCAGAAGGCAAATGACATTGCAGACGCTACGGCCTCTGCTTTTTGCCTCATGTCTCTTTCTCCTGTCTCCCCTTGGGACAGTCATGCTTATTTCCATCAAAATAAAAAAGGCGCTTGTGAAACAATTTGGAATAACCACTGCAGAAGCAACTGCTATTTTCCAGCAGTGTGCCACTTGCAGCAAGCAGGCTCACTCGCTCCCAATGGGGGTTAACCCCAGAGGAACCGAGTGCTGCCAAATCTGGCAAATGGATGTTACACAATATGCCCCATTTGCCCCATGGAAATATTTTCATGTTTCCATAGACATCTTCTCTGGCTTCATCATTGCTACCCCTCAACGGGGTGAAGCCACTAAGCATGTCATTAATCACTGTATTCGTTCATTTGCAACGTTGGGATGCCCAAAGGAACTACAACTCCCAAGGCCAAGCCTTGGTTGAGCGCGCCCACCAGACGCTAAAACATGCGCTGGAAAAATATAATCAGACACAAGGGAAAACTCCCCCTAACCTCCCAGCCTTGCAAAACAGACTCAATTTGTGTTCATACACACTGAATTTTTTGAACTTTACTGGCACCCCATCAAACGACTTCCTGACCCCACCTGGAAAGGTCCTGCTGAACTCATCACCTGGGGACGGAGTTACGCCACCATCCAAACTAACGGTGAGACTTTGTGGGTCCCTGGTCGACATATCTGTCCCTACCATTCAAAAACAAAAACAGAGGACCTCTCCCCATCGGACGCTAACAACACTCCTCTGCTGAGTCATACCGGCAATTGACTCTCCACGCCCAGGAGATGACATTCATTATTTTACTCTTTTTATTTGCCCTCACCATCAGTAATAGTAAGGTTATCAAACCCGGAATCGTAACAAATGGAAAGATGATGTATGGACCCCAGAAGTCATCATTGCTTACTATGGACCTGTTCCCTGGACCGAGGATGGTACCTATGGATATCAAACTCCCATTTAAATGTTAAATCGCATTATTTGCTTATAAGCTGTATTGGAAATAATAACAAATGAAACTGTGCTTGTTATGAAACATTTGGCAACAGAAAGTGTTAAATCCCATACTTATATAATGTAACATCGCTTAGCTCTTGATTATTTGCTTGCTAAGGAAGGTAGAGTATGTGGAAAATTTAATTTGACTAATTGATGCATTGAAATTGATGATTTTGGACGATAACACCAGTCTTTAAAAAATAAAAACAGAGGAGATGTTGGGATTTTTATGGTTCAAGCTTCTATAGCAAGACTAGGCCAGTGGCCAGCTTACGTACTAGAGGCCTAGGACAATAAGAGCAAACCACATCCTTTGAAAGAAAGCGAGCTAGCTAGAAAAGCCACAGCAACGGGGCAAGTAGAAGAACCAAGGAAATAAGCTTGCACTTGCCTTCGCACATAAAATGATAGTTAACCGCATCCTATGCCAGCAACCACATCCTATAGAAAGCATCAACCAATCATATGTTAGAACGCTATTTAGGACTTATCCTACCCTGCAACAAGATGTAACCAATTGTATGCTAACTTACTTAATCACCTGCACACGCAGCCAATCATGTAACAAGCATGCACCTTTTCATATATGTTACCAAATAAAACAATGGGTCAGATCACACTCTGCGCTCATTTCACCCCGAGGAGAAATTGACTCTGTGTCTTTATTCTCGCTCCGTCCGGTGCGGGGCTGCCCGGATGCTCCTTCGTGGTGAGCCCGCTGGCAGCGAGAAAAGCCACAACTGACTTATCAACTGAGGCGATTCAACTGTCTCACTTAGCAGCAGAATTTGGGGCTCCACTGTGGCTGTTAAGTCAAGGACCGCCAGTGCTACCGGCTTCCCCTGTGAAGTGTTGCTGGGACTGTTGTCACCTTCTCGGTGGTTCCGTGATCTGTTGGATTGTTCCGTATTGTTTACTATTGGATTGTTCGTCTGTGTTGGTGGTTCCTAATCTGTGTCGTTTACGGCTTAACGCTGGACCTGCAACCAAGCCGTAAACAGCACCCCAACTAAGGGCAGCCTACCTGCACGTAAAGAGAGAGCGAACTCCACTCCCTCCCAGCACTGATGTTACCCAGTTGGGTAATGAAACGTCTGCAAGGAATCAGTCGAGCCCAGAGAGCACCCAGGACCCCACGACTAGCATCTCTCGGTGACAAAATGATCCTCGGTGATCCAGCCACACAAGGAATTCTGGGGACAAATTGACCCACAAGGACAAGGGCAGGGAAGGGCAAGATGGTGCCTTACCTGTCCACGGTGTCCTGAATGTCCTGAAAGAGGAGAGCAGAGAAATGGGTCCCGGCCCACACAAGGGTGGCCAGTGTCCCCCCAGGGGAACCTCTGTTTCCCCCCCCTTGAGACCAGCGAGAGCCCTGCCCACCTGCAGGAATTCCCCGTCCGGCTGGCAGCACTTCCTCTCCGTCTGGGCAATCAGCTGCTGCAGGCGGGAGGCCTCCCCAGAGAGCTGGGCCAGAGGGCCCACCCACTCGGCCTCCATCTTCTCCTCCTGCTTGGCCAGCCAGGCGACCCAGACCAGCTGCCTCTCCCGGAGCAGCTCCCGCAGAGGCTCCAGCGCCGGGCCGACCTTCTGCTTCTCAGTGGCTAATTGCTCCTGGGGGGGGGCAGAAGACCGGGGGACTCAGAGGGAGGGGGGAGAGTTCCCAGCTGCAGAACCAGCATGCCTGGAGCTGCCTCCTGTGCCCCCTCCCCCCGAGAGACCCACCTGGCACTCCTGCTGGCTCTGCTCTTCTGCCCGCCAATGCTCCAGCAGCTGTTGCTCCTCCTTCCTCAGGGGCTCCAGAAGGGCATCCAGCAAGCCCTGCGCAGGGAGGAGACGGTGCCATTCCCGAGTCCACGATGGCAGTGCTCCCACCCAGGGAGGCTGGTAAGGGGCCAGAGGGACCCCCGTGCTACACTCCAGGGGAAGGCCCTGCTGGGCACCAGAGCTTCCAGCAGAGAATCCGGCCAGGGAGAGGCCCGGGGTAGGCAGAGGCTCATGAGGAGGGAAGCAGCTGGGAGTCTGCCTGCCTCAGGTCTCCTCTCTCACTGCCAAAAAATAGCCGGGCTCTCCTCAGCCATTTTTGAGCGGTAGTATTTGGGGGTCTTCAGCTGCCCCCACGATTATCTTTCCATCTTTCTGGGGACCCCTCTGCCTGACACCTCCCCACGAGCTGATGGGAGTGCCCCAGGCAGTTGGGGCTGCTCAGCTCCCCCCTTTGGGAAAGCCTGCCTCCACAGTGGCCGCCCTCTACCTTATATTCCTGGGCAGCCTCAGGCAGGGAGAGGAGGGGGTGGCCCTGGTGCCCCTCCAGGCAGCCGGCGCAGAGGAGGCGCTTCTCGCTGGAGCAGAAGGTCTGCAGGGGCTGCTGGTGTTCCCGGCACAGCTGGGGGCCGCTGCTCTCCTCCTGGGCTCCCCCCGACAGCCGAAGCCCCTTCACCAGGCTGACGATGTTGGCCAGGGCCCGGTTGGGACAGGCGCTGCCGGGCTCCACCCTGGCTCTGCACTGGGGGCAGGAAGCCTCAGCGCCCAGCTGGGCCAGGCAGTCGCGGCAGAAGTTGTGCCCGCAGGCCAGGACCATCGGCTGCCGGAAGAAGTCCAGGCAGAGCGGGCAGGTGGCCTCCTGGCCCAGCTGCCCCAAGGCCGTCTCCTCCCCTGAGGCCGCCATGGGGCTCTTTGGCTCCGTTTCCCCCTCGCTGGGCCTGGAAGGAGGAGAAGCTGATCTGTTGGCTGCTTCTGGGGGTGGGCAGGGGGAGGTTGCCCAGCGTCCAGAGAACAAGGGAAGCCGCCTCGGGGTCTGGCAATTGAGCTTTGGACCCCCATCCCCTGTTCTGTTCCCCCAGACTCAGCCTAGGGGTCTCGTGGGGTCCCGGCCCTCCTTGGAGACTGAGCAAGTCTTGAGCCCCATAGACCCCCCCCCCCGTTGCGCTCCTTCCCTGCCAGTCCGCCACGAGCGAGGTCTCCCCCCCAAACAAACTGGGCAGCAGCAAGAGAAAAACCCGGTTCGACACCCCCCCCCACTTTGAGGGTGCCTCCCACCTTCCCCCCTGGGGCGCCCCTGAGTGGGAATCGGGGCGTCGTTTCTTAAGGGGGGGAGGAGAAAGTGGAGCTCACCTTCCTGCGAGGCTGCTTCGGCCCTTCAGACGGCAGCACGGCCGCCCCCTCCGAAGGGGCTCCGGTCGGTGGGGCCAAAGGGCCGGGAGGAGGGGCGGCCCCTCCCCGGAGCCTGAACCGGGGGCGCCGCTTTCCCACGCGCTGAAAGGCAGCCCCGCCCGGAGCGGAGGGGGAGGGGCGCCGCTCTTGGGCCTGGGGAGGGCAGCGAAGAGGAGCCCGGGAAGGCCCCCACCCGGCGCTCCCCCCGCGGGACTTTCGCCTCCTCCTCCTCCTCCCGCCGCCTGGGAGGCCAAGTGCGGACTCAGCGGCGCCTGCGCAGAAGCAACGAGGGAGACGCCTGAGCCTTCGGTTTCGTTTCCCAGCTGGGAGGCGGGGCGGGAGGAGGAGCCCCTCCCAGCGGTGGGAGGCCCCTCGGGAAGATTCCCCCGCGTGGAGCGCTGAGCCGCCCCTCCCGCCCGGCTGCTCTCCTCCAGCGGGCTCTCGCGGGCCTTTCCACGGCACGGGTTGGGGGAGCCGGCCACGCTCGATGCTTCGGCAAAGGAGAGCCCTTCGCCCACCCACGCGTGGGGTTTCCCCTCTCACCCTCCCGGAATAAGACCCTGGTGGGTAGAGGTGCCCGGGATTCGCCTCTGGTCCCCCACGCTCCTAGAGGGGTCAAAAAAGTCAAGAGGGCGGCCAGCCCAAACTCCTGGTGGAGCGAATGGCGCTTGACGGGGCGCTTGTCCCGCGTGGGCGCGGGGGTCCCTTCAGGGCAAGGGGCGCGGAGGAGGAGCCTCCCTCGCAGGAGGGGTGGGTGGGGGGCTGGGGAAAGGGGCGCGCTTCCCGGGGGCCTCGAACCGGCCAACCCGGGGACCACTGAGGGGAGGCTTTGACGAACACCCCTCAGAGCCCGGTTCAAGAGAAATCTCACATCTTTGCATCTCTCTCTGTCTTTCTGTTTCTGCCTCTCTCTTAGCTCAACCCACCTCACAGGGTTGTTGGGGGAAAATAAGAGGAGAGAGGAGTGTCGGGTATGTTCACCGCCTTATTTATAAGGATAAAAATTAGTAAATCGATTTGTGTCGGTTCCAATTTCAACTCAAAACAGGAGCGACGGCTGTGCCCGCTGCTTCCCTGGTGCCAGGCAAGGGCTGGTTTAACCGGTCCGGCCTCCTCGGCTGGGCACCTTCGGGGCTGCCTCCCCACTTCACCCCACCCTAAGGCCTCTCTGCGGGGGGGGGGACCCCTCATTCCCAGGGGAGGGGTTCTTTCCCCAGGGGGGCTCTGGGCATCCAGAGGGGCCTCCCCCATATAGGCGCCCTCATCCCTTCCGGCCTTCAGCCTTTGGGGTCAAGGGGGCTCTGTGTGCGAATTAGATGCCTTTTAGGCTGGGGACCTTTAAACTTTTTAACTGTTTTATTGCCGTAAAGTGTCCGGAGTCCTCGGCTGCCTCCCGGGCTTTTTCTGCTGGACAAGAGAGGCAGGCTGGCCGTCCGGAGTCCTGTGGCCACTCAGGGCCATTTGCGGGATCCGAGTGGCCCCTCTGCCACAGAGGCCAGAGCCAGGGAGTGGGGGGCTGCGAGGGCCTCCTCCAGGCAGGACCTGCCCCGTGTTGGCATCTGGAAGGACCCCACTGCCTGCCCAAGGGTGGTCTTGCCCCCAAGGGTGGACAAGCATCTGTCTGGAGTGGTTGAGGGGGTCTCCTGCCTGAGGAGGGGGTCGGAGCCTCGGATCTCCCAGGCCACCGAGGCAGATGTGGGGGGAAAGTCTCTGGGGAGTTGACCCAACAGGCTGCAATCAGGCTGAACGGAGCCAAGGCCTGCCCCACACATCGCCCTGGAGGCTCCAGACAAGGAGCTGCCCCCCTCCAGAAAAGCCCTCCCCCCCATGGCCCAACCTCCCTTGACGTTGCCCCCCCCTCCGCTGGTTCGGCTCTGTTGCACCATCAGAACCAAGGGTTGCAGGGGTTCCCTCGCTCATTCACTGCGCCACATCCTTTATTGGGGGAGGGGGCGCCTTCCAGTGGGAAGAAGCCCTTGGGCTTCCCCAGTGAGGGGGAGGCAAGCCCTCCCGCCCTCCGTCCGCTGTGGCCACGTTTCTGCGCCAGGGAGGCGTTTAGCAGGTTGTGAGGTTTTGCCTGATAAAAAAAAGTCCAGGAAACCCGAAGTTGCCTTTACGTTTTTATTCAGCTGAACAAAGACGGGCTCCTCTAAAAGAGAGAAGCCCCCAAAATGACAAGAAATCCTTGTATTTATTCTTTCCGATTACGTAAGCCAGGGGGTCTTCAAACGTGGCCCTCTGATGACTTGTGGACTTCAACTCCCAGAATTCCTCAACCAGGCACGCGTGCCTGGCTGAGGAATTCTGGGAGTTGAAGTCCACAAGTCTTCAAAGGGCCACGCGTGCCTGGCTGAGGAATTCTGGGAGTTGAAGTCCACAAGTCTTCAAAGGGCCACGCGTGCCTGGCTGAGGAATTCTGGGAGTTGAAGTCCACAAGTCATCAGAGGGCCACGTTTGAAGAGGCCCTGGAGTAGAGGTTGGCGCCCGGAGCCCTCTAGGGTGCCGCTGCAGAGGGGCGCCCTCCCCATCTCGCTCCATCACGTGTAGATGTAGACCCCGTGTCTCTGCGGCTGGTGGACGTGCCCTCTGTATGTAAAGAGGGGGGCTTTGCCTGCCACTCACTTGGTCCGGCCCTCCTGGGCCCCATCCGAGACACCCCCGGAGTTCTTACTGCAAGCTGCCACAGCAACAGCCACCCGGAGCCTCTAAGCCCCACCACCACCACCACCACTTGGTGCGGAGCCTCCCCTTGCAGAAGCAGTCCACCCCGGACGGGGCCCTGCCCCGGAGCCTCCCCCAGCGGGCGGAACTGGCGCGGTCCTGAAACACCAGGAGGGGCTCGCGTGGCCCCCCCAAACAAACTTTAAACAACTTGAGCAACTTCTTCCCTTCGGACACTCGGGGGGGGGGGCAGCTGCCCCGGGTGCCTTTCCAGGGGGGGCGAGCAGGAAGCGCTTTCCGCGGAGACCGCTCTAGGACTCCGCTCCCCTCCCCCGTGTCCAGCGGAGGCGAGACGGGCGGAGGGCGCTGTCCAGGTGCTGAAACCCCCCCTGCCTCCCCGTCTTCGGGCGCTGCGGGGCCTGGAGCCGCTGAACCCCCCGATGTTGGGCTTCCCTGCACGGGACCCCCTGGTGGTCCCCGATCCGGCCGTGCTTCTACGCCCTGCCCGAGGCCAGGGGATCAGCGAGGGCTTCTGCATCCCGCGTGGCCGCCCCCCCCCCACCCCCCCATGCCGTGGAAAGGCCCGCGAGAGCCCCCTGGGGGAGAGCAGCCGGGCGGGAGGGGCGGCTCAGCGGGGGAATCTTCCCGAGGGGTCGCCTCCCAGCTTGGAAACGAAACCGAAAGCTCTGGCGTCTCCCTGGTTGCTTCTGCGCAGGCGCCGCCGAGCCCGCACTTAGCTTCCCAGGCGGGCGTCTCCCTGAAAGCTGCCTTTCAGCGCGTGGGAAAGTTGCGCCCCCGGTTCAGGCTCCGGGGAGGGGGCGCCCCTCCTCCCCGCCCTTTGCCCCACCGACCGGAGTCCCTTCGGAGGGGGCGGCCGTGCTGCCCCCTGAAGGGCCGAAGCAGCCTCGCGGAGAAGGTGAGCTCCACTTTCTCCTTCCCCCCCTTAAGAAACGACGCCCCGATTCCCACTGAAGGGCGCCCCAGGTGGGAAGGTGGGGGGCACCCTCAAAGTGTGTGTGGGGGGTGTCGAACCGGGTTTTTCTCTCGCTGTTGCCCAGTTTGTTTGGGGGGAGGGAGACCTCGCTCGTGGCGGACTGGCAGTGGAGCGCAACGGGGGGGCGGTCTATGGGGCTCAAGGGTTGCTCATTCTCCAAGGAGGGCCGGGACCCCAAGAGACCCCTGGGCTGAGGCTGAGGGAACAGAACAGGGGATGGGGGTCCAAAGCTCAATTGCCAGACCCCGAGGCGGCTTCCCTTGTTCTCTGGACGCTGGGCAACCTCCCCCTGCCCCCCCCCCCGTTTGCAAGAAGCCCCCCTGCTTGGCCAGTTCTGGTGGCTTCCTTGCTTCATTTCTCCCAGGACAGGAAAGTGTGTGTGTGTGTGGGGGGGGGGGTAATGCCTCTGGGCTTGAATTGGAGGAGGGGCTCAGAGCATGTTCCCTGCAGGAGGGGACCCTCTTCCCCCCCCCAAGAGCTCCCGGCTGCCCCCCCCCAGAAGCAGCCAACAGATCAGCTTCTCCTCCTTCCAGGCCCAGCGAGGGGGAAATGGAAGCGAAGAGCCCCATGGCGGCCTCAGGGGAGGAGACGGCCTTGGGGCAGCTGGGCCAGGAGGCCACCTGCCCGCTCTGCCTGGACTTCTTCCGGCAGCCGATGGTCCTGGCCTGTGGGCACAACTTCTGCCACGACTGCCTGGCCCAGCTGGGCGCTGAGGCTTCCTGCCCCCAGTGCAGAGCCAGGGTGGAGCCCGGCAGCGCCTGCCCCAGCCGGGCCCTGGCCAACATCGTCAGCCTAGTGAAGGGGCTTCGGCTGTCGGGGGGAGCCCAGGAGGAGAGCAGCGGCCCCCAGCTGTGCCGGGAACACCAGCAGCCCCTGCAGACCTTCTGCTCCAGCGAGAAGCGCCTCCTCTGCGCCAGCTGCCTGGAGGGGCACCAGGGCCACCCCCTCCGCTCCCTGCCCGAGGCTGCCCAGGAATATAAGGTAGAGGGCGGCCACTGTGGAGGCAGGCTTTCCGAAAGGGGGGAGCTGAGCAGCCCCAACTGCCAGGGGCACTCCATCAGCTCGTGGGGAGGGGTCAGGCAGAGGGGTCCCCAGAAAGATGGAAAGATGATCATGGGAGCAGCTAAAGGCCCCCAAAGACTACCGCTCAGAAATGGCTGAGGAGAGTCAGGCTATTTTTTGGCAGTGAGAGAGGAGACTCCCAGCTGCTTCCCTCCTCGTGAGCCTCTGCCTGCCCCGGGCCTCTCCCTGGCCGGATTCTCTGCTGGAAGCTCTGGTGCCCAGCAGGGCCTCCCCCTGGAGTGTAGCACGGGGGTCCCTCTGGCCCCTTGCCAGCCTCCCTGGGTGGGAGCACTGCCATCGTGGACTCGGGAATGGCACCGTCTCCTCCCTGCGCAGGGCTTGCTCGATGCCCTCCTGGAGCCCCTGAGGAACGAGGAGCAGCAGCTGCTGGAGCAGAGGCAGGCAGAAGAGCAGAGCCGGCAGGAGTGCCAGGTGGGTCTCTCGGGGGGGAGGGGGCACAGGAGGCAGCTCCAGGGGTGCTGGTTCTGCAGCTGGGAACTCTCCCCCTCCCTCTGAGTCCCTGGTCTTCTGCCCCCCCAGGAGGAATTTGCCACCGAGAAGCAGAAGGTCAGCCTGGCCATGGGATTCCTGGTGGAGCTGCTCAAGAAGAGGCAGCCGGTCTGGGTTGCCTGGCTGGCTGAGCAGGAGAAGAAGATGGAGGCCGAATGGGGGTTGTGCATGGCCCAGCTCTCTGGGGAGGCCTCCCGCCTGCAGCAGCTGATAGCTCAGACAGAGAGGAAGTGCCGCCAGCCGGATGGGGAATTCCTGCAGGTGGGCGGGGCTCTTGCTGGCCTCAAGGGGGGGAGAAACAGAGGTTCCCCTGGGGGGACACTGGCCACCCTTGCGAGAGCCGGGACCCATTTCTCTGCTCTCCTCTTTCAGGACATCCAGGACACCGTGGACAGGTAAGGCACCATCTTGCCCTTCCCCGCCCGTGTCCTTGTGGGTCAGTGGGCCTCACACAAGCACGTGCCTGCCCCTTCCAGAAAACCATCTTCCCTACTCCCTCCTCTGGCCCACCAACCCAGAAAGGTTGGAGAACTCTGCATGAAATGGAGCAAACCCCACTCGCCTGTAGCACTGGTGACGTTACTCAGTTGGGGAATGAAACGTCTGCACGAAAACAGCCGAGGACCCTCAGCTGCAGACGTTCTCTTTCTCTTCTTGGACCTCGACTTCCTCCGCAGCCCTTCGGGCCGGTCCCTGGGCAGAGTGTCCGGTTGGGGCTGAGGGAAGCGGTGTAAGCTTAGTTGTTGCAGGAAACAGGGTTTCCTTGTGTTATGGAAATACCCATCGGAAAAGACAAGAGACAGCAACACAATAACAATAATTCTTACTCTAGGATTCAGAGGTTTATTTTGCTAATAGTTTGGAACATAACAAGCATAACACAACATCACTTACATTAATAACCCATTGCAATGAGGACCATATGGCATAGCAGAATCCAAAAGGACAGCTATAGGCCAATGGCAAATCAATCGGGTCCAAACCCAACTCTTTATACTCTTTCTTTTTCTAAGATTGTAGTCAGATGGTCCGCTGACTTTTGCTGACCTCCTTTCCACATATACCCGTGTACATTGGAACCCGCATCCATCAGCTACTTTTCAGTTCCCTATTTCCCCCACGGTTACAATACTCACGTTCCAAATACACATAGAACTATTTACTTTGCAATTTCATATTGCACAAAGCTCAGCAGATTACAAATAGTACGTCCTTGTTGAGAAACAACATAAAGTTCAAGTTAAAGCTTCAAATCACTTCTGTGGGGGCCTATTTCAGATTTGCTCTAACCTCATCTTGTTATATGAGGAGGGGGTGTTGGGATTTTCTGCAATGGTCAAGTAACTTTGCTTTGCATCAAATGTAGATTTATTGTCAGAACCTGACAATGTATAAGAAACTAGCATAGCTGCATTGAATATGTGAATGTGTACATCCTATCACATAACCACATCCTTTGCTGTGCTTGAATACCTGCTGTTTATGCAGAAACGCTAGCCACAGAGTCTGTCCGGATAACTCCGGACATGAGAGCAACCACATCCTATAGAAAGCATTAACCAATCATATGTTAGAACGCTATGTAGGACTTATCCTACCCTGCAACAAGATGTAACCAATTGTATGCTAACTTACTTAATCACCTGCACACGCAGCCAATCATGTAACAAGCATGCACCTTTTCATATATGTTACCAAATAAAACAATGGGTCAGATCACACTCTGGGCTCATTTCATCCCGAGGAGAAATTGACTCTGTGTCTTATTTCTCACTCCGTCCGGCGCGGGTCTGCCCGGACCCCCTCATGGTGAGCCCGCTGGCAGCGAGAAAAGCCACAAGGGGGCCAAGCCAGCCCCCGTGTTGTGGGGAGAGAGCCGGGTAGCTGTGTGAGGCCGCCCTCCTTGTGTCGCAGGTGCCGGAGTTACGTGGTGGGGCACGTGGAGAGCGTCTCCCCCAGGCTGCAAGGCAGACTCCGGACCATCTTGGAGAAAAACGCTCCTGTAAGGCAGGTTGTGGACAATTACAAAGGTGCGGGGTTCCTTTGAGGTGGGGCTGGGGGGATCTGGGCCCCCATCCTGCTCGGGCTGGTGGGTGAAGGGGGGGACCGCCTCCTCCACTCCATCTGTCACCCCCCTGAACCATGGTACTTGGGGGAGAGGGTGTCACTGTGCACCTGGCAGGGACCAAGATGTTCGCTTCTGCACGGCCGCCGCTCACCGGCGGCTGTTTCTCACCTCGCTCTCATTTTTTCCTTTCCTCCTCCGAATATCAGCCTCCCTGGAAACGACTCTGACCAGGAAGAAGCTGGAGCGGCCTCTGGCTGAGGGTAACTTCATGGGGCTGGGGAGGAAGGGGGCAGTTGGGGGGGGAGACTTGCAAACCGCCTGCCCTCGCCAGGCCCCACAGCAGCGTTTTCCCCAAATCGCCAGGAGTGGTGCCTGCCGGGAGTGTCTTTCTCTGCAAGTTGGAGGGCCCAAGGGATGCTGAGAGTCGGGGGGGTCCCAAAGGCAGCATCTCTGGAAGGGGGCAGGGGTCTGTCAGCCGCCACATGGATCCGGCCCTTCCCCGCCACACCTTGGCCCTTCCAGAGGGCGCTGGGCAGGGCGGCTAGGCAGGTCTTTCAGGACATGGAAGGTCCCAACGGGGGGGGGGGGGGTGGGCTAAGTTTTTAGTTGTACCCTGTAGGAAGTGGGGGAGTGGGCTTCTTTAGAAAGAGCAGCCTGATTTTAACTCTTGTCCCCCTTTCTTCCCCAGTACCTGTTCCACTATGTGTACAAGGTCCAGCAGCGTCTAAAGGTAACAACACACTGTGGAAAAGCCCTGGGGGTGGGGGGACGTGGCTTTCCATAGAGGGTGGGGTCCAGCAGAAGCGGGAGGTCTGCGGGCCCCAAAGGAGCCACCCAAATGTGGGCCTGGGGCAACGGCAGGGAGGTCCCTGATGGCAGGCCTGCCCCCTCGCTCTGGAAGAGCGCTAAATCCACAACTAGCAATAGTGGTAACTCGGGAGAAGCAGGAACGGAGGGAGTCCTCAACGTACGGCCACAACTGAGCCCAGCGTTTCCGTTGCTGAGTGAGGCACTTGTTAATTTTGCCCCATTTTACGACCTTTCTTGGCACTGAGTCGTTGCAGTCGTTAGCAACATGGTTGTTAAGTGAATCAGGCTTCCCCATTGACTTTGCCAAAGGGGATCACGTGACCTTGGGACTCTGCGACCGTCCTAAGTACCGTGCCAGTCGCCCCAGCATCCCCATTTTGATCACGTGACCATGGGGATGCTTCGGTGGTCGTAAGTGTGAAAAACGGTCATAAGCCGCTTTTTCAGTGCCATTGTAACTTTGAACCGTCACTGTCGTAAGGCGAGGACTGCTGTCACCAGTTGCCCTGGGCAATAAAATTAAATGCAGCACCTTCCCTGGGTCGGACCCCCTGGGCCCTCTTGTCCTACCCTCTGTTCTCCCAGTGACCCACCCACTGCCCAGCCCCCCCCCCGACCTCCAGAGGCAGAGACCCTCCACTGACCTCAGGCTGTAGAGACCCGTCGTATTTGGGAATTGGTCCGACCCCTTTTTGGTGGAAGCTCGCCAGGCACCACATCTCAGGGGACTCCAGAGACGACAGAGAATGGCCCAATTTCCTCCCCCTGAGCTGGGGAAGCCTCGGGGAGCCAGCCCTGCCCTGCCTTGCCCTCCCCTGTTCCCGGCCCGCCTAAGAGCTTCTCTTCTCCCTCCTCTTCAGTCTACGTCACGCTGGACAGCTCGACCGCCCACCCGCGGCTCTGGTGCCAGGGAACCACTCTGACTTTGGCCAACCAAAACCAGAATCTCCTGGATCTGCCAGTGAGGTTCAACCAGGAATTGTGCGCCCTGGGCTGCGGGGTAATCAACACATGGTGGTGCTGTTGGGAAGTGTTCGTGCCGGAGGTAGGCAATGCCCCGGTGGGCGGCAGAGCAGGCTGGGCCGTGGGGGTGGCCATAGAGTCTGTACGCAGGAAGGGGAGCTTCCAGCTGAGCCCCCAGGAGGGAATCTGGGCCATGGGGAAGAGTGTGGAGGGGGAGACGGTCGCTTTCTCCAAGGTTCACGAGAAGCTCAGCTTGCGAAGTCCGCTGAGGAGGCTGCGGGTGCGGCTGGACTACAAGGCAGAAGAGGTGGAGTTCCTGGATGCGCAGACTGGGGCTTCCCTCTACACCTTCCGGACGGGGCCCTTCCTTGGGGAGTGGGCCTACCCTTTTTTCTACCTGGGCCAGGAGGGGGTCACCCTTCAGTGTGAGAAACATTGATCTCCAACTGCAACACATTGCACGTAGAGGTGGTGTTGTGGTCCGAAGGAGGAAACAATCCTTGAAAACGGAGACATTATTCTCTGTTTTAGTTTCTTTATTTTGCATTCCTTGCCAGGAGTTTTGCTACAATACTTCGGTACATTAGAAAGCAGATGCTAGAATCTGGATTTCTCTGGCTTGCGTCTGTCTTATCTTGCTAACTCCTCCCTTACTTTACTGTCATGATTTACATCTTCCAATTAGGCTGGAGGCCAAAGATTCACTTCCCTTCCCAGTCTCCCGCTTTTTTCATAATTCTCCTCCCTTCGTCTGTCATCTGATTTAACTCCAAAAATACCAGACAGTCTGCATATCTTGTCAATGCAATAATATCCCATATTAACAGCGTTGACAGGTGGCTGGTGGGCAGCCCTCTGCTGCGGAGGTCCACATTAAGGCACCACCTCCCCGATTCCTGCTTGTTAAGGGGGAAACGTGTTAAAAGTGCTCTTCCTCAGATCCCGCACAATCCTCCTTGTCCAATTGTAGTACCTGGAAGCGGAGGAAGAGGGACTGTAGAGGGGGCCACGTGGCTCAGCCCAACCTCTTGGTGTCTTCCAAGGTTGCATCTGGCAAGAGGACCAGATGTTGTCCTTTGTCCTCTGGGACAATGTCCTTCCAACTTTCCCATCTAGTCTGCTAGGGTTTCTTGGTGGTCTCCCTTCCCCGTGCCAGGTCCAACTCTATATAATTTTGCCATGATTGTCCAGGCTGCTTGGGGGCTGCCAAGCGGTTCTGAGTCACCAATGGCTGGGAGGCCCCCCCCCCCGCTTATCCCACCATTCGGGGAAGACGTAGCGATGCCTCCTGGAGCCTCTGAGCCCCCTTTTGAGGTGCCCCTTGCTTGGGCAAAACCCTTGATGCCTCCTCATGCTAGGTGTAGCAACCTTGTTGTGCGTTAACACGGTGTTCCTCAACCTTGGAAGATGGGTGGAATCCCAGAGTTCCAGAATGTAGGTGAATGTAGGCGTCTTCTAGGTGCCACGGTTGAGAATCCCTGCCTTATTGTGGCTTGCAGTGTAGATGAGAGTTAGATGTTTAAAGGACCTTTTTATTAATAAAAATCATATCTTAATATCTGCATGTTATTCTACATCAGGGGTCTTCAAGCTTGGCCCTTTTATGACTTGTGGACTTCAATTCCCAGAATTCCTCAGTGCCTGGCTGAGGAATTCTGGAAGTTGAAGTCCACAAGTCCATAAAAGGGCCAAGCTCGAAGACCCCTGTTCTACGTTTATGTTATTCTAAATTTTAATCCAATGTTACTCCATTGTTACTCCAAGTTTCCTATTAAAGCAACATGTTTATCTTTTATTTGTAGACATTGAATATGTTTTTAAGATTACTCTTAAAAGCCCTTGAAGTGGGGCCAATGGGGGGGAGGGGTTGTCCTGGGGGTGGGGGGAGCCTCACAGAGAGACCTTCAGCCACCCCTAAGGGGAGGGGGGACCCCTTAGTTGCTGTTCTGTGGCCCTCAGACGACATCCTGGCCACGGGGCTTTAAAAGGACCCGCAAATTGCACTCGGAAGCGCCAGCAACCGCAACCTCAGTGGTGTGATGGGGCCACACCAAGCCTGGCCAGTGAGCACAAGCAGGCTGGGCGCTGGGCTCTGGAGCAGCCAAAATTTCAGGGAAGACTTCAAGGGCAACCCTCCCTCCCCATTAAAGTGAATTGCAGTAGTCTAATCAGGACACAACTGACAAGAGCTAATGGGCGGAAGCTTGTTGGAGAGAGTTCCAACTTGGAAGTAAGAAATTTCCTGACAGTGAGAACAATCAACGGAAAAGCCTTTTCAAGAATAAACTGGACAGCCATTTGGCTGGATGGTATAAGGTCTTCTACCTTGAGCAGGGGGCTGGACTAGAAGACCACTGAGGTCCCTCCTCCAGCCCTAGGATTCTGTGGCTGTTCTGTTCCAAATAAGCCCACAATGTCGTAATCAGAGACCACAGAGATTACACAATTTTGGGATAAAACATTGGACTTGGAACGGCCGCTACCGTCCTGGTGGGGCTGAGTCTGATCCTGTTTCAATATTCCAATTTCATCTCGACCCTCAAGTCCATTTATAACTTTGCAAAATGAAAATATTTAGCTTTATGCTGTTTACTTCAGAGCCTTTAAATTCTCAAGCTTACAATTAATACTTTCTTATATTCGGAATTAATTTGTTACATTTATACCACCACCCAGTTCACACATAGAGGTGACTCTGGGCAGCTTTACATTTAAAACACCCACATAAACAACCCATAACCCCACCCGAAGCACACAGGGCAACAACAACACCACAATCCAGTCAACCTCTTGGTCAGCTTCGCTTTGGAAGCCTCTGCCGTAAACGGCTGACGGGGGCGTCTCCTGAGGGCTCAAGCCGGGATCCCACGGTCTGCTTGCAAGGGAACAACCACCCGGAGCAGACGGCGGGGTGTCTCCCATCCTCCCCTAATCCAGAGAGAGTTTCCCCTCGACGGCCTTCGCTCCCTGCCTGACCTTCCCCGGAGGTCCAGAGGTGCCGAGTTCGTGCCAGCCATGAACTCTTCTTGAGCCACACCTGACTAATGCTGCAAGGTGCTTTCGAGACAGACACGGTTATGTACTTGGCAATGGAGGCAAGCAGCTCTCGGGGGGGCAGGTGTCGCTGTGCCCCCATGGAGGCTGGCATCCGGCAAACAGGCTCTCCAGCTCCCTCGTGCCCAACTCCGGCATCAGCTGTTTGCCAGGCAGAGCCTCCGAAACGTGTTTGGGCTTTCCGGAGAGCAGGAGCTACCCACAACCCTCCTCCTCTGGGATTGCCGTGATGGGCCTGAGAGGGTAAGGGTTAATGAACTCCCCCCCCCAAAAAAAAAGCCCACCTGGGCCTCCCTTCCCTGTGTCCATTTGGGTCTAGTCAGGAAGAGAGGATCGGAGCAAGTCAGAGGTCAAGGGCACCAAGCATGCAGTGACTTATTATGGGGGATGATATTGAGGGCCAGAAGGCAGGATCCACCCCCACATCTTTCTCCCCAGAGCAGCCCCCCCCCCCCCGGAGACTCTGCCCTTTAGCACTGTGAGGCTGAAAGTGACCCTTGCAGCCTGAAAAACGGAGACGACCTGCTCAAACGTCACCTTTGAAGGGAGGTGTTTGGGAGCGGCTGGGGGGGGCATTAAGAAGGAAAAACCCCCCCTCAAAGAAGGATCCGGGAGGAGCACCGAGGCAGAGCCGGGAGGGGAGGGTGGCCCACCGCCTGAGGGGGGGGGGGAGATGCAGCCACATAGCCAGTGCGGGATATTGGGAAACCCACCAGCCAGGCCCAGGAGGGGAGGGCCAGGCAGTCCTGGGGCTCATGTTCCCCCCCACACACACACACCACCCCAGAGGGGGTCCTGGCTGGAAAAGCTGAGTCTGGAAGCCTCTCTCTGCAAAATGGGGGGGGGGATGTCTTGAATCCCGGGAGGCAAAGGGCCTCGGATCCGGGCTTCCCGTTCGGTCTGCCATGGAAGGCAGTCAAGGGGGAGGGGGACAAGGAGAGGGGAGGTCAGGACCATCCCTGCCCTTGGCTGAGGGGAGGTTGGGCCATGGGGGGGAGGGCTGTCCTGGAGGGGGGGAGCTCTTCCCTTCGGTCCAAGGTCGCCTCCTGGTCTGGAGCCTCCAGGGCCACGTGTGGGGCAGGCCTTGGCTGGGTTCAGCCTGATTGCAGCCTGCTGGGTCAACTCCCCAGAGACTTTCCCCCCACATCTGCCTCGGTGGCCTGGAATCCGAAGTTTTTTTCAAAAAGGGGGATCCTGTTAACAGCCTCTTTTTTTAATCTTTTGTGAAAGCGTGTTTTCCTCTTCTTAGCCAAGGCCGTTTCTTCGGGCCGTTTTATTTATCAAATGCCTTTGCCGCCCGGTCTCTCGGGGTTGAAGGCGACTGTGAGCAAGATAAAAGACGCAAATCTTTCACAACCTCGAATACAAAACAGGATTAGAATTACAGAAATTAAAAACAAACCCCCCAAAAAACCCACCAAGGTTTGAAGGGGAGAGGTGGGGATTTTTTTTTTCTCTGCTAGGGCACCAAGAGCTTCTCCTTCAGGACCCTGGGCCTTTATAATAGTAATAATAATAATAATAAAGTTGGAAGGGACCTTGGAGGTCATCTAGTCCAACCCCCTGCTCAGGCAGGAAACCCGATACAGACAAATGGCTGTCCAGTCTCTTCTTAACAACTTCCAGTGTTGGAGCATTCACCGCTTCTGGAGGCAGGTTGTTCCACTGGTTAATTGTTCTCACTGTCAGGAAATTTCTCCTTAGTTCTAGGTTGCTTCTCTCCTTGATTAGCTTCCATCTGTTGCTTCTCGTCCTGCCTTTCTTGAAGGCGGTGTGACAACTTGCTTTTTCGGCAACTACACAACAGAGGGCATATCCTGAAAAGCCCTTAGGGAAGTTTATCCCGGAGGAGTCTGTGCTTCAGTTCTCACTTGCAATCAATGTCTTTGGTTTCCTGCCTCAGCAGGGGGTTGGACTAGATGACCTCCAAGGTCCCTTCCAACATTATTATTATTATTATTATTATTATTATTATTATTATTATTATTATTATTATTATTATTATTATTAATGGCTTGCCACCTCTGTCCAACATCTGCATCGTTTGTCTGTGTACCCCATAAAAGGACTTCTCTCTCTCTCTCTCTCTCTCTCTCACACACACACAAACACACACACACACACACACTCCCTTAATAAATGCTTTTTGCTTTGCCTGAATTATTGAGGGGTTCGTATTTTGGGGCGGGGGGGGCAAAGAAGCCCCTTTGCAAAGGTCAACGTCTCCCTTTCCAATCCAGCGATCCGGTTTCTTTACCAATAAAGGAGAATCTTTGCAGCTCAGGCCCCGGGTGGTCCCTGAGCTTGGCTGTCTTCTTGCGGACGTTTCGTTACCCAAACTAGCCAACATCGTCAGTGTTAGTTAGGAGCGGGGTTAGTTCTCTGTTGAGCAAATTGAAAGATGGATAGCCTTTATTGTCTTTTTTTTTTTAACTGTGGGCACAATGGCCCACGTTAAAAATGAAATTTGGTTGCTTGCTCTCGAAGTGTACACATACATAACACACATTTAAACATACTCTATATACAATATATGTATAGACCTACACACTTAATCTAAACCAGGGGTCTGCAACCTTGACAACTTTAAGACTTGTGGACAATAGAATAGAATAGAATAGAATAGAATAGAATAGAATAGAATAGAATAGAATAGAATAGAATAGAATAGAATAGAATAGAATAGAATAGAATAGAATAGAGTTGGAAGGGACCTTGGAGGTCTTCTAGTCCAGCCCCCTGCTTCTCACTGTCAGGAAGTTTCTCCTTAGTTCCAGGTTGCTTCTCTCCTTGATTTCTTTCCATCCGTTGCTTCTTGTCCTGCCTTCAGGCGCTTTGGAGAATAGCTTGACTCCCTCTTCTTTGGGGCAGCCCCTGAGATACTGGAAGACTTGCTATCCTGTCCCCCCTCGTCCTTCTCTTCATTAAACTAGACATATGGTGTACTGTGAGAGGGACCTCGGAGTCCTAGTGGACAATCACTTAAATAGGAGCCAGCTGTGTGCTGCAGCTGCCAAAAATGCCAACACAGTCCTTCTAGGCTGCATTAACAGAGGGATAGAATTAAGATCAGGTGAAGGATTGATACCACTTTACAAGGCCTTGGTAAGGCCACACTTGGAATCCTGCATCCAGTTTTGGTCACCACAATATAAAAAAGATGTTGAGACTCTAGAAAGAATACAGAGAAGAGCAACAAAGATGATCAGAGGACTGGAGGCTAAAGCATATAAGGAACGGCTGCTGGAATTGGGTATGTCTAGTTTAATGAAGGACGAGGGGGGACATGAGAGCAGTGTTCCAGTATCTCAGGGGCTGCCACAAAGAAGAGGGAGTCAAGCTATTCTCCAAAGTGCCTGAAAGCAGGACAAGAAGCAACGATGGAAACTAATCAAGGAGAGAAGCAACCTGGAATTAAGGAGAAACTTCCTAATAGAGAAGACAATTAACCAGTGGAACAGCTTGCCACCAGAAGTCGTGGGTGATCCATCACTGGAGGTTTTCAAGAAGAGACTGGACAGTTACTTGTCTGCAATGGCAGAGGGTCTCCTGCTTGAGCAGAGGGTTGGACTAGAAGATCTCCGGGGTCCCTTCCAACTCTGTTATTCTCTTAACTATCTCTTAAGGTTACCTGACGGAGCACGGTGGACTTCCAGCATTCAAAACCCCACCAAAGTCCTGGCAAGGAATTTGTACTATTTCTGGCCTACGGCCAGGAGGAATCTCACAAAATAAATTAAATGGTCCTTTAGCCATTACCGTTCGTCTCACAGTCAGCCAGATGTTCAGGCTGGATTTGGCATTTTCATCCAGCTATCAAGTCCTTCCCAATTGTTGTTGTTAGTTGCAAAGTCGTGTCCGACCCATCGCGACCCCATGGACAACGTTCCTCCAGGCCTTCCTGTCCTCTACCATCTTATTATTATTTATTAAATTTGTTTCCCACCCAACTCACTGCTAACGCAACTACAGAACACGGGAGGGCACGTGAAAATATAACGACCCTCATAATTTTTGGCTGCCTTAGTAACTTTTCAAATCTTAATGACATGACAAGATACAGTACTGCAAAGTTTGTGTATAATAATAATAATAATAATAATAATAATAATAATAATAATAATAATAATAATAATAATAATAATAATAATAATAATAATAATAATAATAATAATAATAATAAAGTTGGAAGGGACCTTGGAGGTCATCTAGTCCAACCCCCTGCTCAGGCAGGAAACCCTATACCATTTCAGACAAATGGCTGTCCAGTCTCTTCTTAAAAAGTTCCAGTATAATAATAATAATAATAATAATAATAATAATAATAATAATAATAATAATAATAATAATAATAATAATAATAATAATAATAATAATAAAGTTGGAAGGGACCTTGGAGGTCATCTAGTCCAACCCCCTGCTCAGGCAGGAAACCCTATACCATTTCTGAGTATATATTACTCAAAGCTGTTTTCTGTGTTTCATGAATGCTTTGTGACCCAACAACAGATGATAGCTAGAATAGTTCCTTTCTTAGCCAGGGACAAGGAAAAGTTTTTTTTTTTAAAAAAAGATTTATTCCTTGGCATTATTATTATTATTACATTGGTACCCCTTGCTGTAGGTTATTTTATGCAATGTTTTTTGTTTGTTTGCTTTTATTTTGCCTGCCACCCAAACATGCAACCATTTTTTTTTTTAAATCTGCCTGGCAAAACACAACTGCTGTGCCCTTTAAACGCTAACTGTTCCCTTACTAAACATCGTAGTGGCTCAGCAAACCGTAAATAGTTTGAGGACCACATGGTTGCTCGGCTCCCTTATTAGCATTTTTTTTAACAGGGCAGTCTGGGCCACAAATTATAACTTTAATAAGAAAACACGTTTTGTTTTGTTTTTCCTTTCCTACCCAAGGTCTTTTCATTTCTTCGGTGTGTGAGAACTTGCCCTTTCAGCAAACTACACAAAACAGAGAGTGTGCGCTCTGGAAGTCCTTGAATTTTTAATTTTTTATTTTTTAAAAAACAAAACAACCCAGCTGGGAAAGAGGGATTTAATTGGCCACCTGTGGGAGCTTATCTGGAGTGAAATGTTTTCTCTTGTTCAAAGGCTGGCAGGTAATCAAAGGCTTGATCCCTGGCCGAGCATCTCAAAATGTCTTGTTTTGTCTGTCCTAGTATAAAAGGACTTGACAGCCCCCCACCCACCCACTCGGGGCCTCCCCAGTAACTGATAAGCTTATGGTCCAATTGGGGGACCGGCCAGGATCCTTCCTTCCCCCCCCTTCCTCCCAGCAGGGACTGGCCAAAGGGGAAGTTGAGGCCTACCTGTAGTATGTACAGCAGTGGCCAAAATTGTGCAAACCTTTTGGGAAAAGTGTATTTTTCAGGTTTGATGGCTAATAACACCACTTTTTTTGGGGGGGGGGAGCAGTACCATAAAATTATATATCAATGGAAAGATCATTTAATCAAGAACGTAATGCAACAAAGTTCGTTCAATTTATCTGTGCTGTATTCTATGAAAGGTTACAGCCAAATAACCAGAAAAAGGAAGCACAACTTGCTCAGGTTGATCTCAGGTAGCTTTCCTTCATCCGATTGTAGCCAATGAGCAGGAGTGTTTAGAGCGCCAATCGGGTGCCATCTTGCTTTGGCCATGAGCCAATCAGATCAGGGTAGGATCCGGTTATCGATGTCGTGTATTGAAGCCGAGAGGAGAACATTTGTCAGTGTGTTCTGTGATCCCTTGTCAAGTTGGTTGGGGTTTTTTTGTGTTCTTTCAGTTAGTCAGCTTGCAAAACATCATAAAATTAAAATAACGGTGCAAAGAGTTGACCCACAAAGCGACGTAAAACAGTATCATTAAGTGCACAAGGCTACAGTTATAAAGAAATTAGAAGAAAAATGGGTGGAAACTTAGCCAAAGGTGGCCTTTCTACTGTACACTTTCCCCAAAAGGCTTCCACCATTTTGGCCACTACTGTATACAGGGTATCAGCGTTCGCCATATAGAATCCCAGTTTTGTATGCATGGGATTATCCTGGCTTCACCGAAGGCTTTTGCTCCCTTGTTTCTCAGCTGTCAGATTAAAAAATTTAACCATCCCGCTCCAAAATACATCGTTATCACGGGGTTCGTATTGCACGTCAACCGTTAGTAATAATTAATAATAACTGGAGCACCACCTGAACACAACAATAATAATAATAATTAATCATTCATCGTATATTAATTGTCGTGGATCACTCTGCTTGCTCTCCAGGATTTTATAAAAAGTTGGTGGAAGTTAGGAAATGAAAACAATCTCCTCACTCTTCTGGGAGAAGACTCTTCTGGGAGGGGGGGAATAACCTCAGGCTCGACCCCCCCCCCGCAGGACTCTGAGGGATTTGCCCACCCCACCGCACCCCCTTCCCCCATGGACTGACCCCCCCCCGTTTGCGTCTTCCTTGCCATCCCTCCGCTTTGCTCGTCAAACCCTGTTAGAATACAATAACAGAGCTGGAAGGGATCTTGTAGGTCATCTAGTCCAACCCCCCTCCCCTGGCTGATCTTCCCCTGAAGGGAGCAGTCTCTCTTCTTCTGCCTGGGTGGCCTCCACCCTTTCTGCCCGGAGGGCCTCAAAAACCAGTAAAAAGGTTAACAAGTTAAAAAGAAAAAAAAAGAAAATATGAACAGTTACAGGGGTAGCTAAACAGTTAGCAGTTACATAATAATAATAATAATAATAATAATAATAATAATAATAATAATAATAATAATAATAATAATAATAATAATAATAATAAATAATAAAAAAGTTGGAAGGGACCTTGGAGGTCATCTAGTCCAACCCTCTGCTCAGTCAGGAAACCCTATAGTACCATTTCGGACAAATGGCTGTCCAGTCTCTTCTTAAAATCTTCCAGTGTTGGAGCATTCACAGCTTCTGGAGGCAGGTTGTTCCACTGGTTAATTGTTCTAACTGTCAGGAAGTTTCTCCTTAGTTCCAGGTTGCTTCTCTCCTTGATTTTCGCAGAGTGCTGGGTCTGGAAGTGTCCCTTGAGGCCATCTAGCCCAACCCGCCTACTCAATGCGTGGGAGACAGAAGGCCGGCCATCGTCCTCCACTCGAATACTTTCAGGGTTGATTCAGCCTTCCCGTCCTTCCCAGGAGGGTACAATAAGGACCCCCGATTGTTGGGGGGGCAATAGGCTGACTCTGTAAACTGCTCAGAGGGGGCTGTCAAAGCACTGGGAAGCGGTATATAAATCTTGAGTGCTTATATTGCTTCCTTATAGATGTGAGCCAGTTGCCAAGCACCGGAACTGCAATCACACACAGGGTTGTGTGTGTGACAGTCCTAAGGACAAGGATGGCTTGCAAAACCCCTTTTTCTGAGGCTCCTGGGAGTCTGAGCCCTCCTTAAACGAAGGGCTGCCCGGGTACCCTTTACTCCGGGAGCCCAAGATAACATATTCAGTGCCCAAAGCCTCATCGGCACCCCTGGAGACACGAGGCTACGGAAAACCCTGTGAAGGAGTGGGGGTCCCACCCCCACTGTCTTGTTTGGAGGGGGCAACCCTGCCGTGGGAAGGAGATGATTTATGGAGGCAGTAATAGAATAGAATAGAATAGAATAGAATAGAATAGAATAGAATAGAATAGAATAGAACAGAATAGAATAGAATAGAAGCAGAGTAGAATAAGAGTAGAATAAGAGTAGAATAGAATAAAAGTGGAAGAGAAGTAGAATAGAATAAAAGTAGAATAGAAGAGTAGAATAAGAGTAGAATAGAAGCAGAATAGAATAGGAATAGAATAGGAATAGAATAGGAATAGAATAGGAATAGAATAGGAATAGAATAGGAATAGAATAGGAATAGAATAGGAATAGAATAGGAATAGAATAGAATAGAATAAGAGTAGAATAGAATAGAATAGAATAAGAGTAGAATAGAATAGAATAGAATAGAATAGAATAGAATAAAAGTAGAATAGGAATAGAATAGAATAGAATAAGAGTAGAATAAAATAGAATAGAATAAGAGTAGAATAGAATAGAATAGAATAGAATAAAAGTAGAATAGAATAGAATAGAAGCAGAATAGAATAGAAGCAGAGTAGAATAAGAGTAGAATAGAATAAAAGTAGAATAGAAGTAGAATAGAATAAAAGTAGAATAGAAGAGTAGAATAAAAGTAGAATAGAATAGGAATAGAATAGGAATAGAATAGGAATAGAATAGGAATAGAATAGAATAGAATAAGAGTAGAATAAAATAGAATAGAATAAGAGTAGAATAGAATAGAATAGAATAGAATAGAATAGAATAGAATAAAAGTAGAATAGAATAGAATAGAATAGAATAGAATAGAATAAGAGTAGAATAGAATAGAATAGAATAGAATAGAATAGAATAGGAATAGAATAGGAATAGAATAGAATAGAATAGAATAGAATAGAATAGAATAGAATAGAACAGAACAGAACAGAACAGAACAGAAAAGAACAACAGAGAAGGGACCTTGTAGGTCATCTATCCCAACCCCCCACCCATTTACAACTAGTAAAAGGATAAATATTTTTATTTTATATTTTATAAAAACATATTGTATATAAATATTATACGGTGTTTTAATACTTTATAATTTTATACATTCTACTTACTTGTATTTATGTAATACATTTAATAACGTGCTTAGATTTGTGCATTGATGTTGGGTTGAAAGGCTGGATTGAACGAGGTGAAATTAACGAAAAAGATACTTGGGCAAGTAGCCTTTTCCACAATAATTGGGAGACCTGCCAGCTCCCCAGGAATCCTTGGATCGTATCCAAGGCCAGGAAAGCTGGAAAAAAGATTTCTTCAGATTCTCTGCAATTTTTTTTTTTTACACAAGCTACAAAAACGGTTCTCGGATCTGTTTCGGAGAGAGGGCGTTAAATCTATCCCGTACAGGTAGTCCTCAACTTACGATCACAATTGAATCCAAAACTTCCGTTGCTAAGTGAGACATTTGTTAAGTGAGGTTTCATCCCCCCCCCCCATTTTTAGGATCTTTCTTGCCACAGTTTTTAAGCGAATCACTGCTGTTGTTTTGGCTTTGGTCGCAAAAGCGGATCACTTGATCCCGGGATGCTGCGTAACCCTCATAAAGTACAAGTCAGTTGCCAAGCGTCTGGATTTTGATCACGTGACCACGGGGGATGCTGCGAAGGTCGTTTAAGTGTGAAAAACGGCCTTTTTTTCAGTGCCGTTGTAACTTTGAACGGTCGCTAAACGAACCGTTGTAAGTCCGAGGACTACTTATATCAATTGATCCTTTTGTCACTTCAATTTTGGGAGACTCTGATATACAAAAATATTACACGCAGGAATTAAGGCAGGGGGTCTTCTAACTTGGCCCTTTGATGACTTGTGGACTTCAACTCCCAGAATTCTGGGAGTTGAAGTCCACAAGTCATCAAAGGGCCAAGTTGGAAGACCCCTGTCTTAAAGCATCCTGGCTGAGGGATTCTGGGAGTTGAAGTCCACAAGTCATCAAAGGGCCAAGTTGGAAGACCCCTGTCTTAAAGCATCCTGGCTGAGGGATTCTGGGAGTTGAAGTCCACAAGTCATCAAAGGGCCAAGTTGGAAGACCCCTGTCTTAAAGCATCCTGCCTGAGGAATTCTGGGAGTTGAAGTCCCCAAGTCATAAAAGGGCCAAGTTTGAAGACCCCTGGCTTAAAGCATCCTGGCTGAGGAATTGTGGGAGTTGAAGTCCACAAGTCATCAAAGGACCAAGTTTGAAGACCCCCTGGATTAAGGGAACAAATTTGGGAAATAAGGGGGAAATGCCAATACTATTTCCAGTTCTCCATTCACGGGGGGCAGGGGGGGGCTAATGAAAGGCAATTTCACACACACACACACCCTTTATTAATTTCATTTCCAGTGAACGAAGAAAACCAACTTTTGCCCTACATCCTGCAGATATCCGGCTTATCCTTGGAAAGTGGCAAGTTTACGATAACCGAATTATAACCGAAGACCCAGATGGCAAAGAGCCAGGAGAGTTGTTAGTTAGTTTGGAGATCAAGGGGCCCACACACATTCCTTTCCATTTATTTACTTCTTTAGTTTTTTTTTTCTTTCTGGGTGTCTTGAAAGAGACACCCAGAGAGAAGCCTCACAATATTGACGGGCAAGCTTGGCAGGTTTTGGATGGAGGGGTGTGTTTTGATTTCGTTTTTGTTTTTTTTTAACCGTTGGCTAGTTTGGTCTTTTTGGGCCAAGAAATGATCTTATCTTTCAGGGAGCGAGAGATTGAGTCAAAGGGACGGCGTTTCTTGGAGGTTTCCAAGAAAAGACCGGACAGCCGTTTCTCCAGGAAGGACTCTGGCCGTGGACAAAGGGGTTGGACTAGAAGACCTCCCAGCCCGAGGATTCTGTGAGTCTATCTTCTTGCCACCTTTTTTGAATGCTGACGAGGAGGAATCTTCTCAAAACGTTCCCAAACTGGACAAATAATAACAATAACAATAAAGTTGGAAGGGACCTTGGAGGTCATTTAGCCCAACCCCCTGCTCAGGCAGGAAACCCTATAGTACCATTTCGGACAAATGGCTGTCCAGTCTCTTCTTAAAAACTTCCAGTGTTGGGAGCACTTAAACGTGGACCTCAAAGGTGCTTTTTCAAAAAGACAACTGATTTTCCTTGAGGAAGAAGCAGCTTCATCGGTTGTGATGGAAAATCCTTCCAGACAGTTGAGACTGAACGGCGTGTGTGTGTGTGTGTGTGTGTGTTGTGTAAAGCTCTATTGCCAAGACAGGGTTTTCACCCGTGTTTGAACCCAGGGGGTCCTTCTCCCTTGTCTCGTTCCACGAGAGGACATCGTGCCGCAAATCACACGACACTTTGGGCTAGTGTTAGATGAATCAGGAGAGAGCTGGAAGGGACCTTGGAGGTCTTCTAGTCCAGCCCTCCTCCGCTCGAGCAGGAGACCCTTTACCATTCGAGACATTTATGTTGTATATATATAAATGTATGTATATACATTATACATTTGTGTTGTATATATAAATGTATGTTTATACAATTTGAGGCTGATGTCTTTCCTTCCATGCCAACCCCTCCCCCTCCCCCTCGGATGGGGGGGAAAGCTCCCGATCGAGTTCAAACAGCATTTTTGTTCAGGAAGTTTGCCGGATTCTGCCAAAAATAATTGAGCGGCAGCCCCGTCCACAGTGCGGCCTTGCTGGGAGGGAGCCGTATAAGGCCTTCTCCTCAACCAGGGTGGTGGGAGTTATAGTTCGATATGTGTGATGAGCAACCCAGCCTCCGAGACTCAAGATGGAGACTTTGGTCAGGCAGCTAGTAAGGGGGCTCCCCTCCAAGGCCGCCTCCTCCTCCCCCTCTCCAGGAGCCCTGTGGCTGCCTGCCAAGAACCCCCCCTGCCCCCGGGAGAGGCTCTTCTTCCCTCAGATGCCGAGACCCCCCTAGAACAAAAAAGGCGGGAAAACCTCCCAGCTGGTTCTGAGGGGGAGGAGGAGCCTAAAAGGCGGGAAAACCCTTGCACCACACAAGCCAGTTGAGCCTGAGGGGAAGGAGCCTAAAAGGCGGGGAAACCTCCCAGCCGCCCGAGGGGGGGGAGCCTAAAAGGAGGGAAAGTCCTCACACCACAGGGGCCAGTTGCACCTGAGGGGAAGGAGCCTAAAAGGCGGGAAAACCTCCCAGCCGCCTGAGGGGGGAGGAGGAGCCTAAAAGGAGGGGAAATCCTCACACCACAGGAACCAGTTGCACCCGAGGGGGAGGGGAAATCCTCACACCACAGGAACCAGTTGCACCCGAGGGGGAGGAGTCTAAAAGGCGGGAAAATGCGCCTCAGCAGCAGCAGCAGCAGCTCTTCCCTGCCTGGGAAGAAGCTTCTGGAAACTGCCTCCTGCTGGCCTTATTTGCCACCCCTAGCAGAATTCAGCAAGGGGGACGGGAAAACAGCAGACACCACGGCCACCGCTTTGCCCCACTGATGGTCGGGTGGTTCATTCGTGTCCGATTCTTGGATCGCCTGCCGTTTCCTCGCCAGAGTTTCCCCCAAGTGGTTTGCCATTGCCTCCTTCCTGGGGCCGAGGTAGAGTGACCGGCCCAAGGTCACCTAGCCAGCTTCGTGCCCGAGGCAGACTAGAACGCAGGGGAACTTCAGTTCCTGGCCTGCTGCCTTCGCCACAGCACCAAACCGGCTCTCATTTATTAGTTATTTCATAAAATTTGTTCAATCACCTATTCCATGGTCTCTAGGCAGTTTACAAAACCTAAAACGGAATTAAGTTAAAAATATAGACCAGCTTGGCCGGCTGGGGAATTCTAGGAGTGGAGGTTGCCCAGTTTGGAGACCCCTGAAGTAGACTTTAAGCAAAAAGCCCCAACTAAAAGCATGACTGCATCTCTCAACGCACGAACCTCAGGCCTGGAGCCAAGATTAGATTTTAAGGGAAGGGGTTGTTAAGCGAGTCACGCCCCATTCTACAACCGTTTTGTCGCGGTTGCTAAGTGAATCACCGCAGTGAAGTAAATCATGCACTTGAAGAGAATCTGGCTTCAACTGACTTTGCTTGTCGTTAAAACTCCAAAGACGGCAGCCCCACGATCCTGGGATGCTGCAACCCATCATCATAAATACATGGTAGTTGCCGAATTTTAATCCCGTGATCATCAGGATGCGGCCGTTAAGTGTAAGGGCCAGTTGTCCCTTTTTTCAACACCATCCTGATATTGGAGTCACTAAATGAAGGGTAAAGTAAGACTACCTGTATTTACGGCTGTCCATCTTACCAAAATAGGCGACTGTGGCTGTCAAGAGTTTTTGTCACTTAGCGACCTCACAAAAAGGGACTTACAACCTGGTTCGAAAATCCTGTGGTCGTGACAGCAACTTACGTTTTTGCCAGTTTACTTCCAGATTTTGGCAAAGATGTCCCATAGCTAACAAGAGGTTTGTGTTAACGACTGCCACCGAAAAAAATTGGAAAAATCAAAATTATGTTTTATATATTTCGTCTACGACAGCTATCCCAAAGATGCTTCCTCCCCCCCCCCCCAAAAGGCAACCGGACTTTGTTTTTCCTTTAGGATGTTTCACTTCTCATTCTTCAGCTGAACCGAAGAATGAAGGGAAGCGAAATGTTTGAAAGGGAAAACAAAGGAAGTCCAGTTGCCTCTTGGAAAAGCACCTTTGGGACCATCTGTTTTATGACTGTAAAACAGGGCAGAACAACGGGGCGGTGGAGCTGGCATCAGCCCTGCACAATTTACTACAGGACGAAGGCCGTTCAAGGGAAAACGGCAAACATCGGTGGAGAAAAGAGTAAAGCTTTAACAGTCTACGTGGCCCCCAAATGGAGGGGATTCTCCCGCGTGGAGCGGCACCGGAGGGCTGGACGGGGACGTGGCCGCCAAAGCCATTTTTGTCTCAGCCCCCCTTCCCTCTTCCTCCCCCCCGCGACTCACCACCAGGGCTGTTCGCCTTCCCATCTTGGGCGAGAGACCCCAGGCTGCCCCTGGAGGATAATCCCTTGAGGAATCACAAGGCTAGGCCGAAGGATCCCCTGGCTGGATCCTGGAGACCCCCCAGGTCCCCCTCGTCCACCCCGGAGAGCCTCTGCTTTGATCTGCTCTGCCTCAAGGACAGGCTCTCCACTCTCTTCTCACAAAGGCCCAGCGGCTGCTGCTGGATTTCCTCTGGGGAGGGGGGTCTCCTGGGGACCCTCAAGGATGGACTGGGGCAGGCAACCTCGGCTTTTATGACTCATGGAATTCTGGGAGTTGAAGAGCCGAGGTTGCCTACCCCTGGACTGGGGGGAAAAGAGCACACGGGGGGAGCGGGACGGAGACCCCCCTGCAGATTCTCTAGAACAGAGGTTGGGAACGGCGTCCCCCCCCCCCGACTTGTGGACTTCCAATTCCCAGAATTCCCGAGGCAGGAACCCAGCTGGCTCAGGAATTATGGGAGCCGAAGTCCACAAGCCCAGCCTTCAAAACCTGCGCAACCCCCCACTAAAGCCCTCCGGACACCAGGTTTGTACCATTTTTTTATTATTATTATTATTATTTACATGTTAAAGAACCAGAAGATTTAAACATACAGTTTAAGATGAAACAAGAGCCCTAGAAGATGGAACAAGTGGGAAATAAAAGAAAACGGTAGAAAAAATATACAGTCAACGTAAAAAAACTCGGTGGGGGCGGGCCGCCTCTCCTCTTCCGGCGGCCGCCCCAGAGGGGGGGGAGGGGGGCGAAGAACATGCGATTTGTGGCGGTTGTGCCAAGGACGTAACACGGCTGCACTCACTCCGGGGTCCCAGGGAAGCCAACGAGGGGCGGGGAGGGGAGGGGAGAAGAAGGGGGAATAAATAAAGAACCTCGAGTGCCGGGGGGGAGGGGCAAGTGAGAGGAAGAGGAGGCAACTTTTCTCCCCTCCCCCACCCGAGGGGGGAGGGGGGCTCCAAGCTGGAGCACGGGGGGGGGAGGGCACGCACCTCCTGCTCCCCACCCAGGCCGTCTTCTGTCCCTCCGGAGAAGGAGCGTCACCCAACTCAAAACTCTCGCTAAATGCCGGATAAAAACTACACAAGGCTTTGGAGTCCCAGGTGGCCCCTCCCCTTCCGGAGCAACCCTGTACACACAGTCCCGGCGCGGGTCCCCCTCCCCAAACGAAGCCACAAATGGGGTGCGGTGGGGGAGGAACCACCAGCTCTCACCCCGCCACGGTCCAGTGGGGGGAGAAGAGGGGGGAACCGGCGGCCGCGCTGACCCGGAGGGGGGGGAGCACCCTTGCTCGCCTGCCTCGCTCTTCCGGGTTCCGATCCCGCGGAACCGCCTCCTCTTCCGGCCTCCCTCGCAGGGCCTCCCCTCCCGCCCGTCTCTCCTCGCTCGCCCCCCGGGGGGGGGTCGCCTAGCTGGAGTCCGAGTCGCTCGTGTCCGAGGAGGAGGAAGAGGAGCTGGAGCTGCTGGAGTCGGAGCTGGAGCTGCTGGCGCTCAAGCGGGAGACGGGCACCTGCTGGGCGGACTCCGGCTTCTCACTGGCTGCAAGGGGGGGGGAAGAGAGAGAGGTGAGGGGTCAGCCCCAGACCACCAGCCCCCCCAGAGAGCCCATGGCTGCTGCTACGGAGGCCGACTGACCTTTCTTGGGGGGCTTCTTGGCCGAGTTCAGCTGCCCGCTGACGTCCTGCAGGCGCCTCTCCAGCTCCCGCTTCTTCTCCAGGGTCAGCTCCTCCTTCGTCTTGCCCACCGGCTTCTTCAGGGCTGCGGGGGAGAATCCTGCCTGGTTAGGGGCGGCTCCCGCCAAAAGGACGGGGAGGGGGGCGCTTGCCACCCCACCCACCAGGCCTGCTGCTTCCACTCCCCGCCCGGCGACAGAGGGATCCCCGTCGAAACCCCCGTAGCCCCTACTTCTACTCTGTGACACCCCTCCTCCCTATTTCAGGCTGTGTGGGCCCACCATCTCTTAGGTTTATACGTTAAACCGTGGCTAAGCAAACCGCAGCGACCGCTACCCTGAAACGCGAGCCCAGCCCTGCAACGTTCACAATCGGGGGTTCTCCGGCCCCGAAAAGGTGTCGTGGGAGCCAAACCTTTGGGGAAAAAGAGGGGCGATTACTGCGGCCATCACCCAGCCTCTCCCTGCTGACAAAACCTGCCACGCTAGAGAAAAACGGAAGCAAGGACCACGGGCACGGGGGGGGGGGGGCACGGGACGCACGGTGGAGGAAGAGGGTGGGGGAAGAGATCGGGACCCTCCGAAGGGACCCAAGGTCAGGCCCAAGTCCTCGTTTTTAAATTCAGGCCGCCTCCTCTAGTCCTGCTAGAGGAGTTTTCTGCCCTCCCCCCCAGGCTGGACGACGAGGTGGGCGCCCATCTAAACGACCCGCTGAAGAGAGGCGGGTGGGCAGCCCAGGTAGGTGGGGAGGGGGTAGAAAAGCTTCCCAGACAAATCCAGCTGGCCAGAGGAGGAAGTTCAAGGACAAAAAAAAGACGTTGAGACTCTAGAAAGAGTGCAGAGAAGAACAACAAAGAGGATCAGGGGACTGGAGGCTAAAACATATAAGGAACGGTTGCTGGAATTGGGTATGTCTAGTTTAACGAAGAGAAGGACGAGGGGGGACAGGTTAGCAGTGTTCCAGTATCTCAAGGGCTGCCCCAAAGAAGAGGGAGTCAAGCTCTTCTCCAAAGCGCCTGAAAGCAGGACAAGAAGCAACGGATGGAAACTGATCAAGGAGAGAAGCAACCTAGAACTAAGGAGAAACTTCCTGACAGTGAGAACAATTAACCGGCGGAACTACCTGCCTCCAGAAGCGGTGAATGCTCCAACACTGGAAGTTTTTAAGAAGAGACTGGACAGGCATTTGTCTGAAATGGTACTATAGGGTTTCCTGCCTGAGCAGGGGGTTGGACTAGATGACCTCCAAGGTCCCTTCCAACTTTATTTTTATTATTTATTTATTATTACAAGAGAATCCGGAGGAGGAGGAGGAGGAAAGTGCACAAGAGCCAAGCAAAATCTAAGCTTGTGCAGCAGCAGCTGCTGCTTTTCCTAAAGCATCTGGAAGAATCCCCCAGAAAGGCTGCATCTCCCTCCCCCCCCCCCAGGTCACAGGCTAATTATTATCGGGCTAATTGTGGGTCCTGGGATTTCCTCCCCCTCCCCACAGAAAAAAACCCTAACCAGCGGACTTTCCTATCCCGCGATATCGTTTGTAACAAAACAAGGCCAGGGAAAACCCTCTGTGGGGGGCAGTGGGGCCTCGAGTGCCGGATAATCTAAGCACCGGAAACTCCCTCTTGCAGCCCCCCTTCTCCCCCCCCCCCAGTGCCCACATGGAGCCCCTTCTGGAGTACAATTTCAGGGTGTTTTTTGCAACTCAAGGTGCCGCGGGAGAAACAAACAAAACCGGGCATGACAAGACACGCAGCCAACCTTGCGCTCCTGGTACCTGCCGACGAATAAAACGGGCGAGGGGAGATCCTGCCGTGTCGCCTCCCCTCCCCCTCCCCCCCCCCGTGGGCATCGCCAGGGCGGACTCCCCACACCAGTTGTGTGTCCGGGGGGGGGGGGGGGGGGAGGGGACGGTACGCCACGGCCACGGCCGCGCACTCACTCTCGCTGTAGGGCTTGCGGGGCTTCTTGCGCAGGCAGGAGAGGACGTAGTGCTCCAGCTCCCGCAGGGTGGAGGCCTTGAGCGTCTCGAAGTCGATCTCGATCTCCTCCGGGTTCGAGTCCCTCAGCGAGGGCTCCCGCGACTGGATGATGTGCACCACCCGGCCCAGCTTCTCCCCCGGCAGCTTGTTGATGTCCAGGCTCAGCTGGCGCTTCTCGTCGTAGCTCATGGGCTTGCTGCTCTCCTCCTCCTCCTCCGAGTCGAAGAGCAGGGGGGGCGGGGGAGGGGGAGGGGGAGGAAGGGGAGCCGCCGACGCCGCCTTGGAGCCCCCGGACTTCTTCGAGCTCCTGGCAAGAGAGGGGTGGGGGGAACGACGGTTCAGGTGGCGGGCAGTCCCGCTGGCCCCGGCCCCTAGGAACCCTCATCAGCTGTCAGACCTGTCTTGGCTCGTTTGCACACACACAGAGCTCGCCACGGTCGATCCGCCGGGGAAAGAGAGTCATCACCCAGCTGGTGTCCCCCCCCCAGCTGGCCCCGCCTCCCGCCGGAAGCACTCACTTGCCGCCACCGCCTCCCCCGCCGGCCTTCTTGGGCTTCTTGGGCTGGGCCGGGTGGTGAGCGCGGCCCTCCTCCTCCCCTGCCGCTCTGGCCTTGCGCTTGTCCAGCTTCCTCCTCCTCTTCCTCTCCTTCCTGTCGCGCTTCTTCCTGGGCTTGGAGACCGGCCCCTGCGAGAGGGCGGCCAGCTGCTCGTGCACGGCCCGCAGCTGGAGGGGGGAAGAGGAGGAGTCACCCAGGAGGGTCCCCTCCCCTCCCACCACGAAGGCCGTGTGGGGGGGCCTGCCTCGTTCCCCACCCCCACCCCCCAACTGGGCAAAGCCCCCCCCCTCTGCAACTCACCTGTTCCTGCAGCTCAGCCAGCCGATTGGCCCGCTCCTCCTCGGAGTCCGAACTCTCCTCCTCCTCGGTGTCCGAGGAGCTCTCGCTGCTGCTCTCGTCTTCGTCCCCCTCGTCTTCGTCCCCCTCCTCCTCTTCCTCCTCCTCCTCTTCCTCATCGCTGGAGGAGTCGTCGTCCGTGGAGGACTTCATCAGGAGCCCCGGCTGGGGGAGCGAGGCCGAGGGGCCCCCGATGTGGAGGGGCTCGTCCGGCATCTTGGCGTAGCTGAACTCGAAGACGTCCTGCCAGGGGAGGAGGGTTCCCTGTTTTATCGCTCCGGAACCGAAAGACGGGGAAGGGGGCGAGGAGACCCCTCCCCTCCCGCCGGGACCCCCCTCCCCCAGGGCTCCCCACCTGCAGCTTGCGGGCCATGGCCACCACGTCGTGGTCCGGAGGGTTGTACTTGTAGCAGTTGGAGAACATCAGCCGCACGTCGGAAGCAAACTCCTGCGCGTCGCGGTACTCCCGGTTCTCCATCTTGCGCTGGGGCCCACGAGACGGAGCAGAGGGGGAAAGGAGGGCAGGGGAACACAGTAAGGTCACAAAACCCAGAGCTTTCGGCACACACACACACGCACACAATCTCTGGCCACAAAATCTCCCCACAGGACCGAGACAGGTTGTCCCTAACCTTCAGCACAGCAACAGGGCACCCGTGAAGTGGAGCCCGGTGTGGACGCGTCCTGCTCCCCCCCCCCCGGGGGAGCCAAGCCCTTCTCTCCCCACCCCACCGTCCGCCAACTACAGGGCCCATCTCTTCCAGGCCCTGGTGGACAACCGCTACACTACTGGGCACGGCTGCTACGACAGAGGAAGCAGGAAAATCCCGCCCAAGCCGGACGCGGCTGCTGGGCCAACAAGGCCAAAGGCAGGAAGGGCGGCGGTGGTGGCCCACTTCAGGGGGCAGGGAAGCCCAACTCCCTCTACACCTAGAAAGCCGGCTTGGTCTAGCGGTCGAGGCACCCACCAGGCGAGGAAGCAGGAGACCGCGAGTTCAAATCCCACCACCTTAGCCACCAAAGTGGCTTTGGGCCAAGCCCCTCCCACCCGGCAAGGCGGTCGTTACGGGGGAAATCAACAAGAGTGGCGTCTTGACGCGTTCAATTTATATAAAAACAACCAAGGCGGGCTATAAGAAAAAATAAAAATATAGGGGAAGGTGCAATGCAGACAGGTGTTCCTCTCCTCCCCGACCTTTTTCCACCACTGGAGGAGCGAGGGAAAACACAAAGGAAAGGGGGCCATCAGGAGAAGCAGGCTTGTTGGCACAAGGCCTGGATGGGCCCCTGCGCTCTACCCGAGGGAGACTCCTTGCCGCCACCCCACGACTCCCCCCCCCACTCGGTGTCAAAGCGTTCAAAGGAACCCCCCGAGATTTTGAGGTGCTTCCACACCTCCCACCCCACCCCCCGCGGCCCCCAGGCTCACACCTTAATGCTGCTGAGGTCCATGGGGTGCTTGATGATCTCGTGGTAGTCGTGGAGGCCCAGGGCGGAGGCGTCCACGGGCTTGTAGAAGGGCCAGGCGTAGGCCGCGTGCCGCTTGGAGACGAGCTCCTTCAGGATGCCGTTGCAGTACTTGAGCTGCTCCGACAGCTTCCCCCTCTTGGAGGTCTGGTGCTGCTGCGAGTCCGGCAGGTCCTTCCGGGGGGGCTTGATGGGGCGCCCGCTCTCCCGCCGGGCGGGGATCTTGGAGGCCTTGGCCTCCAGCACGCAGGGGGCGGAAGGGGAGGACTCCCCGCCGCTGGTGGCGATGATGGCCGTGGGCGTGGGGGTCGTGGTGTCCGCTTTCCGCTTCACGCCCTTTTTCTGTGTGCGGGGGCAAACCGACGGCTCGGTGAGTTCCCAGCGAGCCAAGAGGGTGCCGTAACTGGGGGGGTGCTGGTGGGACCCCCACGCTGCCCCGATGGCAGAGTGCCCCCCCGGACCCCTAGCTCACCTTGGTCACCGGCTGCGTGGGCGCAGGCACGGCCAGCAGCGGCTGGGAGGCGGCGGCGGCGGAGTGCAGCGGCTTGAGGAGAGGGGCGGAGATGACGGAGGGGTGGGGGATGCTGATGATGGTGGTGGGGATGTCGGTGGTGCCGCTGGAGAAGAGCCCCGCGTGGGAGACCGAAGAGATGGCCGGAACTTGCTGGGCGGCCGCGTTGGCTGCTGCCAGGAGGGCTGGGGAGAAGTCGCCACGAGAGATTGGCAGGAGCGACTTTTAAGAAGGTCGACGAGCTCATCCCCTCCCCCCCGAGGCCCGTCCCCAAACCAGGAAGCTCCCCCCCCAACATTAATGGCGACGTTATAGAAGGTTGGACATGGACGGGGAGGGGAGACCACCAAGAAACCCTGGCAGACTAGACAGGGGAGTTGGAAGGACAGCCCGGAGGACAGTGGGCAACATCTGGTCCTCTTGAAGGCACCAGGAGGTGCCGCCCTCGTAAGGCACAGGGTTCAACCTCCCCCCCCCCTCGGCCGTTCTGCCCCCCGCCGAGCCCCCACACCCCCTCTTTTTGTTACCTGCCGCCCGGGAGGCTCCCTTCTTGTGGCTGTTCTTGGCCACGGTGAGGACGATCTCCTGCTCCTCCTGGGGCATCTGGGCCACTTTCTGCAGGAAGATCTTCTCCAGCGTCTGGGCCATCAGCACAATGTCGTCTGTGGGCTGCAACGAGGCGACAATCAGCCCAAAAAAAAAAAAAAAAAAAGGCCGGGGACAAGACGCCTGGAGCTTTGCAGACCGCTTCGGCATCGCTTTCCCGCACGGCCTTTTAAAAGCCTCTGGGCAGAGCTGAGGTTAAAGGGAAGTTAGCACCAAACACACTAAAACTGTGCAAACGAAGGTCTCCTGAGACACCCCTGCGGTTACTGCTCTCGTTCTCAATAAGATTCCCAAATTACTTTGAATCAGATTTTCATACGACAGAATGAATGATCTGCACTAGAACGGAAAGCAATTTCCTGCAGATCTGACCAGCCGGACGCAGAGACCGAAGGATAAAAGTCCGGTCGAAACGAGCTCTGGACCACAAAAGCACCCAGATGCTCATTAAGCGCTACTGCTTTCCTGGCCCTCAGAACGGGACGGCCCAGTGGGGGTTGGGGGGCTGTGGAGAAAGCGCCGCCTCCGGGGCTCACCTTGTTGTAGATGTAACAGTTGGTGAACATGGTGTTGAAGTCCTGCATGCACTCGCCCGAACTCCAGTAGTAGCCGTTCTCCAGGCGCCGCTTGATGGTGCCCATGTCCATCGGCTGCTTGATGATTTTGTGGTAGTCCTGGAGACGAGAGAAAGGGGGGGGGGGGATAAGCGCAAGAGCCGGCCGTCAGGGACCCTGCAAGCAGCCGCTTCTCACACGCAGCGAGACACCCAGGTTCCCCGGGGAAGAGGGGGGGGGCAGGCCATGCAAGCTGCAGCAGCAGCAACAACACCCGGGAGAAGTGGAGGGGGGGGTCCGCCTCACTGTCTAGGCAACCCTGCCACTAAGCAGCCGCAACACACGCGTTGAGGAGGACGGGTAGCCTGCCTGCCTCTTCCAAAGTTGATGGGAATCCGGCCAAAAACGCAAGGGAGCCCCCCCCTTTGGGGAGATCTAGGGCTTATACCTGAAAAAGCCGCCCCCCCCCCTCCACAAGAACCACCCTACTCGGAAGGCCTGCGCTGCCAACGCACACGTAAACAAGAATAAATCCCTGGACAGATTTGATTTTGTTTTTTTTACCTCCGGGCTTTAAATCCTTGGGTGCCGACCGTTAATTTGGGGGGGCCCCCGCTTGATGTCTTCTACAAAGTCATGGATGGGAATCTGCAAAACGCATTCAGGTCACAAAGAGATTAGGCGGGGAGTGGTGCAAAAAGCAGCTGCATCCTCTCATCCATACCTTTGCAGGGACATGAGGGGGGAGAAGGAGGGCCGGTGGGGGCAACCTCCGGGAGGAGACCCTTCCCCGGTGGGAGAGAGACCCTAACGAGACTCGCAATGGACCCTGACTGACTGTCGGGGAGGGAAAGCCGGAGATGATGATGGGACACCCGAGCAGCAGCGCCATTCCCGATCATAACCCCTCAACTCTGCCCCAGCCGCGCAGCCCCGGAGGGAGGGAGTCGGTCGGTCCCCGGAAGAGCCAGGAAGCCCCTCGACGTCCCGCCACCGCGACCCACCCAGCCCTCCCCGCCGGTTACCGGCAGCCCCAGCTTGACGGCGTCGACCGGCTGGCGGAAGGGCCAGGCGAACTGGTGCTTCCAGAGGGCCTTCATCACCACTTTGTGCAGGTACTGGAGCTGGTTGGTCACCCGGCCGGGCTTCTTGGGGTTGGAGACCTCGGGCGGGGGCGGGTTGGCGGCCGAGGAGAGCTGCAGGGCCGGCACCGAGGCCACGGTGGGGCTCTCGAAGCCCTCGTAGAGCAGCGACGGCTTGCGGATCCGCTTGCCCGGCGCCGTGGACTCCGCCGCCGCCAGGCCCAGCAGGCCGGCATTGCCCTCGCCCAGCAGCAGCCTGCAAGACGGCGGGGAACCGGGGCTCAGCCGGAGGAGCACAGACGACGCCGGCCGGGGAAGGGCCGCCGGGCAGAGCGAGGCGCGCGGGACGGAGCAAGCCGGGGCAGCCCGAGTCCTGCACCGAGGCTCCGGGGAGGCTTGCAGGAAGAGGCGCCCGGTTGCT
The DNA here is from genome assembly GCA_023970755.1 of Azemiops feae. Taxonomy (NCBI): domain Eukaryota; kingdom Metazoa; phylum Chordata; class Lepidosauria; order Squamata; family Viperidae; genus Azemiops; species Azemiops feae. The sequence continues at coordinate 262,660 of JALGBA010003886.1, read as the reverse complement.
AGGCAATCCCGCCGCCGCCGCCCCTCCCTCCTTCCCCGGGCCTGGCCGCCGGTACCTACTTGCCGTTGGGGTTCACGTTCTGCAGCATGCCCGCCGCCACCGCGCCGCCGATGCCCTGGGCTCTCCGCCGGGAGGGTCCCGCTGCAGCAGCCGCCGCCGCCGGCGCCTCCGTGGCCTCGGGGGGGCCCCCCACCTTGCTGGGCGCGGGGCTCACAGGCGCATCGCGGGGAGGGCGGCCGGCTGCATGGCGGGCCGGGGGGGTTGCGGAAACGCCGGGCCCTCCTCCTCCCGCTCTTCCGTCGGCCGAGAGGCGCAAAAGAAGCTCAGAAAATGGCGGCCTCCGCAGCTGCGCGGCGCTGCAGGCAGCTTCCCGCTCGCGAGGCCTCGGGGGAGGCCGGCCCGCCGCCGGGCACGAAATACGGGGCGTCGCGGAGTCCCGGGAGCCGCCGCGTCCGGAAGCGCCGGGAGCCGGGCTGGTCGTCGCGGGCGGAGCCACGGATGGCGGCGGATTGTCAAAGGGGGGACTGGGAGCCGCGCTGCGCCTGGGCCGGCCGGCTCTGCCTGGAAGGCGGGACGGGCGGGGGCGGCCACCGCTACGGAAGCCGGGAGGAGGAGGAGGACCCGAGCGGTGGCTGCAGCGGCGGCGTCTGGCGATTGGGGCCCGCCGGCGACGATGTCTCCGGATAGAGTCCGCCCCCTCTTCGCCGCACTCGCGCTGGCTCCCTCGCACGCAGAGCAGGCTCCTTCCTTCGCGACAACGAAATGGCGCCTACCGGCCTGCCCCCGACCGCCCTTATATAGACGGCCGCCGCCTCCCGATTGGCCGAGAGCGGGGCTGACATCACCGTCCCGCCCAGCCACGCCCATTCCCGGCCTCGAAACATCGCACGGGGAGGAACGCCGGACGGCGGTGCCCTGCGATTGGGCGACACCCGGGTCCATCACTCTTCCACCTTCCGCCCCCTCCTCCGGCTGCCGGCTCGCGCATTGGGCCTGGCTGCCATTCGTTCGCTCCCCATTGGCCGGCGCGCCGCGCGGGGGCGGGGCGGCCAGAGGAGAGCGGCCGTTGGCTGTTGCCGTTCTCTGCTCACCGCGGGGGGAAGGGAGGGGAGACGGGAGCGGCGCCATTTTGCACAGCGGAGAAGCAGGGCGGCGGGAGGGCGACGGCGGCCGCGTCCCCACCGCCGTCCTCCTCCTCTTGCTCTCTTCGAAACAGTCCATACCCGGGCGGGGAAAAACGAAGCCTCACATGGGAAAGCGGGCGTTGCCCGCCTCAACCGGCGTTTCCCGCCAAAACCCGAGACTCCCCCCCCCCTCCCTCAGCCGCACAAAAGATGCTCGGCTGAGGCGCCTCGACGGAATCTGAAACCGGAGGGTTCGGCCGGCCGCCTCCCTCACATATAGATCGCCCACGGGGCGTTCCCGGCCTCGGCTTTCCGAAGCTGGCCGGCGCGCTCCTCGGCGGCCAAGTGGCGCGGCTGAGTCATTTCCGGTGGGGGAGGGGGATCCCCGCGGGGCTGAAGGGCGCGCGAGACAACTTCCCCCCCCCTCCCTCGCCCGGACGCCGTGACGCAGCGCTTCCGTCTTGGGCGGCGGCGGGGGGGGGAAAGGAAAGAGTCCCCCACCTCCCTCCACGGGCCGATCACCCGCGCGGCTCCGACTCCATTTCTTCTCGCCTCCCCCCCCCCACAACCGTCTTTCCAGGCGCTGCCGGAGCCGCGCGACACCTCAGCGCAGGGGGGGGCTTCGAGGCGGAGGCGGCCGGCGCGTCACGTGACCGCGGAGCGCCGTCCCCATTGGTCGCGCCACGAGCGGGAGGGGCCGCGAGGCGAAAGGCTCAGAAATCGCGTCCGCCGCTCCCCAGACGGCGCCGCCGGAGCCGGGAAGAGCGAGCGGTGGGGGGGGAGGGTTGAGAGAAAAGCTCCTCCGTGCAGTTAACGAAGCCAAAAAAAAAAAAAAAAAATTCCTACCCAGCGCTGGCGCGGCCGCCATGAGCCTCACGTCACCGCGCTCCGATTGGTCCCCGCCGTCACGTGACCTCGCCGCGGCCGCCGTTACCAAAAGCCCGGATGCTGCCGGGGGACCGTTCTTTCCGCCTGCCCCGCTGCGTAGCCGTCCAGCCACCGAAGACAGTCCCGAAAAAGCGGCCCGCCGGCGCGGCCCTTTTCCGGCGGCCCCCGCCCCCCGTCCGAGCCCCGCTTTGGGCGTAAAATCAGCATGGCTCCCGCGACGCCCGGAGAAGCCGACTGCGCATGCTCCGCCTCGCCCACGCCTCGTATCTAGCCTCGCGCGTGCGCGCCAGCGCGGTGCGGGAAGAGGTGGGGGCGCGTGCGCAGTCGCGGTTCGTTGCGGCCCGCCGCCGGGCTGCCCGTCGCGGTCGATGGGTGCGGGAGTCCCCGGGCGGGGGGGGGGAAGAGGGGCGGCGGAGGCTTCCCTTTCTGGATCCCCAGCGGGGGGGGCTGCACGCTCGTGGGTGGGTGGGGCGTCCCGGGGCCCCCTCTGGGCACGCGCAGAAGGTTCGCGCTTTGCCGCGCCGTGTCCCGGCTTGACCCCGCCGGCTGCAGAGGGGGGGGCGCCGGGCGTCGCTCGCCGGCGGGGAGGGGAGTCCCCGGGAGGGTCTCCTCGGAGGCCGAGGCTGCGGGGGGCTTCCCCGGGGGAGGGGAAGGAAGGGGCCGCCCCTCCCGTGCAGCCGCTGCTGCAGCGGCCGGGGATGCCGCCCGGGTCCGGCCAGATGATCTCGGGGGTCCCCTCCAGCTCTGCCCTGCAGGGAAGCTTCCGCCTCGGGAGTTCAGGGCAGGGGTGGCCTCATCAAGGGGGGGCGGAACGAAGCCGAGCCTGCCTCTTCTCTGCCCCGCGGAGCTGGCCGGGAGGGGAAGGCGCGCCCCGCTCGGAGCGGGACCCCGGAGCTTCCCGCTCCGCTTGCAGGGGATCCCCCTCCGCCCGGCTGCGTCGCTGCGGCTGCCTGACCCTGAAGACCCCCCCTCCCTATTTCTGCTCCCTCCCCCCAAATTAGGGGCTCCCCAGGCTGCAGCATAAATACAGCAGCCAAGCGTGGGCTGGGCTTCGGGGTTGAGGCGGGGGCTCCGGCCAATTTATGACACACACCCCCCTGGACCGATGGGGAGGGGGGCACTTGAGGGCTAAAAGGTGCCTGTCCAGCAATCAAAGCGAAGGTCCCCCCCCCGAAGCTGGTCTGGTGGGAATAAAACCTCGTCTTGGATCCTGTTTCGCTTGGCCTGTTTTGTTTGCTTGGGTGGGCTGCTCTTTGGGGGCGATGGGGGCTTCCTGGGACCGAAAACCCTCCAGGGGTCTCTGGGGGGGGAACAATGGGGACTTTTGTAGGAATTCTGAAGGAACTCCTCCATGGGGCGCCCCCTTCCCCTGGGGGAGAGAACCGGGGAGTCCCCCCCCAACATCCCATCTGGGAGGGGACCCCGGCAGAGGCGCCTGGGCAGCTGTTGCTCGAGTGACCCCGTCGGGAGTTGGAGGTGGGACCCCCAGGCTGAGGGGATGCCCCTGGGGAAATCTAGGCCCAGCTCAGCCTAGAGCGCCCTCCCCCCCCCAGGTCCCATTTGCCCATTTCCAGGAAGTTTCCCTGATGCTTTCCTGCCCAGCCTTGGCTCCTTCCTGCCCTGTGCACAGGGGCCATGCCGGGGCCAGAAACGAGGGCCCCTGCCTCATCCCAAGAGAGGTTGGGGCTACTCAGGAGCAAGGGGTGGCCTTCCTCCTCCTCCTCCTCCTCTTTATGGCTCATTGCTGGTTTTGCACACATGGACCCAAAGCGAAGCAGGAACATCCACGTAGACCAGGAAGTGAAGGTCCAGCCCCAAACACTGTTTTCTCATTCTCTCATTACCTCCCTTACACATTCTCTCTCTCTCCCTCTCTCTTTCTCTCTTCCCCCCCTCTCTCTCATTCTCTCTCTCTTACACATTCTCCCTCTCTCTTTCTCTCTTCCCCCCCTCTCTCTCATTCCCTCTCTGGGTCTCTCTCATTCTCTGTCTGTGTGTCTCTCTTTCTGTGTGTCTGTGTGTCTCATTCTCCTAGTCCTGCAAAGAGGCAGCAAAGAATGAAAACTCTCCAACCCCCCCAACCCAGAAGGCTGGGTTCCCCTCCCTCCCTCCTGCCTTTTCTGATCTGCAATAGTTCAGAGGCAAATTCACAGAAGAGCCTCCACGCTCAGAAGGAGTCTATCTGCGCCCATCAGAGGCTGGGGAGACCACGAAGAGGCTGCTGCTGTCTTCAGCTCATGGGGCTTCTCCTCCCTGCAGGGGGGGCCCTCTATAATTGTGTGGTTGTGGTCCCCGGGCTAACTTTTTTGACCCCTCTCCCCCCACCCAGGGAGAGACCCACCCACAGGCCCTCTAAGGCAGCAGCCGCCAGGGGGGGGGCTTAGCAGGGATCGGCTGCGTCCCTCAGGAGAGGCAGAGCACCGCCTTTGCGGGGGGCGTGGCGTGGAGGTTTGACAGGATAAGTAAGATCTCCGGCCTTGAGCCAGCGGGTTGGGCTATAAGACCTCTGAGGTCCCCTCCAGTCTTAACGCTCTTAAGTCCCGGAAGGGACACCTCCAGGGTCCCAGAGGGAGGCCTCGCTGGCCCCAGTTGGGAAGGAGGCGAGCTTTCGGCTGGACCGGCCCCCAACCCACCCCACCCCACCCAAGGAGGGGACTGGAGGCTAAAACGTATAAGGAACGGTTGCTGGAATTGGGTATGTCTTGTTTAACGAAGAGAAGGACGAGGGGAGACAGGATAGCAGCCTTCCAGTATCTCAGGGGCTGCCCCAAAGAAGAGGGAGTCAAGCTCTTCTCCAAAGCGACCAGAAGCAACGGATGGAAACTGACCAAGGAGAGAAGCAACCTAGAACTAAGGAGAAACTTTCTGACAGTCAGAACAATTAACCAGTGGAACTACCTGCCTCCAGAAGCGGTGAATGCTCCAACACTGGAAGTTTTCAAGAAGAGACTGGACAGCCATTTGTCCGAAATGGTATAGGGTTTCCTGCCTGAGCAGGGGGTTGGACTAGATGACCTCCAAGATCCCTTCCAACTTTATTATTATTATTCTCTGGGTCCTCAAGCAGCCCTCAGCAGCCAAGGGACCCAGAGGGGGGGGAGGGAGGGAGGGAGGGAGGGAGCAATGACCAGCAGCCCCAAACAGGAGCGGCTTCAGAAATGGATGGGTTGCCATTGGGAAGGCGTCCTTTGGGGGCTGGAGGGGGGCGGGGCTGAAGGGCCGTAGGGATCCTGCTGGGCTTCTCCGTCTTAAGAGTTTAGAATAGAATAGAGCGGGAAGGGATCTTGGAGGTCATCTAGTCCAGCCCCCCTCCTCGAGCCCTCTGTCTTCCGGGGCTCTTTGGTGGGGAGCTTCTCTGAAGTGCCCGGGCTGGATGCGAGAGGCAGAAGGCAACAAACTGTGGGAGGGGCCGAAGCCGAGACACCCCCCCAACCGCCCCCTCCCAAAGGCCTGGACCCCGAAGGAAAGGGGGGGAGTCATCCTGAAAAGGAGCCTTCTCCCCCCCATGGATGCAGTGGGGGGGCAGTGAGGGTCCTCCCCACGGGTGGCACCCCTGGACAGAGCCCTTGAAGAGCTGCTGCCCGGGTCCTGCCTGGGCACCTGACACACACAAACACACACACACACACAACATTTACTACGCTGGTTTCTGGCGTTCTTCCCAGGCTCTCCTGAAGAGGGGGGGGCTGCTGTCTAAGGTGTTTGCTGCCCCCCCCTCTCTAACTTTTGACAAGGTGACCGTGCTGTAGGTGAGGCTCCTGTCCCCGGCAGTCAGAGGTGGAGCTGTGGGCCGGCGCTTCCGGTACGAAGGCTGGGCCAGCTCTGGTAGCAGCCTCCGGCCTCTTCCGCCCACCTTCTCCCCCCCCCCCCCACCGGGACCTCCGGGACTTTTCTCACAGCCCGGGTCGAGACAGGCTCCGTCCCCTGCATTCCCCTCGCCCACCGGATTGCCCCCCTCCCTCAAAAAGGCAGGCCAGCTTGCGGTGGTGTCGCTCTGGCCTCGCTTCCCTCTGTCCTCCCCCCCACCTGCTCCCCGGCTTTCCGGGTCCAAGGAAGATATGGGAAGGCCTGGGGAAAAACTGGGGGGGGATGGGGTTTTTCCGTTTTTTTTCCAAATGGCTTTAGAAACAAAGGGGGGGAAACGAAAACCCGTGAGTTTTTTTTTCCAGTTCTTAGGTTTTTTTCCCAGGCCTCAGAAATCGTGGGCACTCATTCACTGGAGGTTTTTAAGAAGAGGATAGACAGTCACCTGTCCGAGATGGTATAGATTCTCCTGCTTGAGCAGGGGGCTGGACTAGAAGACCTCCAGGTTCCCTTCCAGGTTCCCTTCCAGCTTCTATTCTATTCTATTCTATTCTATTCTATTCTATTCTATTCTATTCCATTCCATTCCATTCCATTCCATTCCATTCTATTTTTTACAATATTCTATTCTATTCTATATTCTATTCCATTCCATTCCATTCTATCCTATTCTACTTTTTACAATTTTCTATTCTACTCTACTCTATTCTATTCTCTCTTTATTCTATTCTATTCTATTTTTTACAATATTCTATTCTATTCTATTCTATTCTATTCTATTCTATTCTATTCTATTCTATTCTATTCTATTCTATTCTAATTCTACTCTATTCTATTCTATTCTATTCTACTCTATTCTATTTTTTACAATATTCTATTCTATTTCTATTCTATTCTATATTCTATTCCATTCCATTCTATTCTATTCTATTCTATTCTATTCTATTCTATTCTATTCTATTCTATTTTTTACAATTTTCTATTCTAATCTACTCTACTCTATTCTATTCTCTCTTTATTCTATTCTATTCCATTCTATTCTATTTTTTACAATATTCTATTCTATTTTCTACTCTATTCTATTCTATTCTATTCTATTCTATTCTATTCTATTCTATTCTATTCTATTCTATTCTATTCTATTCTCTACTCTACTCTACTCTACTCTACTCTACTCTACTCTACTCTACTCTACTCTACTCGCCCAGCTGCACCATCTCCACTTCGGGACCGAAACTCCAGGGCTTCCCCTTGGCAACAGGTGACCAGGGCGCGCAAGGGGAGCGGATTGGCTGGCCGGCCCCAGAGGCGGGCCCCAGGTGGGCGCGGAGCGTCGGGATTCTCCCCCGGGGCCCCAGAAGGACGCTGGGCGAGCGGGCAGGAGAGACGATGGGTCCCTGGCGCTGCCGGTGGGCGCTGCCGGCCTGGGCTTTAATCTGGGCGGCGATGGCCACGGCTGGAGGTAAAGAGGCGGCCCCGGGTGGGGGGAGAGGCTGAGGAGCGCCTACCCCAGAGCAGGAGACGCGCCACTAGAGCCGCGCTCACACGGGCGCTTGACCCAGGTTACCAACCCAGGCTCCTTCCTTCGCGTAACAAAAGAAGCCGCGTTCGGACGGAAGGCAAAACTCCCCGCCCGCCGCGAGCTCGCCGGAGCAGGCTTTTCTGGCCGTGCGAACGGTCTCCGGATAGCTACACGCTTTTCTTCCCAAGACCAGACCCTCCTGAAGTGCTGGGGTGGGTGTGTCCGTAAACCCCCGCGTATCCGACAGGAGAAGCGGCTGGTCTCGGATTTCGGAGGGCCAACACACACACACACTCACACACACTCACACACACACACACACACACAAACCCGCCCGCGCGCTTGTTTCATTTTCGCTTTTAAGAAAAGGAAGTTTTTCTTCAGCCAAGAATGTCACGTCTGAAGGCGCTTGGCCAGCTCTTCCTCCCGGACTAGGAAGCCGCGAGTCTCCTCCTGGCCTTCCGGAGCAGTGGCACGCAACGTCTGGCAGGCGCTTCAGCTGCCTTCGCACGACCCCCGGGCCACCAGGGTCGGCAAGGACACACACACACACACACACACACACGGGGGGGGGGGAAACTCCGCGCCTGGGAAGCAGGGAGTGACCGGCGGAGGGGGCGAAGGGAGAGCAGGCGCCCTTTAGGGTCCAGGCTGGTCCGCAGGGCCAGAATGCGGGTTGCTTCGGAGTTGCTGTGTGAACACACCCAGAAGCAGGCCCTGTCCTCCCCAGCCGCTGAGAAACGGGGAGGGGGAGAAGTGAGTGAAGGAAGGTGGAGCAAAACGGGAGTAATTAGCGGCGCGGGGTGTGTGTGTGTGTGTGTCTAAGACCATTTGCTCAGTCCCGACCCAAATAGCAGCCCCCACCCACCCATGGAGAGGGGGGGACAGCAGGCACAGGAAGGTGTCGTGCTGGGCGCCCCGAACACCACACCCTCCCGGAATTGGGTCTTTCTTGTCCCTCACCAGGGACTGGCAGCCCACCGGGGCCGAGGAAGGGGACGAGCGGTCAGAAAAGTCAAGCTGGCAGCCGCCATGGGACCATCAAAGCCCGGAATCCGCATCTCGCATGGCGGAGCTTCGGGTGGGATGCCGTCACGACGGCTACGACGCCCCTCTCCAAGCAGCCTAAATCGGGGGCCTTCAAAGTTGGCCCTTGGATGACTTGTGGACTTCGCTGGCTGAGGAATTCTGGGAGTTGAAGTCCACAAGTCATCCAAGGGGCCAAGTTTGAAGACCCCCTGGCCTAAATCACGAATAGGAGTCTGGCCTGACCTGGTCACGGGGAGGGAGGGGGGGCTGGTTCCCGTAAGCCCCTTGCCATGGGTGGGCAAGTGGGGGGTCTCCGTCCGCCCCCCCTCCTCCTCCTCCTCTTCCTCTTCCCCCTCTCGTCCTCTCCAGAGCAGCCCGCGCACCTGTTCTCCGAGGTGTTTTTCTGCCAAAGGGACTACCCTCATTACGGCCTGGCCCAGACCCTGGACGACGACCTGGTCTTCTCCTTCGACTTCCCGGCCTCCAGCTGGAGCCCCCGCCTGCCGGGCTTCCCGACGGAGGGGCTGCTCTCTGCGCCCCAGATCGAGGCCAGGAAGAGAGTCTGCGACGCGGTCCTGCCTGCCCTCACCAACTTTTCCGATATGCACATTGAGATCCAGTTCCCCGAGGCCACAGGTCAGGCGCTGGGCGAGGCGGGGTGGGAGCGGCCCCCCATTTATCCTGTTCGGCCACAATTCGGTCACTCTATAAGCCAGGGGTCTTGGCTGCTTTGACTTGTGGACTTCAACTCCCAGAATTCCTCAGCCAGGCATACATGCCTGGCTGAGGAATTCTGGGAGTTGAAGTCCACAAGTCATCAAAGGGCCAAGTTGGAAGACCCCCTGCTTGTGAACTTCAACTCCCAGAATTCCTCAGCCAGGCACGCTGGGCTGAGGAATTCTGGGAGTTGAAGTCCACAAGTCCTCAAAGGGCCAAGTTGGAAGACCCCCTGGCATACAGTCTGCCTCGGGAGGAAAGCCCACTGATTGGAGGGGGCATCCTCCCTTGCGAAGACTGACACACTGACACACACACACCCCTTTGGTGGGGAAGGACCTGAGGGAGGGTCTGGCTGGACATCCTTAAGGCCCAAGCAGCTACAGGCAGGAGGATAAACACAATAACAGAATAACAGAGTTGGAAGGGACCTTGGAGATCATCTAGCCCAACCCCCTGCCCAGGCAGGGCTGAGTTGTGCTAGAAGGCCTTTCGAGCCCGGACGAGGTCGATCCCGGACTTTGGGGGCCTCTCCTGGTCTTCGTGACACCGAGCCCTGATTTTTGCCCCTTTGGAAAGAAGCCAAGAGTCCACCCCGGCCGTTTCCCCCCACAGGAATCCCCCAAGTGGAGATCTTCACCCTGCAGCCCCTGGTGCTGGGCCAGCCCAACGTCCTGGTCTGCTCCGTGACCAACATCTTCCCCCCGGTGGCCAGAATCAGGTGGGCCCTCCAGGACCAGGAGCTGACCCGGGGCGTCTTCTCCACCCCGGCCTACCCCGTCCAAGTGCTGGATTTCCAGATTTTCTCCTACCTGGAGGTGACCCCCCAGGCAGACGACATCTACAGCTGCACCGCGAAGGGCCTGGGGGGCAAATTCGACAGCATGGCCTACTGGGGTGAGCCGCGGCCCTCCCTCCTCCCTCCCTCCCGGGCCTCCGCCGGAGACCCCCTCCCCGACTGACCCTCCCTTCCCCCCTGCTTCCCTTGCAGTCCCCAAAGACCCCGTGGCCTCCAAGCTCCTGGAGAACGTCCTCTGTGGCCTCGCAGTGGCGGTGGGAGGGGTCTTCACCATCCTGGGGGTCGTCCTGCTGGCCCTCTCCTTCAGGGCCAGGCACACAGGTAGGCGGAGGGGGAGGGTAAATCCAGATCCAGCGGGGGATCTCGGCCTGCCCCTCCCGCGGCTTGGCTCCTCCCGAATGAGGAGGAAAGCTGAGGGGCAGATTTGGGGGGCGGCAGAGCGGGCAAGGCCCCCACTTTGGTACAATTGCTTCGAGATCGCCCTTCTCTTCTTCCTCAGACTGAAGGGGGCCCCCGCGAGAAGACCTTTCTCCCTTCCCCCGCCCCCCAATCCATGGATCGGCAGGACCCGGAAGCTGAGCTGGGAAGAAGACCCCCCCCCGCGGAGCAGGGAAAGCCCCTTTCGGGGGGGAGGCGCTCCCCCTCTCTCTGCCCCTCAACCCCGACCAGCTGCAGAACAGAATTTTTTTCCCTGGCAAGGGGGAGGTGGGGGGCCGGGGAGGGGTCCCACCTGGGAGGATCACCCGAAAGGACACACCTTGAATCACACGGTTTCCGCTCCTCTCCCGCCCGCCCCCGCTTCCCTGCCTTTGGGCCTCATTGCCAGGCAGCTGTGAGCTCCCCCCCCCCACCGCATTAGATTGGTCCCCCCCCCTCCGGCACCGGTGGGTGCAGACACTGGCAACCATTTTATTCGCTTGTTTGAATCCCGGGGTAAGGCAAACCTTGGCTCTTTTAGGACTCGTGGACTTCAACTCCCAGAATTCCTGAGCCAGCCATGCATGGGAGTTGAAGTCCACGAGTCCTAAAAGAGCCAAGGTTTGCCTTACCCCTGTAAATTTAACCTGTAGCAAATAGCCGATCGAAGCTGGAGGAACCGAGATGGGGGGTCCAGCTGCGCCGTGGGGCAGAAACACCCGTGGTGGCTCCCCGTGACCTCTGCTTGGGGGGGGGAGAAAATCCCATCGAAGCCGACGGGCCTTGCAGTTGCCATTCTCTGCCTCCCTCCCTCCCTCTGCCCGGGGCTGCCAGGAGGAAGTGAAACCCCGGCGAGGGTGGGTGGGTGGGTGGGTGGGTGGGTGGGGGAAGGGTTGAGGAGGCCGATCTTCCTTATCAAGAATAGCCAGAATATAAATTCTTGTGTCAAAGGGAAACCGGGGCATTTGCATACTACGGTTAACCCAGCAAGGAGGAGAAATCTCAAAGAGAAAAATTATTAGGCTACCAGCACTTGGGGGGGGGGGCAATGCCCGTAAAATGTCTTAAGTGCAGAAAAACTTACTTACAGCTGATTCTGTCATTAAAAGTTTAAAAATGCATGCGAGACGTGCGTGGATTTATTTGCTGGAGGGTCTTCTGCCCCCTTTGTGTTTGGAGGGGGAGGTTCAAACGGGGAGACCCCGCCCTTGAATGCTGGGGAGGGGGGGCTGGTGGTTAAAAGAGCAGCGATTAAATCTTTCGGCTAGTAAATCAGGGGTAGGCAACCTCGGCTCTTTTACGACTCCTGGACTTCAACTCCCAGAATTCCCAAGTCAGCTATGCGTAAAACAGCCAGGGTTGCCTACCCCAGTTTGAAGAGAAGCAGCACAGCACCATGGAGTCAGTGGTTACCTGAGTGTCCCCGGGAGGCCTTGAAGCCTCCCTTCCAGAAGGGCCGAATGGCAGAGGAAGGACTCCGGGGCCCATCGTTTGTTGGGAAATGTTTGGTTCAGGCTCCTGCAGTGTGACTAGGCCAATGGCTCTCACATGAAACAGGAGCCAAGGACATGAGAAACTCTGCACAAAGCTGTTTAGCAATAAATTGTACATAGAAACTGTGAACAATGGTGAATTGTCCATCGGAAGAGTACATACACACACAAGGACAACGTGCAGATATCACGAACATTCACACACACAAACTGCCTTCGAATGGAATGCTTATCTGAAAGAATGTAACAGCTTTTGCCTGCCTCATGAAAACTGCTATTGCCTGCCTTTTGTAACTGTTTTTACTTGCTTCATGAAATCACCTATAGTTTGCTGAGCTAGAATGTAACCCCCCTTGCTTGCCCCATGTCACCACCCATATTTTGCTGAACTAATAAAAGAGATTGCCTGAGATTTGTTCAGGGCATTCTCACCACCGAGGAAAACCCTGCGTGGAGTATTCCTTCACTGTTTCGGCATTATTTCATGAGAAGCCTTCTGGATGCGGAAAAACCGCAACTGGTGACCCCGACGTGATCACTAAGAAAGTGATACGTTCCTTCGACCTCCTACTACTCATCGCCCGGACGGGGCTTAGTGCACTTCAGATATCGTTGGTAAAGACGGCTATCTTTCCGTGAGTATGGGAGGACAGTTTTCTAAGAGGCAGGCCGAGCATCTGCAAGAACTTAGAGAATTAACGAAGTCTACAATTTGTATTCTCAAAAACAGCGGTAAATTATTGCCTGTTTTGAGCAAAGCTGATTTGATTAATTTATTGTGTTATATTTGGGAAAACTGCCCGGCATATCCGGAAAAGGGCTCATTTAAAGTGGCTACATGGAAACGTTTAGGTGTGTATTTCCATGAGAATCACAGAGCCCCTGCAAAAATACTATCGTCATGGCGAATTGTTTTAGAATGCCTCAAAGTTCATGAACGAGGGCTCACAGAGACATCAGACTCCGTGACCCCCCCACCGCCTTACGATAAACAAATTCCAAAAAGCAATGAGGCTTTTTCCCTTACATCCCTCCCCCCCTCTGCTCCCAAATCCCCCCTCCCCTCTGTTCCTCTCCCTGTTTCTCCCATGAGTGCAGTAGCTGCTACCATAGGCAGAAGCTCGAAGTCAGGGTTTGCTTGATGTTGATGAATTGTCTGAGTGTCCTGCATTTCCTGTCTCTTTTGTTCAAAATGCTGTGGGCGCTATGAAGGTCTTCTTAGTGTCCTGGCTGTTTCTTTCATTTTCACTCCCCCCCCTGCCTGGTTACGATCAGATAAAATTGTCACCCCTAAATCATCTCCAGTTGGACCTTCAGCTCCTCCTGGAGAGGCTAATTCTTTTGTTTTTCCACAGCCATTGTACACCCCCATAAGGCAAATTTTAGAGGAACAATTGGGATGCCTTTGAAACTTCAAGTGGCTGTTAAGTTTAACCCTGTCAGACAAGGTCTGACGGTGCTAAGTGTGTTAATATGTATTGTATTTTGTTCATATATATGTGTCTGTGTATGTGTGGCCACTCGGAATATTATGTTTAACCTTGGAATGGTGAGAAAAATGGGAGTTGGTAAAGGGCCCTATAAAAGAACCACATGTTTGGTTGACATCAGCTCTTGCTTTTTCTTGCTATTTGCAGGACAAGTTATATGTCTAAATAAATGTTGTTTTAATGGTATTTGTGTATATATGTCTGTCTGTGTTGTTCTGTGTTATTTCCAAGACTTGGAAAAGGGTCCAAACCCTCTTTGATAACACCAAACAAAAAAGGCCTTGAATAAAGATGGAAAAGCATGTTGAAATATTTGTGTGTGAAATGGTGTAAGCAAGCAGAGTGGAAGTGAATGAGTTGATTTGCTGGTGTGAAGGAACAGTAAAACTGTAGTTTTTATTGTTGTAACATGGGAACGCAATGGCATGAGTTTTGCATATGAAAAGTTTTATGGAGGAGGTATAAAAGAATTTATGGTAAACGATATGAATTTTTTTGGTGGTGAGATTTTTGTACAGTTTCTTTTTCTTTTTCCCCCCTCCTGACTCTTTCGTTTTTCGCTGGCTGTATTGCTTTAAGAGCGAAGGACGGACAGGCAAAGGAGAGGGGGGGCAGCTGCTCGTTTTAACCATTTTTTTTTCTCTCTTCTTCCTCTGCCTACAAGTCTGGGTTGAGGAAGGGGGGTGGATGTGCAATTTAATGCCCACTCTTGCAGTTTCAGCTTGCAATTTTTTGCTTGAAAGAGGAGGCAGTAATTGTTGGGCAATTCTTTTGCAAATTTTTGAGTTTTAAATTGTTTAGTTAGACATATATTTCCATCAATCAACAGAAATGACTTAGAATTGTTTTGCTTAGATTTGTAAATGTTTTCCCTATTTAATGGAAATTTGTTTCTTCTGAATGGAATTTGATCAAATTGGAACCTTTTTCCTCTCCGGGTCACACTCCTTTCTTCTCACTCTACACTCATTTTTCCTCACATTTTTTTTTTTTTTTCGAAATACATTGCAGACGCTGCAGCCTCTGCTACCTGTTTCATGTCTTTTTCTCCTGTCTCTCCTTGGGACAGTCATGCTTATTTCCATCAAAATACACAGGCGCTTGTGAACCAATTTGGAAAAATCACTGCAGAAGCAACTGCTATTCTCCAGCAGTGTGCCACTTGCAGCAAACAGGCCCATTCTATTCCAATGGGGGTAAACCCCAGAGGAACCGAGTGTTGCCAAATCTGGCAAATGGATGTTACACAAATGCCCCATTTGCCCCATGGAAATATCTTCATGTTTCCATAGACACCTTTTCTGGCTTCATCATTGCTACCCCTCAACGGGGTGAAGCCACTAAGCATGTCATTAATCACTGTATTCGCTCATTTGCAACGTTGGGATGCCCAAAAGAACTAAAAACAGACAATGGTCCTGCCTACACAGGAGCAGCCTTTGCTGCCTTTTGTAATCAGTGGTCAATTGTTCACAAATTCGGAATTCCTTACAACTCCCAAGGCCAAGCCTTGGTTGAGCGCGCCCACCAGACGCTAAAACATGCGCTGGAAAGATATAATCAGACACAAGGGAAAATTACCCCTAGTCTCCCAGCAGTGCAAAACATCCTTAATCTTTGTTTTCATACCTTAAATTTCTTAAACTTAACAGGCACCCCGCCTACCTCTGCAGCCGAGAGGCATTTTTCTTCCTCCTCCCTTTCTCTTCCCCGACCACAGGTTTGGTATCGTCAACTCCCTGATCCTGCCTGGAAAGGGCCCGTTGATCTCATCACTTGGGGGAGAGGCTCCGCAGCAGTCCAACTGCCTGAAAAAGTCTTGTGGATTCCTGGTCGCTGCGTCCGGCCCTACTTTGCTCCAGCACCCCGCCCATCTCTGCCGGCAGCCTCCCTGTCTCCTGAGCCTGCAACCATTGATGTGTGACTTTGTCCTCCCAGACACCACTTTGTGAGTTCCAGGTCGCCATGTTCACCCACATCATCCCAAGCCTGATCTTAAAGACAGTATTCCTCACAATACTTTGCCTACTAACGGAGAGACAGCATCTTGACGCCTTTCTTGCCCTCCACAATCCTCACCAGCCCCTGACTTTTACGTGGGTAGTATTGGACAAACACGCAAACATCCTGACCTCCACTTCGTCCATAGCTGTGCCGGGATCCTGGTTTCCTGACCTGTACTTTGATTTTGGCATCATGCTGGGGGCCACCACCATCACTAGCCACCAATGGATCATGCGGTGGTCCCTCTATGTTTGCCCTGGCTATATAAAAGATACAGCACACCGGAACAAGTGTGGGGGGGAAAGCGCCTATTTTTGCGCAGACTGGGCCTGTGTCTCCATGGGGGAAATAACATGGGACCCCCCCCTCAAAGGTGATTTTATTATACTCAAACGGACTGGTCAGAATGTCAAATGTGAGAAAGACCTAACTAAAGAACACTTTAATTGTAATCCGGTTAGGATTTCCTTCACCACCCAGGGAAAAAGGCACGGGGGGTGGCAGGTTGGAATTACTTGGGGAGGTCGTGTTTATGATAAAACCAACAAGCTAGGGAACATTTTTACCATAAAACTAATTCAAACCCCCATAGACCCCCCGGTACCGATAGGCCCCAACAATATACTAACTGACCGTAAGGTGCCACCCTCGCAACCCACCGGTACTTTTGAGCAAACTCCGCCTACTCCTATTGATCATTCTTACTCTCCTTCACAGAGACGCCCTGGGAACCCTCTTTGGGACATTGTCAATGCCACCTATCACTTGGTAAATAGCACCCATCCTAACCTTACTACAGCCTGCTGGTTTTGCTATAATGTTCAACCCCCATATTATGAGGCTGTAGGGTTTGTCTCTCCATACAACACCTCCTCAGCTGACAACGCATGCAGATGGAAACATGGCTCACAAACACTGCAGTCAATGTCAGGTAAGGGAACCTGCATTGGACTGGTACCCACGCAATACGAACAATACTGCAACACCACACTTACCACGATTAACACAACACTCTTTTACATACCACCTATAGACGGATGGTGGGCCTGCTCCACAGGCCTTACAGCCTGTGCCCATGGCCATGTAATAGGCACAAAAGGTTTTTGTATCCTTGTCCAAGTCATACCACGCATGACCATCCACACAGATGAAGAAGTTTATAACACATATTCAGGATCAGAACTCATAAGACACAAGCGAGAGCCTATTTCCACTCTCACAGTGGCTCTTTTGGTAGGACTTGGCCTAACCGGAGCAGGTACAGGAATAGCTTCCTTCGCACATGGGTACACTCAATACCACAACCTTAGAGCAGCCATCGATGATGATTTAGAGAGGATTGAAACTTCTATCTCTCACTTACAAAACTCTTTAACCTCCCTCTCAGAAGTAGTTCTACAAAACAGGAGAGGACTTGACTTGCTTTTTCTCAAGGAGGGAGGGTTATGTGTGGCCTTAAGAGAAGAATGTTGCCTTTATGCAGACCACTCTGGTATAGTACAGGACTCCATGACCAAACTCAGGGAGGGCCTGAATAAGCGAAGGAAGGAGAGGGAGGATCAACAAGGATGGTTCCAATCCTGGTTCAACTTTTCTCCATGGTTGACCACCCTGATAAGTGCCTTAGCAGGACCGCTGGTATTGTTATTCCTTGCATGCATATTTGGCCCTTGTATTTTCACTCGCTTAAAAAACTTTGTGCAAAGCAAAATAGGTACTTTGGAAAATATGGTACTAGAACGTCTCCATTACCAACCAGTACTATCTGGAGAAGATATGAAGAAGGCATCCCTCTGCGCACTAGATTCTGATGATGAATGGGAATTCGTTAATTCTATACAATTACGTAGGCCAATGCTCGCCCTGGATGGGAGGGGGTCGGAGGACCACCAACTCACAGGGCAGGAAACCTACTTTTAAAACAAAAACAGAGGAGATGTTGGGAAATGTTTGGTTCAGGCTCCTGCAGTGTGACTAGGCCAATGGCTCTCACATGAAACAGGAGCCAAGGACATGAGAAACTCTGCACAAAGCTGTTTAGCAATAAATTGTACATAGAAACTGTGAACAATGGTGAATTGTCCATCGGAAGAGTACATACACACACAAGGACAACGTGCAGATATCACGAACATTCACACACACAAACTGCCTTCGAATGGAATGCTTATCTGAAAGAATGTAACAGCTTTTGCCTGCCTCATGAAAACTGCTATTGCCTGCCTTTTGTAACTGTTTTTACTTGCTTCATGAAATCACCTATAGTTTGCTGAGCTAGAATGTAACCCCCCTTGCTTGCCCCATGTCACCACCCATATTTTGCTGAACTAATAAAAGAGATTGCCTGAGATTTGTTCAGGGCATTCTCACACCGAGGAAAACCCTGCGTGGAGTATTCCTTCATTGTTTAGGCATTATTTCATGAGAAGCCTTCTGGATGTGGAAAAACCGCAATCGTTCCCCCTGTGTCCCAATCAACGAAGCGGGCTCTGCCACAGGGGCGCCGGGGACGATGGGACCTCCCGGTGAGGGCAGAGGGGCATCTCCTTCCTCCAGAGACTGGAAACAGGCAGTGAAACCTCTGGAGGGGGGGAGGAGGGGGGCCCACAGGCCGGGATTGTGGGGGGAGGGGGAGGCTGTGGGTTTCAAAAGAGGAAGGCCTGGGGTGGGGGGTGGGGGGGAGACGCGTGGGGAGGAGAGAAAAAGAGGCTTGCTGTTCTGAGCCAAATCCTTCCAGAGCCCCAGATTGGGGGGGAGGGGCGGGGGGGGGCGTCCTCGCTGTAATCGACCCCCCCCTTTGGATGAGATTAAAACCACCCAGCCGTGGAAGGCTTGGCGTGGTCTCGGGTGTCAGACGCTTCTCCTCCAGGGAAAAGCGCCCCGCCCGCCTTCCCCTCTCGCAGGGAGGGGCGGACGCGCCCCCTGAAATGGGTCGGTGGTCGCGCAGCGAAGGCGCCGACCCGCGCCTATCCCAGCCCTTCCTGCCGGCGGGGGGGGGGAATTCAGCTTCTGCGCCTCTCCGGTTCGACGGAGGCTTCGTGATTTCTGTGGTAGAAATCTCCAGCCCCCCGAAGGCCTCTGGGGAGCCCCTTCCAGCCCTATGCTGCGTGTTTAATGGCGGTTTGTGAAAGAAGGGGCTTTGAGGGACCCTCCTGGACCCCGAAACTCCGCCTGGCCGACCTCGGAGGGTCGTCCGCGGGGCTCAGCCGCAGAGTCGGGGGGTCGGCTGATCTCCTGCCCCCCCTTGTTCGGTTCTTCCCCGCAACTCCCCCCCCCGCCGCCCACCCTCCTCTTTCGCCCGGCCCGGTCAGGGTGACAGCCTCGGAAGCCAGAGAGGGCGCAGCGCTCCCGCTTCTCGCTTCCTGCGACTACAAGGCCCATAATCCCCATCTGGGGACGGGAGGGGGGTGCAACGACGCCCGGAGTCCGGCTGGTTCAGGAGAAACCCCTGCAGCGGGTCTGACCCGGGAAACGAGCCGAGGCCGGAGACTCAAAGAGACGAGAGGGGGGGGCGGCAGGAAAGAGAAAGGAAGGACGGGGGGCGGGGGGGACAGGCTAGCAGCCTTCCAGCGTTTGGGGGGCTGCCCCAAGGAAGAGGGGGGGTTCCAGCCTCTACTCCAAAGCAGCTGAAGGAAGGAGGAGAAACAACGGCCGGAAAGGAACCAAAGACAGAAGCGACCTGGAATTAAGGAGAAACTTCCCATCCGCGGGGGAAATTTAACCAGTGGAACGGCTTGCTACCAGAAGCTGTGGCCGGTCTAACGCGGCAGGTTTTTCAGAAAAAAACGGGACAGCCATTTGGTCTGCAATGGGCAGAGGGTCCCGACTAGAGGACCTCGGAGGTCCCTTCCAAGCTCTGTTCTTCCGTTCTTTTGTGAGCGCCCTGGGGCCAATCTCCCTCTCCGGCGCTCGGACGGCTCGGCCTTCCCCAGCGACTGATGACGCGCCGGCGTCCGCCTTCCCCATTGGGCGCCCGCCTTGGCAGGAGGCTGGGCCGGGGCGGGAGCGGAGGAGGGCGCGCCAGTCCCGCTCCGGGGTCCGCTCCGCGCAGCCCTTCCCGAGCGCCCTCCAGGCCGGCCGGACCTTCCGCCTCCGCTGCCCGCCGAGATGCCGCCCCCGGGGCTGCTGCTGCTGCTGATCCTGGCGTTCAGCGCCCCGCCGGCAGGTGAGGCCGCCCCCCGCCCCCCCTCCCGCGCCCTCGGGACACGCCCCCCGTCCCCTCCCGCGCCCCTGGGACCCCCGCGCCCCCCTGGGACCCCCGCGGCCCCCCCGCCCCGCCCCGCGCCCCTGGGACCCCCCGCCCCCCCGCGCCCCTGGGACCCCCGCGCCCCCCTCCCTCAGTTCTCTTCCAGCCCCGAGCGCCCTGCGGCTCGCTGGGGAACGGGGGGGGGCGGCTCTCCGCTCAGCCGCAGCGAAGGGGCGCCGGTTACCCAGCGGGTGCAGCGGGTGGGCTCGCCGCGGGCCCAGGTAGAGCTTCCATGCCCGGCGGCAGTCTATCTGTCCGTTTCAGCCGTCCGGAGATCTTCCCAAGACGGTCCTAGGGGGGTTCCCGGGGACTTTGGTTACGCCGCGGGCAGGTGGAGGCCCCGTCGACCAAGGAGTCGGGAGGTCCAAGGGGTGTGCGGGTTTGGGGGGGGGAGGGGGTCTTCTGGGCATGTGAAGAGCGCTTTTCCGGGGCCACCGAGTTGCTCCGACGAGCCTCGTTTCCCTGCCCCGTTTTCGCTTTCCTTTTGAAGGCCGAGCACCGAGCAAGCGGGAGCCGCTCCCGTTTGCTTGCAGTTTCCGCCTTGGGCTACGATTCCCATCATCCACGGCGCGATGGCCGAGCGGGCTGGGCTTCCCCCGAAGGCGGCTTCGCTTTTCTGGGCCAGGCGGGCGGAAGGACGCCCTTCGCCCCCCCCCCCGCTGGGCATTCCCCGGAAGAAGGGAGCGCGCGGGTGTGTGTGTGTCTGTGTCTGTGTGTCTGTCTGTGTGTGTGTCTGTGTGTGTCTGTGTGTGTGTGTGTGTCTGTCTGTCTGTCTCCGGGCTGCGGGACCGCGGAACTCCCTGCCTCTGGAGTGCCACCATCTCAGCGCCCTGCAGCCGTTCAGCTTCTGAGCGCCCCCACTGAGCCTGGGGAGGGGGCTTCCTGGCAGACATCCCCTGATCTCCATTTCTACCCCCCCGCCTACCCCCCCCCGCGCAGGTGCCTTCGTGCTGCACCTGGAGATGGACTGCGTGCTCTCGGCCGACGGCGGCGTCCTTCAACAGTACTGGGTCCTTTTCTTCAACAAGATGCCCTTTACCTGCTTTGACTTCAACAACACCCAATTCCTGCCGTGCGGCCTGGGGTCCTCCACGCTCTGGAACTACGCAGGGGAGCCCGTGGCCCAGTGGCTCACGCGAAGCGCCACGGAGCTGCCCCAGGAAGCCGCCCAGCAGTGTCAGATGCGCGGACGGTCGCTCTGGGCGCAGACGGGGCAGAGGCGGAGTGAGTGGGGGGTGGAGGGGAGGGGGGCACCTGACCAGGGAGGGGGGTGGGAAGGGGCTGGCCAACTAAGCCAACTGCTGAGGGAGGGGGCTTCTCCAAGAATCCCAGCTGGAAGAAAGGGGGTCTTAAAAGACCATCTAATCCAGGGGGTCTTCCAACTTGGCCCTTTGATGACTTGCGGACTTCAACTCCCAGAATTCCCCAGTTGTTGGCCTATGTCAGGGGTCTTCAAACTTCAACTCAGGAATTCTGGGAGTTGAAGTCCGCAAGTCATCAAAGGGCCAAGTTAGAAGACCCCCCCCCTGATTTAATCCGAGCGGAGGGAAACACAGGAGCCACCAAGGACAGGTGGGGTGCAGAAGCATCAGCTACTCAGTTTTATTGGGAAAACACTGGCCGATCTCGAACTCGGAGCAGGGCTCGGGATGGGGGACTGCCAGGCGATGCCAGGCTGCGCCCCAGATGCATCAAAGGGCGAGATTCACAGCCCGGCTAAAACAATCTAAAACAGGGCTCTTCCGACTGGGCCCTTTGATGACTTGCGGACTTCAACGCCCAGAATTCCTCAGCCAGGCTGAGGAATTCTGGGAGTTGAAGTCCGCAAGTCATCAAAGGGCCCAGTCGGAAGAGCCCCGATCTAATCGGACAATGCAGCTTAAAGACTCTTTCCTGTTCCCCCGCCCCCCCTTCCTTCCCCAGCTATGCCAAAGGTCAGCATTTTCCCAGTCACCCCCCAGAACACTCCGGATCCCATCATGCTGGCCTGCGTGGCCTGGGGCTTCTACCCGGGGGACGTCAACGTAACCTGGCTGTGGAACGGGGACCCCGTGAAGGATCGCCTGGACCCCCCACTGGTCACCAGCAACGGGGACTGGACCTACCAGGCCCGGCTGACGCTGCCGGTCGACCCCCAGAAAGGGGGCAGCTACAGCTGCTCCGTGCAGCACCCCAGCCTGGCTGCGCCCCTCACTGCAGAATGGAGTGAGTGGGGTGGAGGGGGGACAACTCGTGTGGGTGGGGGGCACGTCTTCCTGTCAGTTGGCCTGGATGAAGCAGGGCTGATCCTCAAGGGGACCTCTGTGCGCGCGCAGAGGGCCTCCCCTCTGTGCATGCGCAGAGGGCTCCCTTGCCTCCCCCTTCTTAGAAACTTGCTAACAATGAGAACAATTAACCAGTGGAACAGCCTGCCTCCAGAAGTTGTGGGTGCTCCATCACTGGAGGTTTTTTAAGAAGAGACTGGAGAGCCGTTTGTCTGAAACGGTCTAGGGTCCCCTGCTTGAGCAGGGGGCTGGACTAGATGACCTTCGAGGTCCCTTCCAGCTCTGTTCTTTTTGCAGGAAAGCATCCGGACAAGGCGGTGGGGAGTTGCGGGAAAATGTCCAAGAATTGAGGCCCCCCCAAGCTACACCCCCCCACACTTTAGAAACTGCAGAAAGGTCCATCTTGGTGAAATTGCAAGAGCCTGCGGGACTCTCCTCCACTGGGATCCTAGGGGCGGCAGAGAGCTGGTGGTTTTTCTGGGACAGTGTCAGCTTTAAGATGGCCAGGACTTCAATTCCCAGAATTCCTGTTGTTGGCCTATGTCAGGGGTCTTCAAACTCGGCCCTTTGATGACTTGTGGACTTCAACTCCCAGAATTCCTCAGTTGTTGGCCTACGTCAGGGGTCTTCAAACTCGGCCCTTTGATGACTTGTGGACTTCAACTCCCAGAATTCCTCAGTTGTTGGCCTACGTCAGGGGTCTTCAAACTTGGCCCTTTGATGACTTGTGGACTTCAACTCCCAGAATTCCTCAGTTGTTGGTCTATGTCAGGGGTCTTCAAACTTGGCCCTTTGATGACTTGTGGACTTCAACTCCCAGAATTCCTCAGCCAGGCACGAATTCTGGGAGTTGAAGTCCACAAGTCATCAAAGGGCCAAGTTTGCAGACCCCTGGTCTATGTGCTGGCTGGGGAATTCTGGGAGTTGAAGTCCTGGCATCTTAAAGTCGCGAAGGCGTTCCCGGCCAAAGGGCAGGGGTCTCCCTTCCTTTGTCGTTAAGTCGAGGACCCCCTGTAAATCCACTCGGATGTGGGAACCAGAAGCATCTTCGGCAGCAGAAACAACAGGGGGAGGGGGGAGGGGCTGTCCTTGCGTTGGGCAAAGGAGACCAAGGGGGAGCCCCCTTCCCATTCCAGGTGTGTGTGTGTGTGACATGAACAGCCCCCCTCCCCTTTTCTGCCCCACTGCTCAGCCCCAGGGATCCCCTCGGAGCTGTGGATCAAGATTGGGGTCTCCGTGGCCGTGCTGGTGGTGGGGACGGTCTTCCTGGCGGCCGGCCTGGTCTTCTGGAAGCGGTCAAGATTTCAAGGTGAGTTGGAGGGGGAGAGCCCCAACTGGGGGGGGCTGAGGGGGGTGTCTGTGAAAAGGGCCCCGTGCCTCTGGGGAGGGGCTGTAGATGGGGGCAGCCCAAAACCCCCCAATACAGGGCCTGACATGCTGGCTTGTTTCGTGCGGGGCGGAAAGAGGGGCTGCAGATCCCCCCATGGGGCGCTTGCTGGCTCTCTGGGGCACGGTGGCTCCTCCTCCCCCCAACCCAGAGGGCGGGGCTTCAGCCATGGAGCCCCTCTGAAAAGAGTGGGGGGGACCTCACCCCAAGGTTCGGGAAAAGGGCCCGCGGGGGTAGGGTCCCTGGCGTGTGGATGGGGATGAGGGGTGTTGTAGTGCAGCAGCAGGAGAGCGGATCGGGGGTGGTGGTGGTGGGATGGGGGGTGAGTTGGCCACGTCTCGGGGCTGCTGCCCCTTCCTGGGGACCCTCCCCCACTTGGGCCCCCCTGGGGCACCCAAAGACCTGAGCACCCCATTTCATCCACTCTCCCGCAGGATACGTCCCCCTGGAGGGCGACAGCTACCCCGGTGAAGGTGAGTCTGGCAACAACCGGGGGGGGGGCTTGCAGGAGCAGACTGCCTGCCTCCCACCCCCCCACCCGCGCTTGAGCCCCAACACCCCCCCCTCCCTTTCGGCAGCTCCAGGAAACCCCTGAGAGGTAATGGAAAGGCCCAGAATCTGCTTGGTTCAGGAGGGGTTGGGCTGGGGGGGGCTGTCTCACACTGGAGACCCCTCCCCTCCATTTCCCTTCCCGTCCTGCCCCGCGGAGGCCAGCCAGAGACATCCCCCCCCTGCCACAAAGACCTGGTCAAGTTTGGCCCTTGTGGACCACCACCTCAGGTGTGTGGGGGGGTGGAGGGTGTCCCCAGGACCACCTCAGGTGTTGTTAGGGGGGTCCCCACCAATTTCTGCATTTGCTGTCTCCCAACGGTCTCACCCCTCCCCTTCTCCATCCACAGGTCGGTAGCATTTGGAGTCTCCCCCCCCCAAAAGCTCAGCTGCACCTCACTTCCCAACCCCCCCCCTTGCCAGAGGGCAGAAGATTTCATCCTAGGGGGGCCTTGCCGCTGCAGCGGAACGAGGCAGGACCCCCTCCCCGTGGCTCCCTTCCACGCTTGCAGATGGTGTGGACTCTCGCAACTACACCCCCCCTCCTTTTCCTGCACGCCGGCTTCTCCTGCAGGGTGGGGCTTGAGAAATAAAAACATTGCCCCCCCCCCCAGTTTTGCACAGCCTGATGGTGTTGGGAACGGGAGGAGACGGGTTCAAGGGGGGGCGATTTGCTCTCGGCTGGGGGGGGTGTTTTACAAAAGGGACCTTGAACTTCCGGGAAGGAAGCGGCAAAGGCGGTGCCAGTCTCTGCCCTCTGGGGGGGGGGTCTCTGCCGCCCTGGCGAGGCCTCCGGTGGCCGCTGGTGCCGAGACACCCCCGCTTCAGCCTCTCCGACTTCCCCCCCCCCATGTGGGGGAGGTCCCCCTCACCCCTCCCACTCAACGTGGCTTATTCTGCTCTGGGTAGCCACGCCAGATACCCCCGTGGACGCCTTCTCCCTTAGCCCCCCCCATTCCAAATGTGTTGTGGCTGGGCACACGAGAAGCCCCCACCCCAGGCTACCGAAAGCTGCCCCCCCCACCAGCCCCTCAGAAAGGGGAAGCGAGAAGCCAAACTCCTTCCCCTTCTCTCGATTGTGGGAATATCCCACCCCCCAAAGGGAGGGAAGCTTAAGTTCTTAAGGTCTAGCCGCACGAAATCTTTTTGAAGCTAGAAGAGCTTGGCGAGGGGGTGGGGGTAGGGCCTCCCTGGTCCCTCAGCCGCAAGACCCTCCCCCCCAAAGAGGGGTGGGGTGGGGGTGGGCTGCTTCCAAGAGTAGTGAGCGCCGGGGTCCTGGGTGAGAAACGCGACACGAGGGGGCCTGGTTAAAATGGGAATCAAAGCAGCAGAGTGGGGGGGAGCTAGATGACCTCCCGCACCCCCCAGCAAAGGTCAAGAATAGCATCAACCGCAGGAGGGGGGACAATCCACTCGCTGCTCCTCAGATTCTCTAAAAATCCCCATCGTTAGCCAATCATTCTGGGTCTCTCCTCTTGGTCTCCCATCCGGGGACCGAGGCTGCTGTTTCATCCCATATAGAGCGCGGCTACAATGAGGGGGCGTGTGGCGGCTTTGGAGGGGCCCCCCCGCAAGGGGGACACACGTGGGGGGGCTAGTCCGAGCAGGGCCTGGAAGCTCAGGATTCGCACCCGGAACCCGAAGGAAAAAGGCAAACGAGGCCGAGCTGCCACCCTCCCCCCCAAGTACGACAGCCCCTCCCTCTAAAACCAACTGGGCTGTACTGCGAAAAGCCCCCTCCCCCCCTTCCCCCCCCGCCCTCGGCTGAAGCAAGGAGTCCCCCAAGCTTTCTGGGCCGAGGATGATGGGCACGGGTGGAACCAAGAGGGTAAGGCAAACGAACTCCCCCCTCCCAAACACCCAGGGTGGGGCGGCTCCCATCATCCACAGCCGGGCAGCCCGCGGATAAGGACCGGAAGAGGCTAAGAGCGGATCTCGCGAGAAGCCGGAAGGCCTGGTGTCCAAACTCGAACTCGGATCCCGCCCCCACCAACTCCGATCTCGGCAGCAGAGGAGCCCCCTCCAGCCCCCCCCTCACGAGTCTGGTTCGTCTCGCTGACCCCCCGGGAACAGGCCCCCCCACCCGAAAAAAGAGGAACTCCGAAGACCAGATTTCAAAAGGAGCGAATATTGTCTTTTCAGTTCCACAAAAAACATCTGTAAAAAGGCGGAAAACAAACTTCGACACCCCCCTCCCCATCGCTCCTCCCCCCCCTGCTGGAGGAGAGAGGGGGCAGGGAGAGCAGGAGCCCCCCCTCCACACACACAGGCCTTCCTGGGAGGGGGGGGACCGAAAAAAAAGCAAGGGTCCCTTCCTGCCCTTCCCCCCACCGGCCCCGCAAAGCGGAGGCGTCTTCTTGAAGGGAAGAGGGGTGCCCCCCCCACAACCGCCCCCCCTCCAGTTGCTGTCCATCAGGTTGGAGCCCCCCCCACGGTTATTTCTGCTCCTTGGTGGGGGCGTAGTAGAGCTCCAGCGGCTTGCTCAGCTTCCAGTACTTCTCGTTCACCAGCTCCAGCGTCGCCGACCCGTTCAGCGTCTGAGCCGGGGGGGAGGGGAGGGGAAAGGGGGGGTGTCAGTTGGAGGGTGTCCTGCCCCTCGGCCCAAACCCCCTCCCGCAGACCCTGAGCCTTCCCCGGGCAAAACCTTCCCCAGAACAGGCATCTCCTCTCGCTCGGGGGAAAACAGGTTGCTCGGGCAAGCGAGCCCAGCCACGCGGAGCCGACAGCCAGGCTGCAGATTCCCCAGGATGGGCCGGAGGGGGGATCCGAAGCCCCACCAGACTCGTCGTCAGGGGACCCCCCAAACCTCCCCGGCCGCCCCTTCCCATCCGCCCCGCCTCCCCCCCACCCCGCCCCGCCCTCACCGTGAAGGCCCCTCCCGCCGTGGTGATGTAGATGGTGTACTGCTTCTCGCTCACGTCCTCCAGGGCGGGGGGCTCGGGGCCCGGGCCGGGGTCCTCCTCCTCCAGGGCGATGCGCAGGGCCAGGTATTTGGAGAGGTGGTCCACCGTGGCGTTGGCCGTGGTCTTGACGTACCTGACAGCCCACCGGGGGGACGGGGGGGGAGAGGGGAGAAGGAGGCGACGGTAACGGGAAAGGAAGACCCCCCCAGGTTTTCCCAGTCCTGCCATAGCCGGGGGGGGAGGTGGGGTTCACCCAGAGGAAGCCCCCCCAAGGCCTCCTGCCCCCCCTCCCCACCAGACCCTGTAAATGGCCCCGATCCTCGGTTGCCCCACAAATGGCCGAAACAGAAGGGGGGCAGCCTTCCCCGGACCCCGACCGAAGACCCCCAGCTTCGGTAAGAGCCCTCGGGAGGGAGGGGAGAAGGAGGTGATGGTAAGGGGAAAGGAAGATCCCCCCCCAGGTTTTCCCAGTCCTGCCATAGCCAGGGGGGCAGAGGAGCTGAACCCCCCCAGGCCTCTTGCCCCCCCTTCCCACCAGACCCCCGTAAACGGCCCTGATCCTTCACAGAGGCCCACAAACGGGGGGGCAGCCTTCCCCGGGCCTCGACCCAAGAGCCCCTGGGGACGGGGGGGTCTCACCTGGTCTGGGAGTAGCCCCCCTTCTCCACCAGCAGGGGGTGGGGCCGGAACACCAGCTCGATCTCGCTGGTGCCGGCCTCGGTGCCAGGTTCGGGGCTGCCCCGCCCGCCGTCGTGGGAGGTCTCGGGCTCGGCGCCGGACTCGTCGGAGGCCCTGGAGCGCTTGCAGCTGGGCCCGGCCTCCGGCTGGCTGGGCGCCGAGGCGTTGCTGAGGTGGGAGCGGCTGTCGCAGTTGTCCTCGGCCCCACTGAAGGTGGTGTTGTCCGACTCCTGGGGGTGCTTGCGGACCCGCTGGCCCCTGGCGGGGGAGGGAAAAAAGGCCGCGGAGCTGGGTGAGGGGGGTGACCCACGGCGGGGAAGGCGAGGGGTCTTCCCCACTCAGCCCCCCCTGCTCTACTCGAGGGGCTTCAATAAGAGTTTACTACGAACGTCCGTCTCTGACTGGCTGCGTGCCAGGCTTACCCATTTTCGGACAACCAAATAAGCAGAAAAAAAATATATAAGTCCGCCATCTGAGCGTTTTGTTTTTTCCTTTCTTAATGATTATTTTTTATTTTTATTTTTGTCAGATGATGGACATATGTTTAGCCCAAATAATAATAATAATAATAATAATAATAATAATAATAATAATAATAATAATATTTATTTTTATTTTTATTTTTATTTTTATTTTTATTGTTGTTATTATTATTATTATTATTATTACTATTATTATTTCTATTTTATTCTATTCTATTCTATTCTATTCTGTTCTATTCTATTCTAGAATAGAATAGAATAGAATATAGAATAGAATAAACAAGAGTTGGAAGGGACCTTGGAGGTCATCTACTCCAACCCCCTGCTCAGGCAGGAAACCCTACACCAGTGATGGCGAACCTTTTAGAGACCGAGTGCCCAAACTGCAACCCAAAAACCACTTATGTATCATTGGGTGCCGGGTGGGCGTGGCCAATTAGGTGGGCGTGGCCCATTGGGTGGGCGTGGCTGCGGTGGTAACGGCAGACTGGGTGGGACTAAAAAGTTCAACCGATCAATTCCAACTTTGCGAGATCTTTTTTTTTCCCCGCGAGTTGGAATTGATTGATTGATTGAACCTTTTTTTTTTTTTTGCACATGGCGGAGGCCTAAAGCGAAAAGGTTTTATAAAACCCAGCTGAAGGCCTAGGACTGGGGCGACGGCACGCGTGCCCACAGAGAGGGCTCTGCGTGCCATCTCTGGCACGCGTGCCATAGGTTCGCCACCACAGCCCTACACCATTTCGGACAAACGGCTGTCCAGTCTCTTCTTAAAAACTTCCAGTGTTGATGGAGCATTCACCGCTTCTGGAGGCAGGTGGTTCCACTGGTTAATTGTGGTTAAATGTCTTAAACACAGTTACTTCTCTCCCTCCATTGTTCTCCCCAATGAGATATTTCAGCTTATAGAAATTTACGATCTTGATTGAAATTAACTGATTAATTGAAGGATGGATCGATGCATCTATCGGCCCGTAGTGTAAAGTTGATTTAGGCATGCAAATCCCACGGATCTAAAATCGTTCGTCAAGCTACAAATAATACGGGTGTTTCTAAGGAAGTAAAACACGGACGGAGACAGCCACACTGGCAAATGAAAAAAAGATTAACAACAGCAACAATAACAAAGTTGGAAGGGACCTTAGAGGTCATCTAGTCCAACCCCCTGCTCAGGCAGGGAACCCTACTCCATTTCCTATCCAATCCTACCTCATCCCTGCAAGATCTTTTTTCTTATCCTTCCCATTAGGGAAGAAATTGGACACCGTGAAAATCAAGAACAAAACAATCAAACTTAAATGTGTCTTTAACATGCAATATTGATCAAAGTTTCCCTGTGGGGTCACCCACCTTCCTGAGTGGAGATGGTACCCCCCAGAACAAGACCCGGATGACAGGCGCTCCCCTGCCGCCAGCAGGGGTTGGACTAGTGGACCTCTGAGCTCCCCTCCTTGGAGGGAAAATGCTGCCATTGCAGATTCTTCCGGGGGGGGGGGCGATTTCACACCGAAGAAAGCGGCTCCTACGTAACAGGTGACGCCCCCCCAAAAAAGGGAATCTTTTTGGGGCACCCACATAAGTGGGCCGAGTGGCAAAAAAAAACCAGACGCTGAATTGAGTCCCCCCTCCCCCCTACACACCTCCAGAAGCCTCCATTTTACAAATAAGTCCTCAACTTAACGACCAAAATTCGCTCCAGAGACTTTTGTCCCATTCTACGACTGTTCGTTAAGTGAGCCACTGGCAAATCTATTATTAAGTTAGGCCACACGGTCGTTAAGCGAATCCGGCTTGCCCCCTCCCCTCCCCGTTGACTTTGCTCGTCAGAAGGGGAATCGCACGACACACACACACACACAACCCCGGGACGCTACGATTGTCGTTAAGTATGAACCGGTCGCCGACCACCCAAACGTAAACACGCGTGGCCACGGGGGACTGTAAGAACGGTCGTAAGTGTGAAACACGGTCACGCGTGGCTTTTTTCAGTGCTGTTCTAACCTTGGTCACTAAACAAGCCATTGTCAGTCAAGGACTGCCTGTCTATATGTCAGGGGCCTTCCAACCTGGCCCTTTGATGACTGGTGGACTTCAACTCCCAGAATTCCTCAGCCAGGCACGTGTGCCTGGCTGAGGAATTCTGGGAGTTGAAGTCCACCAGTCATCAAAGGGTCATAGTTCCCTCACGCTGGCTGAGGAATTCTGGGAGTTGAAGTCCACCAGTCATCAAAGGGTCATAGTTCCCTCATGCTGGCTGAGGAATTCTGGGAGTTGAAGTCCACAAGTCATCAAAGGGCCAAGTTGGAAGACCCCTGATATATACATATATATATTCTGATGGGGAGGGGACCCCCCAATTTTTTTTGTGGGCGGGGAGGAGGCAGAAGAGGCTCAGGGCGGCCCTCTAGGGAGAGGCGGTGGGGGGTGGGGTCCCCGCACCCCCCCCGTCCCCCCCTCCCCTCCTACCGGTTCATGGCCTGCATCTTGAGCCCCTCCTCCATGCTGCTGCGCAGGGCCTGCTGGTTGTGGAGCCGGTTCAGCTTGGCCAGCACCCGGTCCTGGTGGGCCTCGTACTCGTCCCGGCTGGGGTAGATCTTGGAGATGAGGGCGTCGAAGTTGGGGTCCGGCCGGAGGGAGCGCTTGGACACCAGCTTCTTCCGGCAGGTCGGGCACTCCTTGTTCCTGTGGCGGGGGGAGGGAGGGGGCAGACGGAGGGAGGGTTTGGCCCCGCTGGAAGACACACACACACACACACACCCTGCTCACTCCTCAGGAGGCGAGCCCCCCCTCCGGGACCCCCGCCCCCGGCGGCCCTACCCGCTGCGCAGGGCGGTGACGATGCAGTCGGAGCAGAAGCGGTGCAGGCACTCCTTGGTGGTCATGGTGTGCTTGAGCATGTCCAGGCAGATGGGGCACATCAGCTCGCTGTGCAGGCTGCGGGGGGACACGGCGATCTCCGTCCCGTCCATGATGGCCTCCTGCCGGGGAGACGCGGGGAGGCGGCACGTCGGCACGGTGGGGGGGGGGTGTCCCTCTCGGCTGCGCTACTGTAAGCCGTTCTCTATGGGGCGTCCCTTGGCCACTAGTCCTGCCAGGTGGCTCCCGGGGGCGACTCGCAGCCCCCCAAAGCCCCTCCGTGGCTGGGCGGTCTGGGGGTGCCACGTCAGTCTGGGGGACGCCCCCCCTACTTATATGCCAGCCTTTGGAGGAGGATGGGGGGGCCTCTCGGGGGCCCTGAGGGTGTTCCCAATTTTATCGAGGGGAATTGACCCATTTGTCTGCCACTTGTGCCTTCCTCCCCCCTCCTTCTCCCCCTCCCCCCTCCCCCTCCAGTCCCTCACCTGGGGAGTCCGAAATCGACCCATTTGTGTGCCCTCCCTTAAGACCCCCTCATCCAGAAAGGGGGGGTCCAGTGAAAGCGCCCAGGAGGAGGGGTCTCCCGTGGCTAGATGGGGCCTCGACCCTCCCTGTGCTTCTCCTGCCAGCCTTGTGCCACTTGTGCCTTCCTCCCCCCCTCCTCCTCCCCCCCCCTTCCTCCCCTCCTCCTCTCTCCCCAGTCCCTCACCTGGGGGGTCCGGTGAAGCTCATACAGGCTGAGCTCCCAGGTCTTGCTGGTGGTCTGTGCGTTTGCCGGAGCAGCCATGGCAGCCTTGGGGGGGGGGTCAGGAGGGAAAGGGGGGGCTGAGCGGAGAGGGAAATCCTCCGGGTGCCTGTGCACGCGTGTGCCTGTACACGCGTGTGCGCGCAGCTTCTGAGAAGGACCCTGCAAAGGAAGGAAGGAAGGAAGGCTCAGAGGAGCTCAGCTGCCAAGGAGTGGCCCCCGAGGAGACATCGAATCCCAGAACGCAAGACCTGGAAGGGACCTCGGAGGTCATCTAGTCCAGCCCCGCCAGGGTTTAAACAGAGTAACGGGGCTGGAGGGCAGAAGGGGAATCTTGGCTCTGCAGCCCAGCGGGATTCCCGGCCGCTAAGGCCAAGATGCCATCATAGCCCATCAGCCCCAGCCGTAAGGGCCGTGGAGGATGGGGGTCCAACCACTCTGGCGTTTGAGCTCCAGGGACGGCCGAGCGGCCGCGAGCCCATCAGCCACCGCTGGCGGAGCGGCGTGGAGGAACCGGGGGATCAACCGGCTCTCTCGGCTCCCCCCGACCTCCCCAGAGGGGACCCCCGAGTCAGGCCTGCCGCCCCTCCACCCACCCGGGGACGAGGCCTCTTTTCCCGGGAGCGGAGCCGGGGAAACGGGCCGGGGGTCCCGACTGCGCCCCCCCTCCGGGGGCTCCGCAGCGGCAAAACCGAATCGAGGGGAAACGCCGAATATTTGGGGGGGTTTCAAACGTCTACCCCCCTCCCCAGAGTTTTTCCCCTTTCTCCAACTCCGGTTTTCTTTGGGCCGGGGTGTCCCCGCTCGCTCCATGGAAGAGTGGCATGCAAGGGCCGGGACAGGCCGGGCGGCACTCTGTGCACGCCCAGAGGACCCCGGTGGCCGCCCCACCTGGCCAGCCGGCGAGCCCCTCTCTCCCGGCGGGAGGCGGCGGCCGAGCCGCCCTCTGCACACGCTCGGGAGCAGCCTCGGCCGCCTCCCTCTTCTGCCCGCTGCCCTCTGCACATGCTCGCCGTCCCCGCCGCTCCGCCCGAGCGGTAACAAAAGAGGCTGCTCCGGGCTGGGATAAAGGGGGAGGGGCGCTCTCCCCCCAGCCCCGGCTGCCCCTCCCCCTCCCTCGGGGGTCCCCAGCCCCCCCTCCAAGCGGCGCCCCCCACCTTCTCTCCGGCGGGAGGGACCGGGGGCGCCCCGCTCTTCCGTCCTCCGCCTCCCGCTCCGTCTTTCCCTGCCGGGGAGGGCGGGAGAGGGTGGGAACCTCCGAGCGCGTCACTTCCCCTCCCCGCCCCGTGACGTCACGAGAGGGGGGTGTCCCCCACCTCCCGTCGCCCCGCCCCCCCCGGACAGCTGCTCCGCGGGGCGCCCGCCTGGCCCCCTCCGAAGGGGCGTCCCGGGTGGGGGTCGCTCAGCTCCCGCCCTTCGGGGGTCCCCCCGGACGGAGGGTGGGCGAGGGTCCCACGCGGGGCGGGAGGCAGGGGGCGTCGTCCCTGGGGGGGTCCTCTGGAAGTCGGATTGAGCCCGCATTCCCCCCGCCTTCTCCCCACTCCTTTTATGGGGCGGGGTCTCCCTCCCGGGAATCAGGAGCGTCTCCCCAAAAGAAAGAAGACCCCCCCGGGGGTGGGTTTCTCGGGCTCCGACGGGAAGGGGGGAAGACCCCCGCCCGTCTCAGCCCGGCCAAGGCTTGCGGTGGGCTGGGCGGGCTTCCTTGATTTTATTCCCCCCCCCCTTTTTAAGGGGTGAGCCGTAAGCCTGATTTATTTGCCCCAAAGAAGGCATATATATATATATCTATACAGCTATATATATATATATATATAGCTATATAGCTATATATATATATATAGATATTCTTTTTCCAACAATTTAATCCAGGGGGTCTTCCAACTTGGCCCTTGGATGACTTGTGGACTTCAACTCCCAGAATTCCTCAGCCAGGCACGCGAACCCCCCCCATTTAATCCGAGCGGAGGAAAAGACAGGAGCCGGCGGGGACAGGTGGGTGCAGAAGCATCAGCTGCTCCATTTTATTGGGAAAACAACTGGCCGATCTCGAACTCGGAGCAGGGCCCGGGGACGGGGGACCGTCAGGCGATCCCAGGCCGTGCCCCAGATGCGTCCAGGGCGAGACTCTTCGGGGCCCCTGCCAAGGGTGGCCGATGCAGCAGGGGCTCCGTCCGTGGGGCTTTGGCTTCATTCGGGGAGGGGGGAGCCACCGGATACCCTCTCTGGCCGTCTTGAGACGAGTGCGAAGGATGCTGTGAAGAAGCCCCTGGAGCCAACCCCCCCCCATCTGATTCCCCCCTCCGAAATTATGGCCAGGGTCCCTGGTGAGGCCCTGTCTCTTTTTCCCAAAGGGGGCAGCTGGAGTGGACGGGACCCTCTGCCAGTTAGGGCCCACAGAGCCAGCAACCCCCTTTGCCCCCCGGGTGGGGGCCCTGATGAAGTGAGGGGGGGCTCTCTCCCCCAGGCTCTCGGCTCCCACAGCTCCCCCTGGTGCATGGAAGCTAGGCTGCAGGGAACAGAGCCAGGAGCGGCGGGGGGGGGGTGTAGGGGGAAGGAAGGGGGGGCTGGCTTGGGCCTGCAGAAATGCCCACCTCCCTCTCTCTCTGGGGGGGGGGTTTCCCCCTTCCAGGCTTTGAGAGGAGATTAGGAGGGGCCTGGAAAGACGGGACCCTCGGAAGAATTAAAGGCCAGCTTCACACACACACACACACCAGTGAATGAGGGGGGGTTGTAAAGAGACCAGTGGGATCCAAAGCTTCCCAGTTTTGTTCTCCTCTGCAGGGGGGGGGGCTGCTGGGAAAGGCCGGCCGGTGGGCCTGGACGGAGCGGCCGGCAGGATCCTGAAAGGGCCGGGACCACCCAGGCAGAGCCCGCCCACTCTGGCACAAGAAAGGGGCCTGAGGTTGTGTGGTTGGGGGGGGCGGGCTGAATGAGGCTCAGGGGTGGGGACCGCTTTCTGCTGCCCCCCCTCCACTCAACCTCCCCTCCTCTCCCATCAGGAGCCAAAGGATCCCATGAAATGCCCCCCCATGCTTAAGGAGGGGGGGAGAAACCAAAGAGATGGGAAGCCCCTCCCCCTTTTTTACACGGGGAGGGGGGCTGGATCAGATGGAGCCAGATTTTTTGGGAGGGGGGGTACATTTTTGAGGGCTGGAACAACAAAGGGCATCCCGGCCATTCCAGAGAGAGAACTGAGGCCTACGGCCCATTTTACAGACCAGGAAGAGGAGGCCTAGAGAGATTCTGGAGGGGGATAAGCGTCATGGCTGACCAGCCCCCCCCATCTTTCTCTGCTTGCGGGGTGGGGCACCAGGTTGGAGAAGTGGAATTTGGTGGAATGACCAACCTGCAGTAGTAGTAGTAGTAGTAGTAGTTGTAGTAGTAGTAGTAGTAGTAGTAGTAATAATAATAATAATAATAATAATAATAATAATAATAATAATAATAATAATAAAAGTTGGAAGGGACCTTGGAGGTCATCTAGTCCAACCCCCTGCTCAGGCAGGAAACCCTATATACCATTTCAGTAGCTCCGTTTCCTTGCACGAGCTTTCCAGAGAACAGCTTCCGGTCAGTTTCCAGCCTTCCACAGAAGGTGAGACATATCGGGGACCACCCCCACTTTGCCCAGCTGGAAAACGGGGTCTGGCATCAGGTGTTGTTCTGGCCCCTGGAAGCTTAGTGGGGGGGGCTGCAGGTCCCTGCTCGCACGGGTGCCCCCCCACGGTGCAACTCTCCACAAAAAGCGCAGCCACAGGGCGGATCTCACGGGACCCCCTTTCCCCTGGTGGGAGGGAGGGAGGGGTGGGCCCAAGGCCGGAGGGGAAGCGCTTGGGGGTCGCAGCCAGGATGGCTTCGGAGTTGGCCCCAGGAGTGCCGTGTGGGGCAGAAGCCAGCGTGTCCCCTGGCAGGGAGACCTGCCTGCGCCTAGCACTGAGACAGCACTTCAGACCTGCTTTGCGCAATCTCTTTCCTTCCTTCTTTCCTTCCTTCCTTCTTTCTTTCCTGCCTTCTTTCTCTCCTTCCAAAAATGCCCCTTGAACTCGGTGCCGCTTTGCTTCAAGGGCAGGCAGATCCTCCGAATTGCCCAAGGCCCCCGGGGGCCTCTCAGTCCGCTGACCATCAACCCCGGCTCTTGATGTCCAGACTCAACTCTCCGTGGAGAGACAAGAATTGCGTTTGGACAATCACAAGCCGGGGCTCCGGGTTGTGTGTGTGGGGGGGGAGAACCGAGAGGCATTCGTCGGAGTCAGCAGAGCTCCGGGTCCCGGCAGGCCCCAAACATCCCCAGGGCGGTGTGCCAGCCAGATGCCCGCCCCAAGGCGGATGCTCTTCCGTCTTTGCCCCGGCCAGTTTCCCTCATTCCTGCGTGTGAGTCTTTCCAGGGAGAGAAGATAGAATAACAGTGTTGGAAGGGACCTTGGAGGTCTTCTAGTCCAACCCCCTGCTCAGGCAGGAAACCCTATCCTATTTCAGACAGTCTCTTCTTAAAAACCTCCAGTGATGGATCACCCACACTTCTGGTGGCAAGCGGTTCCACTGGTTGATTGTTGATTAATTGTTCTCACTGTTAGGAAGTTTCTCCTCAGTTCCAGGTTGCTTCTCTCCTTGATGAGTTTCCATCCCTTGCTTCTTGTCCGGCCTTCAGGCGCTTTGGAGAACAGGCCGACCCCCTCCTCTTCTCTGGGGCAGCCCCTTAGATATTGGGAGGCTGCTGTCATGCCCCCCCTCCTTCTTCCCTCCAGATAGAGCCAGACCCATTTTCCGACCGTCCGCAGCGAAGTCGCTTCCCCAAATCTGCAATTTACGCAGTTCCTCTTCTGCCCCTAGGCGAACGCGGGCAGCCATATTGTCCGCCAGGGTGTTGTCTCCCTTAACAACTTTTCTGAAGTTCGTGGTGGGGCCGCAATGGGTGAAGCTCGGCTGCTTTTTTGGGGTGTACGGGGAAGGGGGTCTCCTCCGGCTTAGGACGTTTTCCCAAGCGAATTAAGCAACAGATTAAACGTGTTGTGTCGATGTGTTGTGCCGTGTGCGTTTTTTCCCCCAAAGCAGGTGAAGGAGAAAGGCGGGTTGTCTTAGCTTGGTCCCCTGACCCCCCCTTCCTATTGGACCCCTAACCCCCCCTTTCTTTGGGGTACAGGGCCAAAAAATGCCACCCTTTTTGGACCAGGAGGAGCCGACCTCGGATGGAGGATTGCAGCGTCCATTAAAGCCACTTCCTTCCTCTTGCAAGCTGCCTTCAGCCTCTCCCCCCCGTGTCTGCCTGGGGGGGGAAAGAGGGGCTGCCGGGACCCCCAAGCAGAAGGAGCAGCCCCCTGCCCCACTGACAAGGTCAGCTCTTCCCTCCTCGGGCTTTTTTCCTTCCGCGTTGCTCTCACGATACCAAAAGAAAAGAAGCTGAAAACGGGAAGGCCTGGGCTCTCATCCCCCAAGATGTACAGAGCGCGTCAAGAGTTCCAGGATTTGAGGGATTTTTGTTTTTTTACGAACGTTAATAATGTTTGCAGGAAAAATCATGTAAATTTGGCTTCTCCCTCTCCCTCCCTCTCTCTCTTTCCTCTCCCTCTCTCTCTCTCTTTCCTCTCTCTCTTTCTCTCTCTTTCTTTCTCTCCCTCCCTCTCCATTTCCCCCTCCCTCTCTCCCTCTCCCTCCCTCCCTCCCTCTCTCTCTCTCTCTCTCCTTCAAACCAGGCATTTTGAGTTGGACGAATGAGGATTTAAGTTGACTTCTGTTTTTTTTTTTTTTTTAACTGGGTTTTAAGGGTTCCACGTTTTGATTTTTCTGGCTAACCACCCAGTGCGGTTTGTGTATGTCCAAAGGGAGGTTTTGTCCCTGAAATGAGGACTGGCCAACTGGCCTTCCTCTTTTGACCCCTGCTGGGTCGGACGGGGGGGGTGGTCCGAGTCTTTTCTAGATGGCCTTTGTGTCGCCCCCCCTAAAGGCCGGCAAAGCATGGGGTCCCTCTGGGCCTCAGGCCTCTCGGGGACCCCCAAAGGGCTGGGCTGCTGCCGGGCAGACCACGGTGGGGAGGAAACATCACCACCCAGAAGAGTAACCTGCTTCCCAGAGAGCCGGATGACCACCTGGCCCTGGGGCCTTCCCTCCCTTCACCCCCTAGGCCGGCATCCCTCAGCCGTGGCACCTGGGCGCCCGGAGGCCCTGCCAGTTTAAGGGTGGAGGGGGCAGAAGCAGCCTTGGGGGGGAGGAGGACTTGACCCAATCCCCCCCACACTCACCCCCTGGAGCACCATCGGGGTGCAAAACTCTGCTTGGGCCAACGGGGCACTGCAAGGGGGGCTGGGAGGACTCCTCTCTGCTCCGGGGTGGGGGGCTGGGACCCCCAGGCCGTACATCGCCCTACATTGGCTGCTCCATCCAGGGCCGCCCAGAAAGCAGCAGGCAGAAGCCCGCAAGATACCCGAAGCTGCGTTCAGACGACGCGCCTGCCCCCAAAATCCGGGTTAGCTCCACGCTAACCAACTCTGGAGTAACAGCGAGTAACAGCAGCATGCCGGTCCAGAAGCGAGTGGCAGCCTCGGGGCCTTTAATTAGCCGGCGGTGCCTGGTCTACGGGTAAACCAGGTTTAAAGGAAGCTTAGCCAGATGCGCACCTGGGGTCATTTTTTTCTCATGCTGGCCTCCCTCCTGGGGTGGCTGTGTGGACCAGGAGGGGGAGTTAGGGACAGGCGGTCCCTCCCCTCTGCCCGTGGGGTCCCACTGGGGCTGGACTACAGTTCCCACGATCTAGCGTATGGGAACTACAGTCCAATGCAGAGCGTTCTCGTAGCTAAGAGCGAGAAGGGATACCTCGAGGCCATCCAGGCCAGCCCCCCCCCCCCCGCTTGGTCCAGGGAAGCAAATAGCGGCGGCGTCTCTCCTGCTGCTGCTGCTGGGGAACCAGTGAACGTGGGGATCGGCCGCCCCCCCCTCTCTGGGTCACGGGTTCCCACACCCAGCTGCTCCCAGGGGCTTTCCCCCCACACCTTAACTCGGTGGTCTCTTGGCACCGTCTGCCCCAGTCTGGCTTGCCTGCTTATTGGCAGAACTAAGGTCAGCGTGTGTCGTGTGAAGGTACCTGATGCAGACTTCTTCCTCGTTGGGGGGGGCAGCTACCCTTGTGGGGGGGAGGGTCAGAGGGCTTTGATCCACCCTCCATTTCCATGGGTTTGAAAGGGGGGACAGCTGCTCTTTTTTTCAAAATCCCCCAGTTGTGGGGGTCCCTTCCATGACTTCAGCTCCCCCCCTTCCTCAGTTCAAACTCCCCCGCGGGGCTGCCCCCCGCCCCCCTCCAGCAGCCCCCGGATCGGCTTCAGGCCCCTAAGGAACAGCTCGACCGAGCCGTGGGGCGTCTTCCCAGCCCTGGGGGGGGGGAGGACGGGGGGCTTCTCTTGGAAGCAAGGAGGGTCCGTTCAGCCTCCGAGGAATGGCGGGACCTTCCAGACGCCCCTTCCAGAAACGGGGCGACTGAAGCCGGACCAAGGATCGCCGGCTGGGTCCGTTTCCCCGGACCTTGGAAGAAGAAGGACGCCCCCCAACCCCACCGAAGGCAGGCCGCTCTTTTTCCGGACCACCGGACGCGGGAGAGCGAATTCCGACGAGCCGAGAAGAGCAGCTGGACGAGAGCCCGGGACCAGCAGCCAGCGCTGTAGAGAGCCTCCACTTTTCAAGGCAGTATATCCCGGAATACGAAATACTTGGCAGCCATCTCTATTGAATTGGGGGAGACCCCAAACCACCTGCAACTCCCTAGGAGTAACGTACCCCCGAATAAGGCCAGCAGTGGGGAAGCCCCCTCGACTTCGGCCCGGGGGTTGCTGATCCCCCCGCCCCCGCTCCTCCGTTTCTGCGCCCTCCCAAGACGGCCACCCCGACTGGGCTGCGCAACAGGACCCGGCACAGACCGCGACCCGGTCCGGCTCCTCGCGCCCGCGTAAGGCTTTCACTGACCTGGGGGCCAAGCGGGCCGTGCGAACGCAGCCGCGGAGCTCAGGGCGCCGAGGGCAAGGCGGGCTCCGGCCGCTCCTCCTTCCCCTTACGCTCCGGGACGCTCAGCCCGCTCGCTCAGCCTCCTCCATCCCCGCCGACCGGCTCAGGTGCCGCCCTCGTGCCGGTCGTGGGAGTCGAAGGCTCGTGGGAGTCCTCGCAGGTCGTGGGAGTCGAACGCGCGTCTTCCCGCCTCTCTCTCTCTCTCTCTCTCTCTCCGGCCGCGGCTCGAAGCCCCCTTAGCCTTCCTGGCCTCCCCCGGAGCTGCGCACCCCGCCACTGGCGCCCGGGCGCTTTTTCTCCAGGTTCCCCTCGGACCATCCCAGAGAAGGCTGGGTCCCGCCCCTCGCCCCCCACCCACCCCCCAAATGCGGGTGGGAAGTGGAGAAGGAACCGGAGAAAGTTACTCTCTCTCTGGCCCCCAATGGGGGTGGGGGGTGGGCGTCCCTCCTCTCCCCCCCTTTATGCATGCAGAGAGATAAATTTTTGGGGTGCCCCCTCCCCAATTTTCACTCCGCGCTGCTTCCTGGGGGTCTGGCTGTCAGGAGAGTGGCCCCGTTTTCTCCGCTCGCCTCGTGGGGGGGGGAGAATTCCCCGCCTCCCCCTGGCCCGGCTGGCTTCTCGGGGGGCCTGGGCAGCTGTGCCCACAATAGGGCCGAGAGGAGGGGGAGGCGAGGGGGAGGCGAGTGGCTGAATAGGGGAGAGGCCGCCTTCCGTCCCTGCTTAGGAAGAGGAGGAGGGGGGGTCCCGGAGCCACCCAGGGAGACGGGGGTCGCCCGTTGCCCTGGAGATGGGAAGCGGTGCCAAGGAAGGCCCCCCGGGGACGAGGGCGCCCCAGGACTCCCCTGGGGTTGGGGAGCACCCCACCCCGGGCCCCGTGTGGGTTTGGGGGGGGGAGAGGCAGGCCAGCCTCCCGCTCGCATCCCCTTTTATATCCCCCTTCGGTTGCCCCGGGTGACGGGGCCGTGAATGGGCGGTATGGGGAGCCGGCGGCTTCAAACGGGGGCCAGAGAATAGAGACCCCGGGCTAATCCCTCCCGCCTTCCCCACCTCCTCAGCCCCCCCTGCCCCCTTCATTCATCCCGGCCAGAAAGAAAGGCTGCCAGGCCTTCTTCCTGAGTGTGTCTGTGTGTGGGGAACTTGGGGGGTGCATATCCCAATTTTGGGAGCTCCCAACACACACACACACACACACACACACGGAGACCCAACTGGCTTTCCGGGGAGGGAGGGAGGGAGGGGGGGGAACAGCCACCCCCCCCTCAGACATCCAGTTCCAGCGAGAGGACAGAACCAGGATAGGCTGTCCTTAAACAGCCCCCCCCGCTCCCCCCCTGCTTTTCAGGCCGCCTGCCCTGGGTGAGACTGGGGTCCTCTACCTTTTCCAGCTCTGTGCCAGACGGAAATGCCTCCGGTCAAGCTTTTCTGGTCATTTTTAAGAATTCCTTAACAATTCCAGCGGAATCATTTTTAGGGCAGAACCTGCACCCCCACCCCCCCCAGGAAGTCGCTCTGCAAAAATGTTTGGACTAGACCGCCCATTAGCCACGGGGAGATCCGTGACCGCCGGGGATGATGGTGGCTGCTTCCCCCTCCCCCACTTAAGAGACCACCAGGCAAGGGGAAAGGAGGACAGAGGGACAGAATCAAGATCACGTGAAGTGTTAATACCACTTTACAAGGCCTTGGTAAGGCCACACTTGGAATAGGGCATCCAGTTTTGGTCACCACGATGTAAAAAAAAGAGGTTGAGACTCTGGAAAGAGTGCAGAGAAGAGCAACAGAGATGATCAAGGGACTGGAGGCTAAAACATAGAAAGAACAGTTGGAGGAATCTGGGTATTTCTAGTTTAACGAAGAGAAGGACGAGGGGGGACATGATAGCAATGTTCCAATATCTCAGGGATTGCCCCAAAGAAGAGGGAGTCAAGCTATTCTCCAAAGCGCCTGAAGGCAGGACAAGAAGCAACGGATGGAAACTAATCAAGGAGAGAAGCAACCTGGAACTGAGGAGAAACTTCCTGACAGTTAGAACAATTAACCAGTGGAACAACCTGCCTCCAGAAGCGGTGAATGCTCCAACACTGGAGGTTTTTAAGAAGAGACTGGACAGCCCTTTGTCCGAAATGGCATAGGGTTTCCTGCCTGAGCAAGGGGTTGGACTAGATGACCTCCAAGGTCCCTTCCAACTTTATTATTATTATTATTATTAAGATTTCAACCAAAAGGGTCCTTTTGCCCCCACTACGGATTTTGCAAAACTTGACTCAAGCAGGGAGGGTCCAGCCTCGGCCTGGCATCCTGTTGGCCTCCCTCGAGCAACTGGGGGAGTGGGGGGTGGGGAGGGGGTCCCCAACAGATTTAGAGAAAGAGGTTCCGGGTCATCCCCCCCTCTGGGATCTGATCCCGGAGAGAGAAAGGGGTCTTGCTCCCCCCACCCTCTCCCCAGCCTTGCCTGGCCCTCTTTGAGCAGGAAGAAGCCCCCCCAGGCTGCGCTCCTGGTCCCAGAATTGCTGCTGGGGGGGCACTAAAGACCCCCGGGGCATTACCGCCCTCCTACCCATCCTCCAGACTGCCCAGCCTTATGGTTTCTCAAGCCATGTTCCCAGGGGAGCCGTCCTGCAGGAGATTGCCACGTGGGACCGCTCTCCCGTGACCCGGAGGCAACTGGGGCTCCGGGGCCAGGGCTGGCCTCAGGGGTCCGGCCTCGAGCCCCTGGGAGACCCTTCCCCACTGCCAGGCCGGAGCCTGAGTGCTCCCAGGGAAAACACCCCCCTCCCCCACCTTAGTAGTGTTTCTGGTTGGGACTTAACCTCCCTCTGCAACCGCTGGCAGACGGTCTGGGATAATGAAAATAGGCTGAAAAATGGTTTTTATCCCAGAGCTGTAACCATATTAAATACTACCGTATTATAGGGTGACGTTGAAGTGCAATATCAGGGGCAGCGCGAGGGTGAATAGAACGTGAAGGATGTGTGTATATAATGAATGTTTTTATTTGTGGTTTTTACTTCTGGGTAGGGTGCACTGTGGACAGCACAGTGTTTTGTTGTGAGTTACACAGTGACAATAAAGATGTTATATTCCATTCCATTCCATTCATTTTCTATTCTATTCTGTTCTATATTCTATTCCATTTTCTATTCTATTCTATATTCCATTTTCTATTCTATATTTCTATTCTATTCTATTCTATATTCCATTTTCTATTCTATTCTATATTTCCTATTCTATTCTATATTTCCTATTCTATTTTCTATTCCATTTTCTATTCTATTCTATATTCTATTCTATTTTCTATTCTATTCTATTCTATATTCCATTTTCTATTCTGTTTGTCCTATTCTATTCTATGTTCCATTTTCTATTCTATTCTATATTTCCTATTCTCTTCTCTTCTCTTCTCTTCTCTTCTCTTCTATATTCTATTCCATTTTCTATTCTATTCTATATTCTATTCTCTTCTATTTTCTATTCTATTCTATTCTCTTCTATTTTATTCTATATTCTATTCCATTTTCTATTCTATTCTATAGTAAAAGTTGCTATCCTTTCAACCAAATGGAGCAGAGGGTCTTCCTTTCCTGAGGGTCTGAGCTAGGGCAGGCCTGACACCCCCCCTTCTCCCCTTCAAGCAGGGCTGGGGGGGGGTCACAGCTGCCTCGCACACCCCAAGATCCTCCCCCCTCCCCCAGCTAAACGCGGGTTAAGAAAGCGGGTGAGGCCAGGGTTAGGGGGGTCTGGTCCCACGACACGGGGGCCCAGCCCACTGTGCCTGGCAGACCCACGGGCCGGCCCCATGGAAGCCCATTCCTGCCAGTCCCCATCGGCTGGGCACGATGGAAGCTGGAGTCCGGCACAGACTCCGGAAGCTCAGTTTGCACAACTCACCAAAGTCCCTGGTGGAAATGGGTCGTCAGCATATTGTGGGAAGTTGTGTGTTGTGTTCTGGGGGGGCAGTTAGGGTCCCGTATGCTATGAAGGCAGCCTGTGTGGGTTTGTCCACCTGTGTGAGCTGAGAGAATGGCTGGGGAACATTTCTGTCCCCCCCCCCTGGGCTGACGGCTTCTGCTTCATCTGTCAGGCTGGGGACGGAGGGGGGGGGTCCCGTGCAAGGGACCAGAGAGGCTGCCCCCCCCTTAATCTTTGGAAGAGTCCTGAATGGCCTGCGAGCCCCCCAGCTAATCCTCTACCCACCCCCGTCCTTCCACACACACACCCCAGTAATCCTTTTGGCAAACACTGGTTAGTGTGCCTGCATCCCCGGCCCAGCTCTGGGTAATCCCTGGGAGGAGAGGGGAGGGGGCCCACTGACCCCCATCTTGCAGATGGCACCTG
This sequence comes from Azemiops feae, assembly GCA_023970755.1. Taxonomy (NCBI): domain Eukaryota; kingdom Metazoa; phylum Chordata; class Lepidosauria; order Squamata; family Viperidae; genus Azemiops; species Azemiops feae. The sequence goes on along the minus strand of JALGBA010003886.1, from coordinate 218,942 downwards.
CCCCCCTCCAACCCAGAAGCCTTTGGGGCAAAGAAGCGCCATTAGGACTCGGACGGCGGGGTCCGCAAGAGGCCCAGGGAGCAACGGAGGGGGAAGGCCGCTGGCCGGCTTGGGGTGCGTATCCCCAATAGGGCAAGGATGCCCACAGAGGCCTCTGATGAGACGGGCTGGCCAGAGCCCCCCCCAAGCCAGAAGGGGAGAGGAGGGGGTGCAGCAAAGCCCCTAATATGTGTGTGTGTGAAATCAGAAATAGCCAGTGGGTGGGGAGGAATGAGCCCCCAAGAGAACCAATTCCCCCAGTGTAGGTCCCAGAGGGGGACCCCCGGGAGATCCTCCAGAGGGGGGACCCGGGAAAGGCGCCTCCATTTTTCCCAGGATCCAGGGGTGCCTCCCAGAGGCCCCCCCCAGGAAGGCCGAATTGCAGAGCCTGGTCCGAGAACGCCGCCACGGTGAGGCCGTCCTGCCCCTATGCTAGGCCTGGCATCAGTGCCAGCCCTCCCCATGCATGCCTGCCCTCCAACAGGTCAGCTGGCCGTGCCCCCCCACTCCAGCCGATTCTGGAAATATGACTTGGTGGGGGAAGAGAGGAGGGGGAGGGGCTGGTTAGCCCTCGAACGGGGTTTTGAACCTTCAACCAGTGGAAAGCGGCGGGCGTTCCATCCCTGGAGGCTTTTAATAATAATAATTAAATAAAGTTGGAAGGGACCTTGGAGGTCATCTAGTCCAACCCCCCTGCTCATGCAGGTAACCCTATACCATTTCGGACAAATGGCTGTCCAGTCTCTTCTTAAAAACTTCCAGTGTTGGGAGCACCCACAGCTTCTGGAGGCAGGTAGTTCCACTGGTTAATTGTACTAACTGTCAGGAAGTTTCTCCTTAGTTCTAGGTTGCTTCTCTCCTTGATTAGTTTCCATCCGTTGCTTCTCATCCTGCCTTCAGGTGCTTTGGAGAATAGCTTGACTCCCTCTTCTTTGGGGCAGCCCCTGAGATACTGGAACGCTGCTATCATATCACCCCTAGTCCTTCTCTTCATTAAATTAGACATACCCAATTCCAGCAGCCGTTCCTTATATATGTTTTAGCTTCCAGTCCCCTGATCATCTTTGCTGTTCTTCTCTTTAGGAAGAGACTGGACAGCCATTTGTCCGAAAGGGTGTAGGGTCTCCTGCTTGAGCAGGGGGATGGACTAGATGACCTCTAAGGTCCCTTCCAACTCTGGTGTTCCCTTATTCTGGCCACAGGCCGTGTTTGCACGGGGGGGGGCAGCTTCCTCCAGCGACGCCTTGAGCTGGACCGTTCATCAAGAAGCAGCGATTGTGAGCAACGTTAAAAGAGGGGTGGGTGGGTGGGGGCATCCCTCTGTCCATCCCTGTGGGAGACCCCCAGAGCCCGGAAAGGCCTTTGATGGACGACCCTCGGTCAACGGGGGAGGGGCATTTGCACTGGCACTAGACCTGGGTCAGCCTGCCCCACTCTGACTCCCCCCCCTCCCCAGAGACCCCTTGGGAAAAGCTGCTTTCCGGCTCTGCCCCCCCCAGTTGCATCTCCTTTGTGTGATGCCCACCGCTCTCTCCCTGTGAAAATCGCTCCCCACGCGTGGCCGATTCGTGGCTTGTAGGCTCCCCAGCTCCACACACACCCCCGGACCGGCGAAGGAACCGGCACAGGCTGGCCCCCTTTTTCAGCTTAGCCTTCACCGGAGTGGAAAAGCAACTTTATTTAATTACAATTAATTGCTCGATCGATCCAGAGGTGAATGTAAAATTCCTCCGCCCGATCAGCAGCCTGGAACAGCCCTTGTACCCCTCTGCTGGGGGGGGGGGAGAGGGCCAGCCTTGGCAGGAAAAGGCCCCTCCCTCCCAGACGAGTCCAGGGCCCCCTCTCTATTTCTCTCCCCCCCCCCGGGCATCATCACCCAAGTTCCAGGTCTGTCCGTCCGTCCGTCTGTCCGTGGAGTGCAGCTTCTACCGAAAGTCCTTCCTGGAAGGGTCTTCGTGGGGGTTTCCCCCAGCAGGGGGCGGCAGTGGCTCAGATGAAGAGGCCCCCTGGTGGAGGCAGAGGAGGATTGTCAGAGCAGGGAAGGTTAACAAACGCTGGACCGCCCCCCCCACTCGCAGCCCCCCCCTCCTACCTGTCACTTCCAGGCTGGCCCCGGTGATGTACCGGCTCTCGTCGGAAGCCAGGAAGGCACAGACGTCGGCAACATCTGGGGGGGGGCAGGAAGGACGGATGGAAACGGTGTGTGTGTGTGTGTGTGTGTCAGAGCGAGCCCCGGAAGGCCGAGGGAGGCCCAAGTGGGGTCCCGGGGACCACCTGCCGGATCTGGGAAGGAGCCGGAAAGCCGCTTTCCCAGCTCCGAGTTTTATTCCTGGGCGGAAACTCCTGCAAAAGGGACTTTTTTTGTCCTCTTGAGGTCCGGCTCCTTGCGGGGTCCGTCGCGGTGCTGGATGCACCCCGTGTGTGGAACCCAGAGCGGGGTCCAGGCCTCCTCTCCCCACCTCCAGCAAGGGATGCCCCTTCTCCCCCCCCCCATTTCAACCCCCCCCAGGGCCAACAATCCCCTAGCCCCCTCTTTTCGTGGCCGCATCCGAGGCGGAGAGACCTTGGCCGAACGTCTCCCCAAGACGACACAGGAGGGGGGAGCGGGCGAGAAGCACTCTGCAGATGAGCAGAGGCACCCTTTCCCTTCAGTGGGGGTGAAGGCCTCACCTTCAGGCTCCCCCAGGCGTCCCAAGGGCACCATGGCAGCGAACTGCGGAAGGAAAGGAGAGGAAATCAGCCACCAGTCCCTCCCACCCCCCCAGGCGTGTCTGCCCCCCCTTCTTGCCCCCCCAATTGGTTCCTGCAGGAGACGCTGACCTTATCCAGGACTTTGGCGGGGACCTTGTCCGTCATGGGGGTCCGGATGAACCCCGGCAGAACCGTGTTGCAGCGGATGCCGTACCTGCGCAGAGAAAATGGGGGGGGGGGGAAGAAAGGGACCACTTGAGGGCAGCAGCTTCTCTCAAGGACCCCCCTGCCCCCCAGTTCACCCAACACCCGGCCCCGATTTAATGCGGGCATCTGCCCTCATCTCTCCCGCCAAGAAGGCCCCGTGGCGTACAGCAGGGGTCTTCCAACTTGGCCCTTAATAATAATAATAATAATAAAATAATAATAAAATAATAATAATAATAATAATAATAATAATAAAGTTGGAAGGGATCTTGGAGATCATCTAGTCCAACCCCCTGCTTTGATGACTTGTTGACTTCAATTCCCAGAATTCCTCAGCCAGGCACAAGTCATCAAAGGGCCAAGTTGGAAGACCCCTGTCTTAAAGCATCCTGGCTGAGGAATTCTGGGAGTTGAAGTCCACAAGTCATCAAAGGGCCAAGTTGGAAGACCCCTGTCTTAAAGCATCCTAGCTGAGGAATTCTGGGAGTTGAAGTCCACAAGTTATCAAAGGGCCAAGTTGGAAGACCCCTGGCGTACAGCTTACAACAGTCCGCTTACTGACCGTTCACGAAGTGACAACGGGACTTGTGTGACCGTTTTTCGTACTTAGACCGTTGCAGCCTCCCCGGGGTCACGTGATTTACCTTCGGACGCCAGACAACTAACTCGTCCTTATGACAGTCGCAATACCCCAGAGTCATGCGATCCCCATTTTGCGACCCTCTGGCCAGCAAAAGTCAGCGGGGGAAGCGGGACTCATGGAACGTCCGTGCTAGTAATTTAGCAACCGCAGCGGTTCGCTTAACGAACGTGGTGAGAAAGGGCACAAAACGGGGCCAAACTCTAACTCAACCAATTCCTCTCTTAGGAAAGGAAATTTTTAGCTCAGTGGCGGCGGCCGTAACTTGAGGACTACCTGCAGGTAAAGATCTAGACTGGTGGCTGATGGGCTTCGGGATAAAAACTGCCACGCAAGAGGTAAGGAGACAAGGGGGGGGTCCGTCACGGAGGGCCCGATCCCTCCCCCCCCCAGAGGGAGGCTCACCTGGCCAGCTCCTTGGCTGCGGTCTTGGCCAGGGCCTCCACCCCCGCCTTGGAAGCCGCGTAGTTCGCCTGGCCCAGGTTTCCCACCTGGTGGGAGGGGAGAGGGAAGGTGGGGAGGGGGCTCGCCCGGCAGAGGGGAGGGGGCCAGTGGCCCAGCCTCCTTCCCCTCCCCCCCAGCCCTACCGGAGCCCCCATGGGGAGCGATGGCCCACGCACCTTCCCCACCACGCTGCCCAGGTGGATGATGGAGCCCTCGCCGGCCCCACTCTCCACCAGCGCCCGGGCCACGGCCTGCGTCACCAGGAAGGCGCCCTGCGTGTGGAAGGGGGGGAGATAGAAAGAGAGAGAAAGAGAGAGAGGGAGATGGAGGGAGGGAGAGAGAGAGAGATAAAGAAGTAGAAAGATAAAGATAGAAATAAATAGATATAGACAGAGATAAAGACAAATAGAGAGAGATGGAGAGATAGAGATATAAAGGATAAAGAGAAAAAGATAAAGATAGAGATGGAGAGAGAGAGAAAGAGAGATGGAGAGAGAGAGAGATAAAGAGATAGAGTGAAAGATAGTGAAAGAGATAAAGACAGGGAGAGATAAAGATAGAGAGCGAGAGAGATGGAGAGATATAGAGAGATGAAGACAGAGAGATAAAGAGAGAGTGAAAGAGAGATAGCGAGGTAAAGAGAGTGAAAGACAGAGAGAGAGAGAGATAAAGATAGAGCGTGAAAGAGAGAGAGAGATAGACACAGAGGGAGAGATAAAGAGGGAGCGAATGAGAGATGGAGAGAGAGAGAAAGACACAGAGGGAGTGATAAGAGAGAGAGAGAGAGAGAGAGAGAAAGAGAGGTAACGATCTCATGAGGACTAGCACCAACCGAGGCCGCCCAGCCGGGTCATGAAAGGACAGCCAAGGCTCCCTCCCAGGGGGGACCCCCCCCAGAGGACCCAGCCTCTCCCCCATACCCCCCCGCGGGAGGGGGCGGGGCGAGGGGAGGGGGCGGACCTTCAGGTTGACCCTCAGGACGGCCTCGAAGTCGGCCTCGCTCAGCCGCAGCAGGAACTCGTCGCGCGTGATCCCCGCGCAGTTCACGCAGACCGTGGGCGGACGGGAGAAGCGCGCCTGCGCGGGAGGGAGGGAGGAGTGAGGAGGGGGGAGGAGCCACCCGGGCCCCGCCCCTTCCAATCCCCCCCGCCCTCTTCCCCCACCTGCAGCCCCCGCAGCAGCTCCTCCACGCTCCGGGCGCAGCCCACGTCCACCCGCGCCGCCTGGTGCTCCCCCGCCGGTAGCGCCCGCAGCGTCTCGCCCGCGCCGGCCTCGTCCACGTCCGCCACGGCCACCGAGGCGCCCTCGCGGGCCAGGCGGAGGCTCACCGCCCGCCCGATGCCGCTGCCGGCCCCTGCGGGGGGGAGACAGCCGTCAGGCCCCGCCCACCGCCGGGCCCCGCCCACGCCCCCCGCGACACCCCCCCCAGCACCTGTGACCAGCGCCAGCACCCCGCCGAGCCTGAGCTGCCCCGCCATGGCCGGAAGCACCTTCCCGCCCGGAAGCGGAGGGCTGTCTAGGCGGCGATCTCGGTGAACTGGCTCCTCCGGAGGGGCCGCGGCCGCGAAAGCCAAGGGCGCGCAGGCGCAGATCGAGGCCGCTTCTCCCGCCCGGATTCTCCCCTCCCCTTTGGTGCATGGCTGCCCACTTTCTCACGGGGGGGGGGGGAAGTACAGCTGGCACAGCTGCTGCCTGGGTACCTGGGGCAGACACACACACACTACACAACACAACACACACGGTCCCTGGAGCAGACACCTGGGGCAGATAGGCAGACAGACACGCACACACTCTACACACACACACAAAAAACGGGGTCCCCTGCCCCAAGCAGGCAGAGGGGGCTTCCCCAGGGGACCTTTGGAAAGACCGACCCCCAAAAACCCACTCCCCCCCAAAGGCTGCAGGGGCTCCTCCCAGCGCCCCTTTCCGGCTGGCCCCACTGAGAAGAGAGCAGTGGTAGCACTTGTGGGGCACACGAGACTTGACCTCAGTGGGACTGCCCACCGCAGCACAGAGCACGGAGTTTGCGTCACTCCAGGAAGTGTTGTGGGAATCTACCCGGAGGGAGATGCACGAGGGAAGCCGCACCAGATGCCCCCCCCCTCCGAGGCCGGGTGGCTTCCCGGGGAGTCCTCGACTTACAGCCATGATGGAGCCCAAAATTGGTCTTTCGGCAGAACGTTTCTTAAGCGTTACCCCGTTTTACAACTTTTCTCACTGCGGTTGTTAAGTGGATCCCTGCAATTGTTAACTTAGCAGCGTAGCTGCTTCCCCATCAAATTATGCTCGTCAGAAAGTCGCAAAAGGGGATTTGCATGAACCCCCCCCCCCGGGACGCTGCGACCGTCATAAATACAAACCGGTTGCCAAGCGCCTGAATTTTGATCATGTGACCAAAGGTCGCGTGAAAAACAGTCGTGAGTTTTTTTTCCAGCACCGCTGTAACTTCGAAGCGTCGTTAAACGAACGGTCGTTAAGCCAGGGACTGCCTGGATTGCGGAAGTTATTTCCAACTTCCTTCTGAGGCCCAACGGCTCCTTTCCCGACAGGACCGGCCGAGCAGAGGGGCGAGGGCCCTCGTGGGGGCAACTCAAAGCCTCGCAAGTCACCCACAGAGTTCGGGTTCTTTCTGCCACCGTGGGACCCTGGAGGCCTTCTAGTCCAACCCCGCTCTCGGGCGTGGTGGGAACGCACCCCAAGAGATGGGCGAGGGAGGCTGCGAGAAGTGAGCGCCCAGCACCCCCCCACCTGGAGCTGAATGGGGGCGGGGGGGCACATCCGGAGCGCAAGGAGGACAGGACCACCTCTTTGGAGTCTGGACGTGTTTATTGCAGATTCCCTTCCCCTCCTCCCTCCCTCCCTCCCTCCCTCCCTCCCGGAAACGCAGCCGGGTCCTCCTCCTCCGAAGGGACCAGCAACGGAAAAGCCACGTCTCCTTAGATAAGAGGCCGGAAGCCCCTGGCCGCTTTCCAGCTGGCGCCCATCGCCCGTCCCCTTCACCACCTTCCCTCCTTCCGGTCACAAGTCTCGCCCCGATTCCACCCCACCGTCGTATAAAAAAAGGAGATATATCAAAGAAATGTACGCCGGGAGCCTCTCTTCCCATTCAGCTCACACTCGCACGCACACAGCCGCACGTCAGCCGGCTCCCCTGAAAGCATGATTCTCCTGCGTGTGTGTGTATGTCCCCCCCCCCCGCACCTTTCCTCAGCCCCTCTGCCACGACAGGCCAGGCATGCAGAGGCTGAGCAGAGGAGGAGGAAACGGGACCTGCACCGTGCGGCAGAAAGGAAGGAGGGGGCGCAGGCTGTGCAAGTCTTCTCCCTGGAATTGCAAGAAGTGCCCGCCTCTTACACACACCCCTCTCTCTCTCACACACACACACATGTGCAGTGCAGGTGTGCACCGATTCCCAGGGTGCCCCGTGGGAAACCTGGAGACGTTCAGGACAGACAAGTTGGTCCCCTAGACGGCCAGACCCGTTTCCTACTTGGGAGGATGGGAACGGCCGGGCCTTCCGTGGAGTCCTCTGGAGCAACGTGGGGGGGAGGGGGGCCCCCACTCGGGCAGGGGCAGCTCCTTCCAGCGGCCTTCGTTCCCCCCCGCCGGCGCCAGTAGCTCCGCCTGCTCTCTCTACTCGTATTGGGCGATGAAGACCATCATGACTACGCCGCCCAGCAGGCTGAGCACCTCCAGCAAGGACTGGGCCGGCCGCGCCTCCTGCAGGAGCTCGGGGATCACGGAGACGGTGGCCACGTAGATGAAGCCGCCGGCCGTGAAGGGCAGGATCCAGGTGGTGGCGGCCTCGCCCACGCCCTCCGCCAGCAGGGAGCAGACGGTGCCCGCCAGCGCCCCCAGGGCCGTCACCAGCTGCAGCTTCATGGCCTGGGCAGGAGAGGGAGATGGCTCAGCCGAGCCCCAGGGGGACCGCTCCTCTCCTTCGACCCTCAGTCACCCCCCCATCCCTCTCCTCCCAGGGGCTTATGGACAAAAGGGTCTCTCTCCTCCTCCCCACGTACAGAACGGCTCGCCGGTCTCTGGGCCGGGAGACGGAGGTTAAGCCGGACCCGCCAGGGGAGCCCCCTGCCCCTGCCCACCTTGCGCTTCGTGCAGCCGGACTGGACCAGGATGGCGAAGTCGCCCACTTCGTGGGGGACCTCGTGGAGCAGGACGGTCAGGGTGGTGACGGCGCCCACGGCGCTGCCCGCCACGAAGGAGGCGCCCAGGGCCAGCCCGTCCGTGAAATTGTGGGCGAAGTCGGCAGCCAGGTTGAGGTAGCCGGCCACACGCATGGCTGGGGTGGTGGCGGAAGGAAGGAAGCAGAGGTCAGTCGGGGTGATCCCGCCGGAGAAGTCCAGCCCGACCCCCTCCCCTCTTTCCCGATCCCCGGAGCCCCTCACCGGACTCTGGAGGCGCCTCCGTCTTCCTGGCGGGGGCTGACGCTTTCCCGGCCGGCCCTGGGACCCCCTCCTTCTCCCCTTCGTCATCGCTGCCCTTGGCCTTGGCCCCTGCAGGAGAGAGACGGAGGAAGAGCGTGGGGCTGCCCGGTGGGTCCCGCCTCTGTGCCCCAAACCTCCCGGTGGAGAAACAGCCCAGGGGCTCCTCCCGCCCGGAGAGAGAGACCCCGGAGTTGCTATGGGGGGTACAGGTTCGAGAGGGATCCCCCTCCCAGTCCCGGGGGCTCCTCTGCAGCTCTGAGTCCTTCCTCAGCGCCAAGCGGGTCGCCAGAGGAAGCAGCCGGGGAGCCGGCCGGGGCAGCCGTACCCACCGTGAGCGTGGCCGTGCCCGTGTCCCCCTTTGACGTGTCGGACAAACTTCTCCACCACCAGGAAGGCCACGACGCCGCTCAGGACCCAGAGGCCGACGGCCATCGTGTGCTGGTGCTCGGGGCCTGGCGGGGGGCAGGAGAGGCGGAGGTCGCACAGGGGAGCCCGGCTGGGAAGGGGCTTCCCTACTCCCAGGGGGCCGGCAGATGTGGGGGGCTGTGAGTCTTTAGGCCACCTGGGAGAAAGGCGTCCAGGCCACCCACTTTAGGGAAGCCCCAAGGAAAGGGGAGGCGGAGTTCCCCTCAGTCGCCCCCCCCAGGACTCGGCGTCTCCCCCTACCTTGGTGGGAATGGCCGTGCCCGGAGGGCTTGGCGTGGGAATGCCCGTGGCCGCCGGCTTCTCCGTGAGGACCGTGTGGCTCTGCGGGGGGCGAGGGGGAGAAGCAGCACAGGGTGTGAGAGGGGGACCTGTCGGCCTGGGGGAGGGGGCCGCCCCCTCGCCCGCAGTCAGCCCCCCCTCCCGAGGCCCATGCCTTTGCCGCTTGCTTGGGCAGCCCCCCGAGGGGTGGGAAGGGCCCCGTGGGGCAGAGAGGGGGTGGGGCGGGGGACTCACTCACCCAGGGCGTGGGGGATGAGGTGCAGGAAGGCGTCCCCCAACAGGCCCCCCGAGGCGAAGCTGAGCAGCAGCTTGAGCAGGGCCTGGTGCTGGGGGCTGTTGGACTCCACGGGGATCAGGAAGAGGATGAGGTAGGGGGCGGCGCTGATCAGGAGGGTCGCCCCCAGAGCCTGCAGGGGGGGGAGAGAGGGAGGGAAAGCGGGCAGAGAGCAGGGCAGGGGTCAGCCACGGGGAGCAGCCCCCCCCTCCCCGACCAGGGGTCCCGTCCACCTCAAGGACCCACCAACCTGGGGGGGGCAAGCAAAGGGGAACCCCCCCCGCTGCCCAGGACCCTGGGAGACCCCCACTCTCTGCTTGTCCTCGGGAGCCCCTCTGACTCACCCCACTTGCCCCTTCCCCACCCCGGGGGCCTCCCCCTCCCATTGCAGAGAGTAAGGCGAGGGGAGGGGATTGTGGCCAGACCGGAGCCCCCTCCCCCCCTCCACTCACGTAGCTCCACAGCCAGAGGGGCTCCAGCTTCTCCCTCCTGGGCGGAGCCCCCCTGGGACCCTCCTGGCTGTGCAGGGGATGATGGTGGTGGTGGTCCTCGTGGGCGTGGCCGTGCCGCCCCTCCTGGGCGTGGCCGTGTCCCTCATGGGCGTGGCTGTGCCGGGCGTCGTGGGCGTGTCCTTCGTGGGAGTGGCCGTGTCCCTCGTGGGAGTGGCCGTGCCCCTCCTCGCGGGCCGGGTCTCCCGGGCCGGGCCCGTGCCAGATGTGCTCGTGGGTGTGCCCGTGGCACCCGGCCCCGTGCGCGTGCGCGTGGTCCCCGTGCACGTGCACGTGCTGGGCGGAGGCCACCCACAGCAAGGCCGCGCAGACCGCCAGGGCCGCCCTCGCCCCCCGGAGACCCCCGACGCCGCCGCTCATCGACATCGCCCTGCCGGGAGGAGGGAAGGAGCGAAAGGGCGGCTCAGTCCGGCTCCCGCCGGGCACCCGGCCCCCCCCCCGCTCTGCCCGGACTCCTCTATGGTCGGGCGCCCCCGGGGGGCCCCTCTGCGCCCGCACTCTATGCCCCCCCCGCGGGACTCCCCCCCCTCCCACCTGCGAGGCTCACCGGGCTCCGAGAGACTCGCCGGTCTCAAGACCAGACGTGGCAAACAGGCCCCGCCCACTCTCCCGCCGCGCCAGCCCTCGCGAGAACTCCCCCGCCCGCCTCCGACATGGCGCCGCGGAGGCGCCCTCGCCGCCCGGCACAATCATGGCGCCGAGGGGCGGCCCTCCCCGCAGACCGAAGGAGGGGGCCGCCCTCAACAAAAATGGCCGCCGCCGCCCGGACTACCAGGCCGAGGGAACATTTCCCCCCCTCCCCGGCGAGGCCTCTCCGGTTCCGGCTTCCTGGTTGGCGGCGGGACCGGAAGACCCGTCCTTCCTCCCGCGCCCGTCGGGAGAGAGGGAGAGAGAGAGAGGCGAGAGCCGCTCAGGCCCGCCGCGCAGCCCGCCGGGAGCCCCTCCCGGGCCAATCGCCGTCCGCGGGCGCGGGGCATGCCGGGAGTCTGGCCAAGGCCGGGGCCGCGCCGAGAGGCGGCACGCGGTGCATGGTGGGTAGCGCGGCGGCGGCGGCGGGGCGCCCGTCGGCGGGGGCGGCGGGAGGAGGAGGAGGCGGGAGCGGAGTCCGAGGGGCGCCCGGCAGACATGGGGGACGCGCGGCGGGGAGGCGGCGCAGGTACCCGCCGGGGAGGGGGAGGGGAGGCCTCCCTGCGGGGGATCGGTGGGGTCTCCTGGCGGGGGGAGGGGCGGGGGTCCCCGCTCGCCCCGCCCGGAAGAGGGAGGGAGGGGGAGGGGAGGGAGCCTGGCGGGCGGGCGGGCGGCGTCCCGGGGCGGCCTCCCTGCCTCTCCCTCCTGGGCCCGGCCGGGCTCTCCCCGCGGACGTCGCTGCCGGGAGGAGAGGGAGGGGGGAGTCCTGGGGCGTCCCCACCCGACCCTGCCCGGGGAAGCGCCGCTGCCTCCTCGGCCGGGCCCCGGGAAGGGCCGCCCAGGGCCTCGTCGGCTTCCCCGGGATTCGCTCCTAGAAGCCGAAAGAGGCTCTCCTTTCCTTCCTTCCTTCCTTCCTTCGTGCCTTCCTTCCTTCCTCTTCTTTCCTTCCTTCCTTCCTTCCTTTTTCTTTCCTTCCTTCCTCTCCTTCCTTCCTATTTTTCCTTCCTTCTTTCCTTTTTCCTTCCTTCCTTCCTTCCTGCCTTCCTTCCTTCCTCTTCTTTCCTTCCTTCCTTTCCTTCCTTTTTCCTTCCTTCTTGCCTTCCTTCCTTCCTATTTTTCCTTCCTTCTTTCCTTCCTCCCTCCCTCCCGTCCTCCCTTCCCTTCCTTTCCTCCTTCCCCCCGTCGGATCCCCTCCCCGAAGCCCGGCCGCCTCCGTCGCCCAAGAGCCGCGGCCTCCTCCGAGCGGATTCCCCCCTTTTCTTTGCCTTTCCCCCTTTTTTTGGGGGGGGGGAAAGAGTTTTTCCAGCCCCGCCGCCGCCCCAGCCTTCGCCCGGGGGTCGCCCCGTCTGGCTGCGGCGGCGCTGACCTGGCTTCTCACGGCCTTCCTTCCGCGCTCCCCGACCGGTCCTTCCGACCACTCGGACCGGGGGGGGGTCCTAGTAAGGCCCCCCCTTCCCTCCCAGCTGACTCGCCAGCACGTCCCTCCGGGCCTCGTCCTTCCGCGGTTGCTGGCTGGCCCTTCCCCTCGGGGGGGGGGGCGGGAGGACGGAGGACGCGACTGCTCCAGGGGTTTCCCGGAGGGTCTTCAGCCCCCCGGAGACTCATTTTTTTTGGGGGGTGATGTGGGTCTCTCTCCTGACTTAGTTCCCTGCAACGACCCCTTCCCCCCCCCCCGCTAGCCAGAGGCGAACTTGCAAGTTCTTCTGCCCCCTTCGTGGTCATTTAACTTCATGACCTCTGCCCTCCCCTCTCCCCCAAGGCCTCTTTTATGGGGGGAGGGGGCGGCGGGGCGGTGCTTAAAGCAGGGGAGTCTCTGGGGGGCACCTCCGGGACCCACTTTCTCCTCGGGGAGAGATTTCGTCCAGGGAGAGATTTTGTCTACTCAGCGGAGGGCAAGGGCTCCGTCCTTCCTCCGAAATTCGCTTCCTTTCCTTCTTTTCCTCCCTCCCCCCCCCCGGTCCCCCCCCAAAAAGGCAACTGGGCTTTCTGGGGTTTTTTTTTTTTCCCTCTCCTTTGAAAACGTTTTGCTTCTCACCCAAGAAGCTTCAGTGAACCGAAAAAAAGCTTTTTTTCCATGAATAGCGAAACGTTTTCAAAGGAATAAAACTAAGAAAGTTCAGTTGCTTTTTTAGGGGTGTGTGGGGGGGGTGAGAAGCACCTTTGGGGACAGCCCCGACTTGGAGGACAGAGAATCTCCAGAGACATGAGCAGGGGGGTTGGACTAGAAGACCTCCAAGGTCCCTTCCAACTCTGTTTATTCTGTTCTGCATTCTCTTCTATTTTCCATTCCATTCAATTCCATAGCATTCCATATTTTCTTTATTCTCCTCTATTCCATCCCATTCACTGTTCTATTCTGTTCTGTATTTTATTATTCTTTTCTATTCCATTCCATTCCATTTTTTCTATTCCATTTTATTCCATATTTTCTATTCTATTTCTATTCCATTCCATTGTATTCCATTCCATATTTTCTATTCCATTTCATTCTGTTCTATTCTATTCTATTCTATTCTATTCTGTATTTTATTATTCTACTCTATTCCATTCTATTCCATTCCATATTTTCTATTCTATTTCATTCTCTATTCTATTCTGTTCTATATTCCAATATCTATTCTATATTCTACTCTACTCTACTCTATTCTGTATTTTATTATTCTATTCTATTCCATTCCATATTTTCTATTCCATTTCATTCTGTTCTATTCTATTCTATTCTATTCTGTATTTTATTATTCTACTCTATTCCATTCTATTCCATTCCATATTTTCTATTCTATTTCATTCTCTATTCTATTCTGTTCTGTTCTATATTCCAATATCTATTCTATACTCTACTCTACTCTATTCTGTATTTTATTATTCTATTCTATTCCATTCCATTCTATTCCACATTTTGTGTTCCATTCCATTCCATATTTTCTATTCTATTCTAGTCCATTCCCTATTTTTTGTTCCATTCCATTCCAGGAGGGCAGGAAGACAGGCCAGGCCCCGGGAAAGAGCCCTGCCATCGGGGCCCCTCTCCCTCGCCCCCCTTCTGCCGTTCTTTCTCTGTGCCCCCCCCCAGCCTCGTCTCCTCCCTCTGATCCAACATAAACTCTTGGCTTGGGGGGGGGGGCAAACCCTGTGTGTGTGTGTGTGCGTGTGTGTGTCTGCTGCTGAGCTCTCCGCTTGCTCCGTTGATGGACGGTGCCGGTTTCTGACCCACGGAAGCTTCTTCTTCCTCAAATGCAGTTCGAGATGAGGCAGAGTTGATTTTTAACAGACGACCACCCCCCGTTAACCCTTTTGGCCGCTCCTTTCCCTGACCCACCGCGTCCCCTCCAAGGGGGCCCTGGCTGCTTCGGACCCAGCAAGCCGCCTTTGGCCGGTCCGGTCACCGGTCCCTCTTGTCCGCTTTCGCCTGCCGGACTTTTGGGGCAGGCAGGCAGGCCTGTTCCTGGCTCTTTCTCTGCAGGGTCCAGGGAGCAAGGACCACCCCAGCCCTCCCTGGGGGGTGGGAGTGGGGGGGGGTCCTCAGGAGGGGCCGGGCAAGGGTTCAGCTCCGAGCCTCCCCCCTTGCAGACGGCGGTTGCTGTGGGCAGAACTGTAAGCGGCTAGGCTGCCCCTTCCTCGCCGGTCCACCCAGGGAGGGAGCCGGGCTTGGGGATGGGGCGCAGGTGGGGGGGGCTGATCCCCCAGGGTCTGTTTCGAGCTTTGCTCGAAATGCCAGAGGGAGGTTGTGCACCCACCCCCCAAGAGGCTGTGCGTGGGGCTGAAAGGTTGCCTGCCTGTGCAGGGAAAGGTGGGCTCTGAAGGGGCCTGGGGAGGGGGGAACTGCAGCCCCGAAGACCCCCCCCGCTCCCCAGGAAGCAGCAGCGCGGTCATGTGACTGCTGGCCACCTTGCAAAATATCCGGAGAGGGAGGAAGCTGTGGGAGCCTGGGTGGGGGCTAAGGAGGAAGTCTTCAGGGCGAGACTCTGCCACCCGGCATCTGGGGACAGGGGAGGGGGGCTCTGACTGCTACATTAACGCCGCTGCCTGCCCCCTTTTCTCCTTCCTCCTCCCCACCCTCCGAAGACTGCAGGAGTCCGGACAGCTCTTCGCTCAGCAGCTCTCCCCCCCTGCGGGGCCCGGGGTCCTCCCCGCCGCCTGAGGCCACCCCCCCTCTGCACCCCTCCATGATCGGCTCGGCCATGACCAGCTCCATCGGCGGGCTGGGCTCCCCCTTCCCGGTCATCAGCTCCTCCATGGGCTCCCCGGGACTGCCGGCCACCCCCTCCATCGGCTACGGGCCCGTCAGCAGCCCCCAAGTAAGCAGGGGCCAGAGGTGGGGCGCGGGGGGGGCGCAGGGGACTCCCTGGGGGCCCCGCCTCTGACAGTCCCTCCTCTCCGCCCCCCCCCCCAGATCAACTCCACGGTGAACCTGTCCGGCCTCCACTCAGTCAGCAGCTCGGAAGACGTGAAGCCTCCGATGGGCATGAGGGTCCTCCCGGGACACCCCCACAGCGGCCTGGTGACCGGGAAGCGGCTGTGCGCCATCTGCGGGGACCGGTCCTCGGGTAGGTGGGGAGGAGGTGTCCTCTCACAGGGGTGGGGGAAAAGATCTTTTGGGGAGGGGGGGTTGTCTTCGGATCGACTGGGAGGGGGTGAGCACCGTCTCCGGGGTGAGCCCTCCTGTGCCCCCCCTCCGCCCAGGGAAGCACTACGGGGTCTACAGCTGCGAGGGCTGCAAGGGCTTCTTCAAGCGCACTATCCGGAAGGACCTGACCTACACCTGCCGCGACAACAAGGACTGCATCGTGGACAAGCGCCAGCGGAACCGCTGCCAGTACTGCCGCTACCAAAAATGCCTGGCCACGGGCATGAAGCGCGAAGGTAGGGGCGGGGGAGGACCGGGCAGGGCTGGGCGCAAGGGAGGGGGCAACCCTCCCTGGCTTTGTTCCGCCGGGGGGAAGATGGAGGGACACCTCCCCCACACACCAACCCCCTCCCCCTCCTTGTGCGCTTGGCAGCCGTGCAGGAGGAGCGCCAGCGGGGGAAGGAGAAGGATGGGGACTGCGAGCTGGCCGGCTCGGGGGCCAACGAGGACATGCCGGTGGAGAAGATCCTGGAGGCCGAGCTGGCCGTGGAGCAGAAGTCAGACCAAGGTGTCGACGGAGCCGGCATGGGGGGCAGCTCGGTGAGTTGGGGAAGGGGAGCAGCGGGATCAGAGCGGTCCCTCCACCCCACCGACACAGACGAGGTAAGGGGCACGGGCAGGGCGCAGGAGGGATCCGGGCGGGGAGGAGGAGGAGGGGCTGCTGGGGAGTGGCTCCGTCCCGCTTGGGGGGGTTGGTGCTGGCGCAAGCGTCCCCCGTCCCACCCACCCTCCGTCTGTCTGTCGCCCCCCTCCCTCCCTCCCTCTCCTGCAGCCCAACGACCCGGTGACCAACATCTGCCAGGCTGCCGACAAGCAGCTCTTCACGCTGGTGGAGTGGGCCAAGCGCATCCCCCACTTCTCGGAGCTGCCCCTCGACGACCAGGTCATCCTGCTCCGGGCCGGTGAGTGTGGCGGCCGGCCTGGGCATCGGCCCTCCAGATATTGGCTCCCGGACCGTCCCCCATTCACGGCTGCTTCTCTCTCTCTGTCTCTCCCTCTTTTGTAGGCTGGAATGAGCTGCTGATTGCCTCTTTCTCCCACCGGTCCATTTCGGTGAAGGACGGGATTCTGCTGGCCACGGGGCTGCACGTGCACCGCAACAGCGCCCACAGCGCCGGCGTGGGGGCAATCTTTGACAGGTGCGGGGCGGGGGGAGGGCAGTTCGGGGTGCTGCCTGTCCGGGCTGGAGAGACCCCGTTTTTGCAGAAGGGGAAAAGGGACCGGGGCCGGCCAAGCGGTGATTCCCCCTGGCTTCCCCCAACACGAGGTGCCCCCACCTAGCTCGGCTCTTCTGCCCCGCCAGGGTGCTGACCGAGCTGGTGTCCAAAATGCGAGACATGCGGATGGACAAGACGGAGCTGGGCTGCCTCCGCGCCATCATCCTCTTCAACCCAGGTGGGCCTTTCTTTGTCTCCCCCCCTACCTCCCCACGGCCCCTGGCGCCCCCAGGAGCGTTGCCCCCCCAGGCATGAGCCCCCTCCATCTTACTCTCTTTTGCCCCCTTCTCTCCAGATGCCAAGGGGCTCTCCAACCCCGGGGAGGTGGAGCTGCTGCGGGAGAAAGTCTACGCCTCGCTAGAGTCCTACTGCAAGCAGAAGTACCCGGATCAGCAGGGGAGGTACGGCCGTGGGGGGGAGGGGGGGTGCCAGTCCCCTTTGGGATTTGGGGGGAGGGGAGACGCTGTACCCCCATCTCTGCCTAGGCTCTCTCGTGCGGGGAGGGGGTGGAAATGGACAGCCATTTGTCTGAAATGGTATAGGCCACAGGGGTAGGCAACCTTGGCTCTTATGACGCGTGGACTTCAACTCCCAGAATTCTGGGAGTTGAAGTGCACGCGTCATAAAAGAGCCAAGGTTGCCTACCCCTTGTATAGGGTTTCCTGCCTGAGCAGGGGGTTGGACTAGATGACCTCCAAGATCCCTTCCAACTTTTTTTAAAATTATTAGACGTGAACCTCAGCCAACTATTATTATTATTATTATTATTATTATTATTATTATTATTATTATTATTATTATTATTATTATTATTATTATTATTTATTATTTATTATTTATTATTATTATTACCCTTCCTGTTGCATTCCTGTCTGGCGGAGGGTCGCCCCCCCCACTCGGTCTTTGGGCCCTTCAAAGCCATCCTGGGGGGAGGAACCCTGACCTGCCTGATGGCCTGACCTCCCCCCCCCCTCTGCTGCCCCCTCCCCCCAGGTTCGCCAAGCTGCTGCTGCGCCTGCCCGCCCTGCGGTCGATCGGCCTGAAGTGCCTGGAGCACCTCTTCTTCTTCAAGCTGATCGGGGACACCCCCATCGACACCTTCCTGATGGAGATGCTGGAAGCCCCCCACCAGATGTCCTGACAGCGCCCGCCCGCCCGTCCGCCGTCCCCTCCCAGGACCGGAGGACTGCTGCCAAGAAGGCCGGGAGAGGCCCACCACGCCCGGTGCTCTGCGTTGAGGCAGGGGGCTGTACTCCCCAGCCACGGCGGGCTGGGGGGAGCTAGCCCCCTCCCTGGCTTCGCCTAAACCGGGGGGGTCAAACTGGCGGCCCGCGGAAGCCGCGCCCGCCCCATTGCCGGCAGTGGCAGAACTCTGCCGATACGTCGCACGACGTCGCGCGACGTTGCGAGTTTGACATGTCTGGCCTAAACCAGGGGGGATCCCCCTCAGCCGGGGCTCCCCGTAATGCTTCTCCCCCCCAATCGGTTTGCCTGAGAAGCCCCTGGGCTGGGGGAGGGACGTGCCAGGGCTCCTCTGGGGGGCGCAGAGAGCAAGACCCCTCCCCCGCATTGCAGCTCAGGAAGCGGCCCCTTTCCTGCTGCCTTGCCCCCCCCCCCCACCCCAAGCCAGCTTTTTTGGCAGCGGGCTTCTGACAGCCCCGTCACGGTTCTCCAGTGGTTCCTGTTTTTTGGGGGGGGCTCCTCTGCCCCCCCACCCTCTTCTGGCTTAGCACTTTTGACTCTTATCGGCCCTCATCTATGCAAGGGGCGCGGCCTGGGGGGGCCACAGGCCACGCCCTCACGCCAGACTGCCCGCTCGCCCCCCTCCAATTGCAGAGGAGCCTCACTGCCCCCCCGTCCTTGGGGTGTCCCTGGGGCTAAGCTCCCCCCGACCCCCAAGAGGGTAGGGGGCTGCCCTCCCTGCGGCTGAATTGGAAGCCCCTCCCTGCCCCCCCTTTGCCGACGCCCTTCCCTTGCGGCTCTAAGCACTGGCTACGTAAGGCCTGAGGGGGTGGAGAGGGGGGGCTCCCTGAGTCTCCCCCCACCGCATGCCTATACGCGTCTTGCTGCTTCCTCTGTCCCCCCTCCCCATTTATGTGACCTTCCCCAAATAATCCCTTTTGGGGAATACGTTGTTTTAATCAGCCCCCCCTCCACCCCTTCAGCTGCCCCCCCCACACCCGCTTTCTGTTTCCTCTTCCCCCATTTTAATTGTTTGGGCACCTGGGGCAGTCTCTTTGCCCCCCCCCTTACCCTGAATCAGGAATGCAGGACTTTTGAGCATGTGCAGAGTGCCAGAGGCCGTTGCCAGAGGCCGCCTGGCTATTACTTACGGAAGAGATGGACCCTCCGGCTGTTGGGGGGGGGGGAGAGAACTCGGGTGATGTCGCCATGCCTCCCTCATACCCCCCCCCCCCGTCCGATGGTGGCCATATCCGGTCGGAAGTGGGCGACGGGTCCCCCCCCGGCCCACGCGAGAGGGCGGCCTCCCCACGGCCTGCGAAGCCGGGGCCTCTGCCCGACGGACTACGTTTCCATCGTTTTGAAATCCTAGTTAGGTTTCTCTGTGGCTTCTGCTCAGCCGGGTTGATAAAAAAAAAAACACAGCTGTTGTGTTTGCATTACGTACCGCGCAAATAAACCATGGATTGTGGTTGAAGCTGGCCGTCTTGGTTTCTCGCTGGGTGGAAAGGACCCCCCCCCACACACACACACACCCCATCGCACCGGCTCATCCTTTGCCAGGGGTCTTCCAACTTGGCCCTTGGATGACTTGTGGACTTCAACTCCCAGAATTCCTCAGCCAGGCACAAGACCGGTGGGGTGTCTTTCACAAGAGAGCCCCCCGCCCCCCTCTTCAGGAAATTCCCCGCATACCGTCGGCTGGGAAGGTCGGGCCGGTCTCTGAGCGGCCCCCCTCCCTCCGTGGCCTGGGCTGACCCCCGGGCCGGCGCGGCTGCGGTCGTCTCCGCCGCCCGGAGGCGCACAGAAGCGCCTTGTCCGCTGTCCCCCCCCTCCCACTCCGCCCGGCGGGAAGCCTCCCTGCCCGGGCGGGGACTCAGCCGGCCGCGAGGAGGAGGAGGCGGACGGGGAGGAAGGGGGCTCGCTGCCTTGGGCTGAGCGCGTGCAAAGTGCGAGAGCTTGCAGAGCGGGAGGAAGGGGGCGCCCTCTCCTGGGCTGAGCCGCGGGCCTCTTGAGCGCGTGCAGAGTGCGAGAGCTTGCAGAGTGGGAGGGGCGCGGCGAGGAGGGGGAGGAAGGGGGCTCCCTCCCCTGGGCTGAGCTGCGGGCCTCCTGAACGCGTGCAGAGTGCGAGAGCTTGCAGAGCGGGAGGGGCGCGGCGAGGAGGGGGAGGAAGGGGGCTCCCTGCCCTGGGCTGAGCTGCGGGCCTCCTGAACGCGTGCAGAGTGCGAGAGCTTGCAGAGCGGGAGGGGCGCGGCGGGGAGGGGGAGGAAGGGGTCTCCCTGCCCTGGGCTGAGCCGCGGGCCTCCTGAGCGCGTGCAGAGTGCACGGGGGCCGGTGCAGCCCCCCCTCCCCGGCTGCTGCTACTGGGGTCCCCGGGGGGGGGGCTTCTCCGCCCGTCCGTTGCCGGCAGGGCGGGTCGCGGCTCTGCGGCCGGCTCCGCCACGCCCGCAGCCCAGAATAGCCGGCCGCGCATTCCTCCGGCCGGGACCCCACCCAGGGCGCCAGCGGAGGGAGAAGCAGAGGAAGGGAGGGGTCTGGCCATTCCCACCTTGCCCAGCCTCCCCCAGGGTCTTCCTTTTCCCCTCCCCCACCGCCTCTGGATCGCTCCCGAGGATCCCCGCCGGGGTGCGCAGGGCGCTCTCCTCCCCACGCGCGCCGGGGAAGCGGCTGCGCTTTTGGGGGTGGGGGGTGGGGGAGGAAGCGAAGGCGCTCTGCTCGCGCTCAGAGGCGCCGGGGCTGAAGTGGAAGGCACGACTGTACGCCTCGGAGTGGCCCCGTGTGCCGGAGACTGATCCCCTCCCCACGTCTCCCGTGGGGCTTGCCGCCCGTCCCCAGCCCCCTCCCGCGGAGCCCAAGACGGTTCCGCCATCCCTGGGCTCCTCGCCTTGCCTGCCTCTGCAAGGACGGGGGGGGGTCGTCTCTGGGGCCCATTTTCTGAGCTTCCCCACCCCACCCTTGGCAGGTGGGGTGTGGAGCCAGGATGGGACCCTCCCCTTTACACCCCCTCCCGTCAGCTGGCAGAGAGGGGCTGTGGGGTTTTAAGCAAAGAGATGATTAAGTGGGGGGGGGTCTCCCAAGGAGCTGGGCCTTTGGGGTCTCCCACCACGCCTCTGCTCTCAAGAAGGGGCAAAGGGACAAGTCTTTCCTGGGGGGGCACGTCCTCCCGTCTCTCCCCCCACTTGGTGAAGAAAGAAGCCCCTCCCTCAAGACAGCTGCAGCTCTTCCCCTGTGCTGCAGCCCAGGCCCCAGAGGGGAGGGGCGGGGAGGGCTCTCCCTCGCTCCGACGAATAGACGGAGGGATCCCAGGAAGAAGGCTGCAATTAGGCAGGGTGGAGTGGGACGGCCGCAGGACCCCACCCAACCCCGAGGCCGGTCCCCAGAGCCGGGGCTGCCCTCTCTGGCCCCCGCAGCCGGGCCACCAGCCTCACCGGAGACCCCCTCCCTGGGACGCCCCCCCCCTTCACCTGCCTTTTGCTGGCCTCCTGCCCCTCGTCTGGACTGGCCTGGGTCTCGCCTGGATGAAGCATCGGCGCACTCGTTTGTGTGAATAGCCCTGACTCTCATCTCCGTAGCTCCTTTCCCACAACCCCAAGTCTCTCTCCGTGAGCTGGGACGGCCTGGCCGGGGAGGTGCGTGGGGGGGGGGGACGGTGTCCGGCCAGGGCTGGTCTGGGCCAGGCTGCACAACAGGTGCGTCGAGGCCCAGACAGCCTGGGGGGGGGCTCCCTTTGCTGAGGCTGGGGGCTTGGAAATGGGGAGGGGGCTACTGCGGATTGCTGAAGAAGCAACGGCATCGGCCTTTTCTGCAGCTGCATCACATCTGTGACTCATGTCTGTTTGTCTGCATCCTGCCTTGGTTCCCTTTACAAATAACAAGAGATCAGGATCCTTTCCTGTGGGTCCCTTGTGCCGGTGTGCCGCTCGCCCCCCCCCCCTTTCCCCAAACACTTGCCTTTGTTTTCCACGGGGCTTAAAAAGTGTCGTCTGAATGCAGCAGCAAACGTCTGTCAGGACAGGAGCAGCTTGGAAAATTATGAAGATAAGATAAGATAACCTTTATTGTCATTTTTTTTTTACGGTGGGCACGACGGCGCACATCCAAAACTGAAATTTAGTTGCCCGCTCTCAAAGTGAAACACATACACGACACACACTTAAACACACACCTATATACAACATACAAAATGAGGAAGCCCCTTTTGCCTTAGCTCGCCCCCCCCCAAACCTGCCCGCTTTACAGACCGCTGGACTTCACCTCCCAGAATTCCTGTGTGTGGGGCTGGCCAGGGCATTCTGGGAGTCCACAAGTTTGAAAAGGGGCCAGGTTTGGCTTAGCTCTGTGGCAGGGGTGGAGACGGTGGGGCCTCGGGCTGAGTCTGCAGCCACTGACACACACACCGCCCCCCCGGGATGGCTCCTCTTCTGGAAGAGTCCGGAAGGATCCAGAGACCCCCAGGTGGGGAACCTGCATGTTGCAAAGGGGAGAGAGTGGGGTCCCCTGATGCTACTCTGCCTGCGTCGGGAGGGAGGGGCTGCCCCTCCCCGCCAGCCCCACCTCACCCTGAGCCGGGCAGCCCAATTTTACGGCTTAATGTCTCCCCGGGATCCAGAGAGGAGATGGTTTGTGCAGGAAACCATGGTTTAAGCAACTATGTTACCTTTTTCTCCTTCAGCTGGGTCAGGAGCTAGCTGGGAAATGCAGTGGAGGTTTACAGGTGTGTGTGTGTGTGTGTTTGAAACAGCCCCTGCCTGCGACGGAAGTGGTGGCCGTTGTGCAGCTTGCGATGGCCTCCTTGCCTGCCTGGGGGTGGGGGGCATCCTGGATCCCCCCTGCCAGCACCTGCGATCCCAGGGGTCCATAAGCCTGCCCCCTTTAAGACTTGTGGACTTCAACTCCCAGAATTCTGGGAGTTGAAGTCCACAAGTCTTAAAGGGGGACAAATGTGGGGACCCTTATGCTAGCTTGTTCCTTGCTGTCACACCTGCGCAAACACCTCCCCCCCCCAACACACACAGGACCTTCCCCCTCCTGAGGCAGGGAAACCTGAGTTTTCCAAATAGTGTGTTTGTACAAAATGGTATCGTGCGAGAAGAAGCCTGATGCTGGCTTGCTCCCTCCCCCCCCAAACTGAGCCCCCCTCTGAGCTTGGGAGGATCTGTTTTGGCCCGGCACCCACCCTGCCCCCCGGGCCCTCCCCACGGCGAAGGACAGGAAGGCGGCCCGGCTAATTTTGGCCTCCTAATTATAGTGTCTCTTCTAGGCTCCCGGCTCAGCGGCAGAGGGAGACCGGGGGGGGGGGGGGGGGGGGGGGGGGGGGGGGGGGGGGGGAGGAGGCCCGGTCCAGGAGAGGCCCAGGCACATCTGTCCAGCTGTGGCCAGAGAGGACTTTTCAGGGAGAACAGCTGTGGTCAGGGCAGGGCCGCCGGGCACAGCTGTGAGAAGCGGCTGCCTGGCTGAACAGGCGGCTATCATGCTGGGGGGGGGAGCGGAGATTCCCGGCTGAAAATGGATCCCTGGTGGCGATGATGGGGAGACCCTCTCGTGGGACAGTCACAAAGGCGTCTCTGCACACACACACACACACACACACACACACACACACACGCACAACCCCTCTGAGCAAGCTGGCCCAATTGCGGCCTGTGGAACTCATGGCTACAAAGAGGACACGGGTTTAAAAGGGACCGAAAAATCCTGGGGTCAGTCAAGGGCCAGAGTCTCTTCCTGCTTGGGGGGGGGCAGCCGGGCCCTGGAGGAGGGGGATTTGGAGGAAGAAGGAAGGGAGGGGGGACCCCTCCCGTGCCCAAGGGTCATCAGTGGGGGGCTAATGGGGGGACCCCCATGCCAGGGGGGACAGGGCCGCCGGGCTAGCTGAGGGGTCCCTCCAGTCCCCTTTAATAATAACAACAACAACAATAAGGGACCTTGGAGGTCATCTAGTCCAACCCCCTGCTCAGGACTCCAAATGGGATAGTCCCCCCAATTTGTGTCCTGGAATTGTGTTGGCCGTTCGGAAGTTCTCCGTGGCCCGTGGGGGGTGTGTGTTTTCCTTTGAAAGGGCCAGACCCTAACACCAGGGGCAGCCAAGCCAGGATCTCTGGGGCACCAGGAACCAGACCCACACGTGTGAAGAGTTTTCAAGCCGACTACTTTATTGTATTCTGCCTGCGGTACAGGAATCTCCCAGCCTCAGCCTGGGAACCAAATAGACCAGGGGGGTCTTCAAGCTTGGCCCTTTGATGACTTGTGGACTTCAATTCCCAGAATTCCTCAGCCAGGCACGCCTGGCTGAGGAATTCTGGGAGTTGAAGTCCACAAGTCATCAAAGGGCCAAGCTTGAAGACCCCTGAGATAGACAAAGCTCTATGCAGTTTAAAGTGTGGGGGGGAGTGAGCTCTGGACCCTTGCATCTGTGCAAGGACTCATGCTTGTGGGTCCCCCCCACCTGGCTGGGGGGTCCCCCAATGGGAGCCTCCCACCACACACACACACACACACACACACCATGCCTCTTCCCTCTACTCTTGCTGTGGGACTCCCTTTGTGTAACAGGAGCAGAATAACAAGAGTTTTAGAAGGGACCTCAGAGGTCATCTAGTCCAACCCCCTGCTCGGGCAGGAAAGCCCATACCATTTCAGACAAACGGCTGTCCAGTCTCTTCTTAAAAATCTTCCAGTGTTGGAGCACCCACAGCTTCTGGAGGCAGGTAGTTCCACTGGTTCATTGTTCTCACCGTCAGGAAGTTTCTCCTTAGTTCCGGGTTGCTTCTCTCTTCGGTGAGTTTCCATCCGTTG
This sequence comes from Azemiops feae, assembly GCA_023970755.1. Classification (NCBI taxonomy): domain Eukaryota; kingdom Metazoa; phylum Chordata; class Lepidosauria; order Squamata; family Viperidae; genus Azemiops; species Azemiops feae. The sequence goes on along the minus strand of JALGBA010003886.1, from coordinate 194,543 downwards.
CTTCTTTTTTTGTGTGTGTGTAAAAGGTTTTATTAGTTTTCCCCCCCCATACGTTTGGTAATAATTGTTCAACCAACGTGCTGTCTTGAGTTTACATTCGCTAATATATATTTAATCCCTAATCCTTTATTCTTTCTTCTAGCCGTCAATAAAATAAGTCCCAAGTTGGATAATATTCTGTTTCTTCTTTTCCTTTCAGTCTCATGGTCAGTCTGTCCATCTCCGCGCATTCTAGTATTTTTTCTGATTATTTCTTCATCTGATGGCATTCCTTCGTTTTTCCAGCATTGCACAAATATAATTCTTGCCGCTGTTTTGTGACACGCAAAATCAAGTGTAAGCTTTGTTTGTCAGTCTTTTCTGGCATTATACCTAATAAAAAAAAAAGTTCAGGTTTAAAATCTACATGTTCAATCTTATAATAATAATAAAATTGGAAGGGATCTTGGAGGTCATCTAGTCCAACCCCCTGCTCAGGCAGGAAACCCTATACCATTTCGGACAAATGGCTGTCCAGTCTCTTCTTAAAAACTTCGTGTTGGAGCATTCACCGCTTCTGGAGGCAGGTAGTTCCACTGGCTAATTGTTTTAACTGTCAGGAAGTTTCTCCTTAGTTCTAGGTTGCTTCTCTCCTTGATTAGTTTCCACCCGTTGCTTCTTGTCCTGCCTTCAGGCGCTTTGGAGAATAGCTTGACTCCCTCTTCTTTGGGGCAGCCCCTGAGATACTGGAAGGCTGCTATCATGTCCCCCCTCGTCCTTCTCTTCATTAAACTAGACATACCCAATTCCAGCAGCCGTTCCTTATATGCTTTAGCCTCCAGTCCCCTAATCATCTTTGTTGCTCTTCTCTGCACTCTTTCTAGAGTCTCAGCATCTTTTAAACATTTTTGCTCCTGGCTTTCCCTCTTCCGCACTGCTTCTGGGACCCAGGAGAAGTAGCTCCCCACAGGAAAAAAAAGGGGGGGCGAACCCCAAACCCACTTCCCTCTTCTCTGCCCTTCCTGTACCCAGCTTTGCACGTGGGAAGGGCGGTTGCTAAGACGGGCATGGGACGGCACCTGCTCCCACCCTTTGGGCTATGTTGGGGGGGATTGCGTGTGTGTGTGTGTGTGTTCTGGCCTGGCCCCTAAACACAAGTGGAGCATTTGATCTGGGCCAGTGGGTGGGGGGGGGGGAAACCCTGTTTCTTTGCGGTGTGTCTCTCTCTCTGTGTGTGTGCGTGTGTGTCTTCTTGCCAGACCCCAGGGACTTTAGCTGGGTTGGACTACAATTCTCCTAATTCCCTGCCCTGTGGCCCCCCTTCAGGCTAGCAACCCAGGGTGCTGCTTGCTGGTGGAGGAGGAAAGCCTTCTACAGATCCTGGGAGATCGGCCCCGCTCCCCACCCCAGATTGAGGGGAGGCTCCTGGTGTTCACCTCTGCAGCTGCTGTGGCTGGGCTCACTTCCTTGAGCCGGGCGCAGCCTGGAGGAGGGTCTCTGCGCCCAGCCCCCCTCCCCCTCCCGTGAAGAGTGGGCTTTTAAATGCTGTGGGCTTGAAGCGTGTTTTTAATCCTTCCGATGGCCATTTCCGTTCTTCGGCACACACACACCCAGGGCAGAAAAGATGGGGTGTCACTCAAGGAAGTAACAAATAAGAGGGAGGGGTGTGTGAGGCTGGACGCCCACCTCACCCTGAAATGGGGGTCTCTGCTTCTTCACATCCTTATCTGGGTCTGCTGGTTGCTTTGGGGGGGTGTCTGTGGTATGTGTGTTTGGGGGGGCTTCAGTAGGTAAGCAGCTGCTTTATTCAGCCTTCCCATGTGGGGGGGGGCTCAAGGAAGGGAACAGAACTGCAAAGAAGACTTTTCCAGCTTTTTTTGGGGGGGGGTAGGACGGAGGGCGAGAGGGAGGAAAGGAGGGGAGGGGTCTTCGCCGCGTCCAGGGGGCCCCAAGAGGAGATCTAGCGGGCTCCGGGGCAGACACCCAACCGGTGCAGCGCCGCTGGAAGGGAAAGGAGAGGCGGCCAGGGACGGAGGGAGGCGCAGCGGGAAGGTGGCCGGCGGGGCGGGCGGGGGCGGCGAGGGGGCGGTCAGGCCAGGGCGGGGCGGGGGCCGTCCAGGCCGGACGAGAAGGCAGGAGGACCGGACGGCTAGCCAGGCTGCCTGGGGCTGCGCCGGAGACGCACCGCGCCACCGCTGCTGCTTGCGCTCCTGCCCGGACGGCGCCGCTGCCCCAGCCCCGACGGCAAGACGGCCCCGGTCGCCCCTTCCGTAGGCTCCAGCGCCATGGAGCTCGCCCGACGGCGGCTGCTGCTGCTGCTGCTGCTGCTCCCCGCCTGCCTGGCCGCTCGAGCGGGTAAGCACAGACAATGCCCCCGGGGGTCGCCCGCCTGGGGGCAGCCGGGGGTCGTCGGGACCTGCCCGGCGGGAGGGTCGGGGGGAGGGTCGGGTCCCCCCCGGGGGACGGTTGGGGCCTTTCTGACGGGAGATGGGCGCTGCGGGGGGTGTCAGGGGGGGCCGCCAGGCTGCGCGGAGGACTAGAAGCTCTGACAAACGTGTCATTTGCGGGGAGAAGCCCGGCTGGGACCTGTCTCGGTCCCGCGGGGGTGGGTGGGTGAGGAGGAGGAGGGGGCAGCCTCTTCGGCGGCCGCTGCGCGTTGAGGTGCCGCCGCCGCCAGGTTCAGCAGCTGAGCCTCCAGCGCCGGCAGGTGGCGGGCGCGGGCCCGACGGGCGCCGCCACGTGGTGAGCTGCCTCCCGTGGGTCCCTTGCCCGCCCCCCCCCCCCGCCCTGCCCCGCGGGCGCGCTCCCTCGACGGGCAGCCGGCGGCGGACACCGAGGAGGCAGAGGACAGTAATAATAATAATAATAATAATAAAGTTGGAAGGGACCTTGGAGGTCATCTAGTCCAACCCCCTGCTCAGGCAGGAAACCCTACACCATTTCAGACCAATGGCTGTCGGGTCTCTTCTTAAAAAACTCCCAGGGTTGGAGAATTCACCGCTTCTGGAGGCAGGTTGTTAATAATAATAATAATAATGTTGGAAGGGACCTCGGAGGTCATTTAGTCCGACCCCCTGCTCAGGCAGGAAACCCTACACCATTTTAGACCAATGGCTGTCCGGTCTCTTCTTAAAAAAAACTCCCAGTGTTGGAGCGTTGACCGCTTCTGGAGGCAGGTCGTTCCACTGGTTACTTGTTCTCACCGTCAGGAAGTTTCTCCTTAGTTCCAGGTTGCTTCTCTCCTTTCTTAGTTTCCATCCGTTGCTTCTTGTCGCTTTGGAGAATAGCTTGACTCCCTCTTCTTTGGGGCAGCCCCTGAGATACTGGAAGACTTGCTATCCTGTCCCCCCTGGTCCTTCTCTTCATTAAACCAGACATACCCAACTGCAGCCACCTTTTTTTATATGTTTTCCTTATGTGTTTAGAAGGGGAGGGTCGAGCGTCCCCCCCCCTCAGACCAGGCAGCGCTTCTCCGGGTGGGGGGCGCTGGGGGTCTCCCGAAGCTGCCGGGGAAGGGAAGGGAAAGGAGGGGAAGGGGCGGCAGAGGCTCCGGAGCGCCCGCCTCGCCTTCCCCGCTGCCCTCCCCGCGGCGGCGCGGCGTCTGCCCAGACAGGGCGGCCTTTGTGCGGCGGGAACAGTGAGCGAGTGTCCGCCGCGCTGCCTCCCGGGCGGGGCTTGTTTGCCTTTGGGCGGCGGCCCGAAAAAACCCTTTGGCGCCCCCCCCCACCCATGCCAGGCAAGCAGTGCCCCCCCTCCCCGACGTGCCCCTTCCTCCGGGACTCTGCTTTGCCCACCTTCGCTCCTGGGCCTTTTGGGGATCCCCCCCCCTCGACCTGCACCTCCCACCCCGGCTCGCTTGGGTGGCATCCTCAAGTATCCCTGGCCGTCGAGGGGGATCCGTGAGGAGGAGGAGGAGGGGCTGCCTGGAGAGTGAGACGGGCGAGAGATAAATTGAATAAATTAATAAGAAAGAAAGAAAGAAAGAAAGAAAGAGAAAGAAAGAAAGAAAGAGAAAGAAAAGAAAAGAGAGATAAATTTAACAAATTAATAAGAAAGAAAGAAAGGAAGAAGAAGAAGAAGAAGAAGAAAAAGGAAGGAAGGAAGGAAAGAAGAGAGATAAATTTAATAAATTAATAAAGAAAGAAAGAAAGAAAGAAGGAAGGAAGGAAAGAAAGAAAGAAAGAAGAGATAAATTTAATAAATTAATAAGAAAGAAAGAAAGAAAGAAGAAGGAAGGAAGGAAGGAAGGAAGGAAGAGAGATAAATTTAATAAATTAATAAGAAAGAAAGAAAGAAGAAGGAAGGAAAGAAAGAAAGAAAGAAAGAAAGAAAGAAAAGAGATAAATTTAATAAATTAATAAGAAAGAAAGAAAGAAAGAAAGAAAGAAAGAAGAAGAAGAAGAAGAAGGAAGGAAAGAAGAGAGATAAATTTAATAAATTAATAAGAAAGAAAGAAAGAAGAAGGAAGGAAAGAAAGAAAGAAAGAAAGAGAAGAAGGAGAAGAAGAAGGAAGGAAGGAAAGAAGAGAGATAAATTTAATAAATTAATAAGAAAGAAAGAAAGAAAGAAAGAAAGAAAGAAAGAAAGAAAGAAAGAAAGAAAGAAAGAAAGATAAGCCTCTTCCTGGCTTTCTGGCACTGCCCCGATGCCTCGGGCACTCATTGCCACTTGATGTTCCCATGCCCCATTCTTGCCCCAGATGGGGTGGGTCAGCCAGGTAGGGGGTCCTTCCCTGAAGTTGGCCTGCCCTGGTGGGAACCCACTTGGATCGGGGGTGTGTGTGTGTCTCAAAAACAGGTGGAAAGGTGGGAGGGGAATCAATTTGGGGGGTCTGGAGAGGTCATTAGTCCAGGGGGTCTTCCAACTTGGCCCTTTGATGACTTGTGGACTTCAACTCCCAGAATTCCTCAGCCAGGCACGCGTGCCTGGCTGAGGAATTCTGGGAGTTGAAGTCCACAAGTCATCAAAGGGCCAAGTTGGAAGACCCCTGATCTAGTCCATCTTCTGATGACTCGAGAGGGATCAGGTTGTGTGTGTGTGTGTGTATGTGTGTGACATCATGACAGGGAAAACCTGTGCGGTTCCCGAGAATTGACAACTGAGGGATAATAGCATCAAAGTCGTTGAAAGCGACAATGTGTGGCTTTACACACTTGGAATACCGCACGCCGTTTTGGTCGCCACCATGTAAAAAAGAGGTTGAGACTGTAGAAAGAGGGAGCAGAGAAGAGCAACAAAGAGGATCGGGGGGACCGGAGGCTAAAATACATAAGGAACCGTTGCTGGAATTGGGAATGTCTGTACATGATCCCAGTATTCCAGTATTTGAGGGGTTGCCCCACAGAGGAGGGGGGCTCAAATTATTCTCCAAAGCACCAGAGGGCAGCTAATTAAGGAGAGAAGCAACCTGGAATTAAGGAAGAATTTCCTGACAGGGAAGACAATTAACCCATGGAACAACCCGCCTCCAGAAATTGTGGGTGCTCCATCACTGGAGATTTTTTTTTTTTTTTTTTAAAGACTGGACAGTCACCTATCTGAAAGGATATATAGGATCTCCTGCTTGAGCTGGGGGCTGGACTAGAAGACCTCTTGAGGTCCATTCCAGCCATAGAATTCTATGATTGCAATGCCTGCAATTGGTACAACTGGGGGATGATGGGAGCTGTTATCTTAGCTTTGTGAGCCTCCCAGAGTCTCTTCAGCGGTGAGATGAAAGGTGACCCCACTGCGCCTGTTGGACTTCTGCCTGCGTGCGCTGTGGTGACCCAACCGCTGGGCTTCCAGTTCACGGGGTGACTTTTTGGGTCCGGCCCGTTTCTGCCAGCTCACAAGATTGTTGTCTGACCTGGTGGTCTACGTGCCAAAATTCAGGCAGAAAGTAGGCAAGGAAAGTTTCTGTCTTGCTGAGGTTTAGGGGACCTTACCTGTTGGGCTTCTGCCTGTTTTACACTCTGAAAAGGCTCTGGTTGAAGTGTAGATGACTCCTTCCTTTCTTCCCGATCTCTCTCTCTCTCCTTCCTTCCTTCTCATTCCCCATTTCCTTCCTTCCTTCCTCCCTCCCTTCCCTCTTTCCCTTCCTTCTCATTCCCCATCTCCTTCCTTCCTTCCTCCCTTCTTTCCTTCCTTCCTTCCTTCCCTTCCTCCCATCTCCTTCCTCCCATCTCCTTCCTTCCTTCCTTCTTTCCTTCCCTCCCTCCCTTCCTTCTCCCTTTCCTAACTCCATTTCTGCCCTACTACACCTTGTGCAAACAGAGGCCGGGCAGGCTCAGCCAGGCCCAGCAGATGCTTCGGGGGGGGGCAGGAAACATCATCCCCTTTTAGCGGGGAGGGAGGGAGGGGGGCTCAGCCCCTCCTTGCCAGCCCCAAGAGACCCCCTCTGGGCAGGTTGCCAGGAGCGCTTTGATCCCCCGTTTCTGGCTCTTTGGAAGGCCGGCCGCGGGTGCGAAGGGCTGGCCGCCCCCCTCGGACGGGAGGGAGACAGCTGTGATTTGGGGGGGGGGTTCCTGAGGGGCCGACACCCCCAGCTTTGGTGGGGGGGATCTTCCCTGCCTTCCCGGCTGGGGGGCTGCCCTGCCGGGGGTCCCGGGGCTGCAGCGAAGAGTTTAAAAATAGCAGGACAAACTCTGCAGAGGCTGCGTCAGAAATGAAGCTGCTGCCTCAGAGGAGACTTTGGCGTCCACACAGAGCTCTTTGTCGGCCGGGCGGGGGCCCGGCCGGAGGAATGTCCACCCCCCCCCGTCCCCACTTCCAAGGGGGAAAGGCAGCCCTCTGAGCCAGGAGCTGCCCTGCCAAGAGGGGGGGGGAAGGCGGTGGCGGAGGGGAGACCCTCCGGCGTCTCTGGCAAAGAGTCCCGTGTGACCCCCCAACCTGGCATCGCTTTGCATAAACAGACTCGAGGAATCCTTCGCAGCCGGGGCTGCCCCAGCTCTCCACTTGTGGTTCCTTCTTAAGTCCCCCGGGTGCTGGCCGAAAGAGGGGCCAGTGAGGTCATCTAGCCGGACCTGTGGCCAAGCGGGACATCCCCCCCCCCCGGCTCTGCGGCCAGTTCTTGCAAAAAAAGCGAAGAACTGGTGAAAATGGGTTTTTCTCCCCCTTTCCCCCCCCTTGCTGTCCTGGAGGACCAAGAGCTATACCAGGTGGCGCCCTTTCCCCCCCCAAAGGAAAGCTGTGCCTAAGCCAGGCCCCGTGGCTGTGGAGGATGGGAGCACGATCTCGGGGGGGGGGTTGGGTGTCTCTCCACTGCAGCGTTGTGGTTTGTAGACCACAATTGTTGCCTCAATAGGACGCCCGCGCTGACAAGGTTTTGATGCTAAGCCGCCATCCCCTTGATCGTGATCATCTTGATCATCATCTCACCTTTTTCCTCTAAAAGCTCCAGGCGACGAAGGTCCCCCCCCCCCCCAACCCGTCTCAGCCGAGGCTCCGATGCAGCTGCTAATCGGGCAGAGGCTATTCTTTCTTTCTTTCTTTCTTTCTTTCTTTCTTTCTTTCTTTCTTTCTTTCTTTCTTTCTTTCTTTTTCTCTTTCTTTCTTTCTTTCTTTCTCTCTCTCTCTTTCTTTCTTTCTTTCTCTTTCTTTCTTTCTCTTTCTTTCTCTTTTCTTTCTTTTTTTGTTTCTTTCTTTCTTTTTCTTTCTTTTTTGTTTCTTTCTTTCTCTCTTTCTTTCTCTCTTTCTTTTTCTTTTCTCTTTTTCTTTCTTTCTTTCTTTCTCTTTCTTTTCTTTCTCCTTTCTTTCTTTCTTTCTTTCTATTTCTTCTTTCTTTCTTTCTTTCTATTTCTTCTTTCTTTTTCTTTTCTCTTTTTCTTTCTTTCTTTCTCTTTCTTTTTTCTTTCTCCTTTGTTTCTTTCTTTCTTTTTTCTTTCTCCTTTCTTTCTTTCTTTCTTCTTTCTTTCTTTCTTCTTTCTTTTTCTTTTTTTCCTTTCTTTCTTTCTTTCTTTTCTTTTTTTCCTTTCTCTTTCTTTCTTTTCTCTTTTCTTCTTTCTTTCTCTTTTTTTCTTTTCTTTTTTTCTTTCTTTCTTTTTCTTTCTTTTTTCTTTCTTTCTTTCTCTTTTTTCTTTCTTTCTTCTTTCTCTCTTTCTTTCTTTCCTTCCTTCTTTCTCTTTTTTCCTTCCTTCCTTTTTTCTTCCTTCTTCCTCTTCCTTCCTTCCTTCCTTCCTTTCCTTTTTCCTTTTCTCTCTCTCTCTCTCTCTCTCTCTTGTTTCCTCGTTCGTTTCTTCGCTTGATGTAGCTCTCACCTGCCCTGCCAGGTGACTCTGGGACGCCTTCAGTGGCGGATTGAGAAGCAGCCCCCCTCCTCCCCCCCTCAGCCAAATCTTCCCTCCCCTAATTGTCCCCCCACCCCATGAAAGGGGGCGTGTCTGCCGAGGCCCCACCCGAGTGGGGTGCAAGTGGGGACCCCCCTCTTGGTTCGGTCCCCAGCAGTTTCAGGGCCCCCTGGTGCCCTGTGTCTGGGGAGGGGCTGGCACAGGAACTCGTATATATAGCTTTGTGGCCTCCCCTTCCCTGACGGGTCCAGGTGTGGGAGATGCCGTTTTACAAGGGCCACCCCTCCCTGCAGCCGGAGGGACCCCCCCCAATGGTGGGCAGGCGTGCAGCCCCCTCCGCTTGCAGCTGCAACCCCCTTCCTTCCTCCCTTCCCTCCCTTTGTGCCTGTCTGTGCGCCACGTATGTGCGGGCAGCGTGTGCTAGGCGTGAACAGAGATCCTTTTCATGACAAGGAAAGCATTCGGGCTGGCAGGGAAAGTGGGCATCGGATGTTTCTGTGGGCGCCCGGGAGGGGGGGCTCTGCCTCACGTGGAGAGACCCCCCCAAAAAAGGGGCAGTCTCCATCTTGCCTGGGGCCCAATGCGGACCGCCGAACGGGGCCCCTCCCGGCGCAGGTGGGTGAAGTCGCCCTGCGGGCAGAGGGAGGGGGCAGCTCGGCCCAGGACCCTTGCCCACCCCCACTGCTCCCCATTCCTCCGCTCCTCGACTTACGCCGACGGCCCGGAATTTAGGTTGCAAAGCAAGAAATCCCTTAAGTGAATTTTTGCCCTGTTTTACGACTCGACTGGCCACATTCGCTGCCGTTGTTAAATTAATCAGACGGTGGTTAAGTGTGAATTTGGCTCCCCCCCCCTGGATTTTGCCAGTCAGGAAGATCGCAAAAGGGGATCACGGGACACCCCCCTCCCCCGGGACGTAGCAACCGTCATAAGTGTGAGTCAGCCGCTGAGGGTCTGAATGCAAATCACGTGACCGGAGGGGGGCGGAGGCTGCAACGGTGATGTGAAAAATGGCGCTAAGTCATTTTTTCTTCAATGCTGTTGTAACTTCAAACAGTCACTCTTATTAAGTCAAGGGCTGCCTGTTCTAAGTCCTCCCAGTGGGGTTTTAGAGATCATCCTTACTGATCCTTAGAGATCATCCTTACTCTTAGAGATCATCCTTACTCTGAGGCCTCAATGACTGGCAATAGGGAGGGGGGTGTCAGTTTAGAATAGAATAGAATAACAGAGCTGGAAGGGACCTCGGAGGTCATCTAGTCCAACCCCCTGCTCAGGCAGGAAACCCTACACCATTTCAGACAAATGGCTGTCCAGTCTCTTCTTAAAAACTTCCAGTATAACAACAACAATAACAATAGTAAAGTTGGAAGGGACCTCGGAGGTCATCTAGTCCAACCCCCTGCTCAGGCAGGAAACCCTATACCATTTCAGACAAATGGCTGTCCAGTCTCTTCTTAAAAACTTCCAGTATAATAATAATAATAACAACAACAACAAAACAACAACAACAAAACAACAACAACAACAATAATAATAATAATAGAGTTGGAAGGGACCTTGGAGGTCTTCTAGTCCAACCCCCTGCTCAGGCAGGAAACCCTATACCCATTTCAGACAAACGGCTGCCCAGTCTCTTCTTAAAGTGTCGGAGCATTCACAGCTTCTGGAGGCAGGTAGTTCCACTGGTTAATTGTCCTCATCATTAGGAAGTTTCTCCTTAGTTCCGGGTTGCTTCTCTCCTTGATCAGTTTCCATCCGTGGCTTCTTGTCTTTTGCCTTCGGGGGCTTTGGAGATACTGGGAAACTTTGGAGTTTGGGATCCGGGGATCAGGGCAAAGGGGCTGCCCCCTTTTCCGATTCCCCCTTCTGCCCTGCACCCCTCTCTCCAGCTGGGCCAGGCGGAGCTGCAAAGGGCCCAGACACGGACAGCAGGCGGGAGGATTGGGAGGGTCCCAAGGGGCCATGGGGGGGGATGGGGGACCCCTGCCCTTCTGCCAGGGCTCAGGGTCTGTGCAGGGAGCCTCCTGGGCAGAGGCAACGCTGGGGGAACCTGGCGTCCCTTGAGGGGTTCGGGGAGAGGCGGGGAGGCGGTAGCAGCACTGAAGAGAGGGGATTTGGGGAGGGGGCGTCATCCTCATCCAGCCGGCCTCTACCCCCCTCTTCCCGCAGCGGACCCGGTGGTCGACGTCCTGAAGGCCATGCAGCTGCAGAGGGAGCCCGACGGGGTCCGCCGGACGACGGGCTTCTGCCCTGGGAGCCGCACAACGATGGGGTCTAGACCGGAGGCGGCCTTCCGGATATCCAGACGGGCCCAGATCAGCGCCCCGACGCGGCAGCTCTTCCCAGGTACCGCAGGTGGGGCGGGGAGAGTGTGCTGTGGGGGGGGGGAAGGCGTCTCCCCGGGGGTCGCCCAGAAAAGGCGACCAACCGGATCAACTGGGATACAGTGAAGCCCCCGCCGGTTTGCGGCATCCGTGCGGGAGGAAAGGCTTCCCCAGGTGAGCTCCCACCTGCAGCCTTTTCCGAGGGGGAGATGGGTCTCGCCCTCGGGGGTCCAGAGGAGGGGAAGGGGCGGCGGATCCCCCCACCCACCCACACCGCCCGGCCAGGGATCCCTGCTGCAGCTCTGCCTCCCCCCTCTGCCACCCCCCGTCCAGGTGAGTTCCCCGAGGACTTCTCCGTGATGGCGCTGCTGAAGGCCGAGCCGGGCCGCCCGGCTGTCCTGCTCTCCGTCTACGACCGACACGGCGGGCAGCAGCTGGGCGTGGAGCTGGGCCGCTCCCCGCGCTTCCTCTACCGCGACCAGGGCGGCCGGCCGGACCCCGAGGAGCTGCCGGTCTTCCGAGGGGCCAACCTGACCGACGGCAGGTGAGTCCCCGCCGCCCTCGGGGGAAGCCGGTCGGCCCCGCCACGCCGACTCCTGGGGGAGGGGGGAACCCCCGGGGGAGCCTGCAGCGATGGCCGCGGCGGTGGCAGCGAAGCCCCCCTCTCCTGGGAGGGGGGGAGAGGCGGGAGGGGTCTGCTTTGGGGAGCAGAACAGCCCGCGGGACCCCAGAAGGGGAAAGCGGAAAGAGGGCAGGGGGCGGGTGGAGGAAGGCTCCGGGGGTCTCCTGGGGGCGGCCTTTTTCTCACCCACCGGCATCCTGGATCCCCCACTTGGCCCCGGAGGGTCCCGGCGTGGGTGTAGTGGTGGGGACAGTGGTGGGGATGGGGGTGGCCCCCCCCACTTCCCTTCGGTGGTCCAAGTGGAAGCCGGAGACCCTCCCCTCTGCGGGGCTTGACCTCCGGTTCACGCTTGGACCAGGAGGTGGACTGTGTGACCTCACGGAACCCTGTGGCTCCTTTGGGAGTCCCCAGCTGACGCTCCTGGGCCTTGAGGCTGCAAGAGATCAGGGGATGGGGGGGCGGGCTGCCGGGGAGCCTTTGGTCTTGGGCCCCCTCCCCTCGGGGCCCTTCGGCCAAACGTCTCGTCCTTGCTTCAAGGGGCGTTTAGCTCTTCGTGGGGCTTAAAATCTGGGGAGGGGGGTTGTCAGAGGAGGGGCAGGGGGAGGAAGAGAGAGACGCGAGCGAAAGCTAAGCTGGCCTGGAGACCAACAGGGAGGGGGGGCAGGGGAGGCACCTAGAACGGGCGCCCAGAAGCCCCCCCCCAGCTCTTTACCTGGCACTGCAGACGGGTAGATAAGTAGGCACCTGGCAGGCTCCGGTCCCGACAGGCCAAGCCGGGCGCCGGGCACCCTTCTGCCAGTTCTCTCCCCCACCCCCCCCTCCGTGAAAGTCCTTCTCCAGCCGTCCGGTGCCCGCCTGGCTGCAGGGGCTGATGGGGGGGGGGTGTCCGCCTTGTCCCCGCAGGTGGCATCGGCTGGCCTTCAGCGTGAAGAAGCAGCAGGTGACCCTCTTCGTGGACTGCAAGAAGAGAGCCACCTTGCCCCTCCCTCGGGGGAACAGCCCCATGCTGGACACCAAGGGCATCACCATCTTCGGGGGCCGCATCCTGGACGAGGGGGTCTTTGAGGTAGCAGGGCCCCCCCCACCCCCATCTTGCCACCCTCCCCCCCGCCGTGGCTCCGAGCCCCACCTCACCTCCGCTGTGCCCTCTTCCCCCCCCCTTTAGGGAGACATCCAGCAGCTGCTGATCAGCTCCAGCGCCCGGGATGCCCAAGACTACTGCCAGCGCTACAGCCCGGACTGCGGGGGGCCCCCCCAGAAGCCCCAGGCCCAGGAAGCTCGGCAGAGGCCCCCCAGGCCTGAGGTGAGGGCGGTGGAACAAGCAGCGTCTTTTATTTGCTGGCGTTTGGCCCCCAAGGTCGAAATTTAGGTTTTGTGGGAAGGGGGGAAATGCCTGGAGCCCCAATTTTAATAAGAGAGGGGGGGGGAAAGGGGGAGCAGGCTGGGCTCTCCGTGCCGTATTTGAATGCCAGCGGGAGCCACCGTGGCACGGAGACGGTGCCGAGCGATTTTAAAATCCAATGAATGAATATATGCAATTTTTTTGTCAGTTGGAGTGCAAAAGAAAGGGAGTTTCGAGGTGGGAACGGCCGCAGGGTTCATAGGATTTTAGCGGGGAGGGATCTTTCGAGGCCATCTAGTCTGACCCCCCCCACCGAGTGCGAGACTGCCCCGAGCATCTCAGGCAGACGGTGATGTGGGAAGGAGACCCCCCCTCGCCTGTCCAGGCCACCAGACCCCCTGCCGAAGAGGCGTCGGTCTGCTTCCTGGAACAGCAAAGTCTCCTATCTCTCACTTGGGGGTCAAACCGTCCCCACAAACGTCAGCCTACCCCCTTCTTGGGGCTTTTGCTTCCTGGTTCCCCCTTGGCCCGAATCCCTCTTCAAAGGGAAGCTCCTGCATTTAAACCGGGATTAAACGCCCGCAGTAGTTGCTGGTCCTGGCGAAGCGAACTCCGCTCTGCAAAAAAACTCTCATTTTTTTGTCCCTGAAAGTTTCCTGAGAGGCTGTAACGGATCTTCTCCCCAGGGTCCAATGGTGTATGTGTCTCTCTCTGTGTGTGTGTGTGTGTGTTTCAGTCTCCCCCTCCCTCCCAACCCGAGCTCATTGTGAATTGTTCCCCTCTTTGGGGCCGACCGCCGAGCGGGAGCCTTTTGAAGTCCGGGCGAGGACTCAGATCAGATCAAGTGAAATGGTTTGGAATTTGGTCCCCAGGACACAAAGGAAAGAGGCCGAGAGTCTAAAAACTGTGCAGAGAGCAGAGACAAAAACGATTAAGGGGTCCGTCACGGGAGGTTTTTAAGAAGAGACTAGACAGTCACTTCTCTCAGATGGTATAGGTTCTCCTGCTTGAGCAGGGGGCTGGACTAGAAGACCTCCAAGGTCCCTTCCAGCTTCTGTTCTGTTCTGTTTTTTCTCTATTCTATTCTATTCTATTCTATTCTATTCTATTCTATTCTATTCTATTCTATTCTCTTTTCTATTCTATTCTATTCTCTTTTCTTTTCTATTCTATTCTATTCTCTTTTCTATTCTATTCTTTTCTATTTTCTATTCTATTCTATTCTTTTCTATTTTCTATTTTCTATTCTATTCTATTATTTTCTATTTTCTATTCTATTCTATTCTATTCTATTCTATTCTATTCTATTTTCTATTCTATTCTATTCTATTCTATTCTTCTCTTCTCTTTTCTATTCTATTCTATTCTTTTCTATTTTCTATTCTATTCTATTCTATTCTATTCTATTCTATTCTATTCTATTCTCTTTTCTTTTCTATTCTATTCTATTCTTTTCTCTTTTCTATTCTATTCTCTTTTCTTTTCTATTCTTTTCTATTTTCTATTCTATTCTATTCTATTATTTTCTATTTTCTATTTTCTATTCTATTCTATTATTTTCTATTTTCTATTCTATTCTATTCTATTCTATTTTCTATTCTATTCTATTCTATTCTATTCTATTCTATTCTATTCTTTTCTCTTTTCTTTTCTATTCTATTCTATTCTATTCTATTCTATTCTATTCTTTTCTATTTTGTATTCTATTCTATTCTATTCTTTTCTATTCTATTCTATTCTATTCTTTTCTCTTTTTTTCTATTCTATTCTATTCTTTTCTCTTTTCTGTTCTGTTCTATTCTATTCTATTATTTTCTATTTTCTATTTTCTATTCTATTCTATTCTATTCTATTCTATTCTATTCTATTCTATTCTATTCTATTCTATTCTTATTCTTATTCTTATTCTTATTCTTATTCTTATTCTTATTCTACATACGAAGAATGTTTGCAGGGATGGGGCCTGTCTCGTGAAGAGAAGGATTAGGGGAGACACGATAGCAGCCTTCCAGTATTTGAGGGGCTGCCGAAGAGAAGTGTGTGTGTATGTGTGTGTCAATCTCTTCTCCAAAGCACCAGAAGGCAGGGCGAGAAGCAATGGGGGGGGGGAAAGCTCCTCAGAGGGGGACCCTGGGCCCAAGCGGGGTTCTGTCCTGGGGGAGGGGAGTGTCTCTGGAGAGAGGACTCCCTTGGCTCTGCTTTCTGCCCCACTGGGCCTTGCTCCGGCACTCTCCCTCCATCGCTGCCTTTGTGCCCCCCGCCCCGCTAGACGCCGGCCAAGACGAAGCCCCCCACCAGCACCAAGGCCAAGCAGCCCCAGAAGCGGCAGCTGCCCGGCCCCTCGCCCGCCGCCCTCAAGACCGCCGCCCCGGAGGGGAAGGGACCCCAAGGAGCCCCCAAGAAGCCCAGCGGCAACGGGAAGCCCTCGGCCGGCGGAAAGACCCCCAAGGCCAGCAGCCCCAGTGCCAAGGCGACCTCGGCCGGCAAGGCCTCTGCAGCGAAGAAGGCAGCCCGACCGGCCCAGGCAGCCCGGGGGCCACGAAGCAGCTACCAGCAGGTAGAGACAGAGGGAGGGGCTGGGGTCAGCATGGGGGGGGAGGGAGAAGACCTGTCCCCCCCAGAGGCCCCGAGCAAGAGAAGCCCCCCTTTGGGTTGGTCTGCAGTGCCTGGGGACTGCTCCAGACCCCCCCCTGTCAGCTGCAGCTGTGCATTTCTCCGCTGGGCCTCAGTCAGCCCTGCTTTCCTGGCCCAGCTGGGCATCAGACGGTCGGCTTCCCCGATATCCATTCAGTCCTCTGGGCCTCAAGGGTCCGGGTGGTGGAATTGGGACCCCCCCGGACCCCGACGGGGACGTTTGCACTAACCAACTAACCCCCCCTTCCCATCTGTCTCCCTTTTTCCGCTTCTTTCCTGCCTGAATTCGCCGCCCGCCCTCCGTTTCTACCCTGACTTTACCTCCGTTGGGGGGAGCCTCTGCCAAGGACGCAGGGCCCCTTCCCACCGAGGAGGCCCGGGGGGCTCCCCGGCACCCCAGCCACCCCCCGCCTCCTGAGGCTACTTCCCAGAAGAGGGTCCCCACCGGGGAGGCCTTGCCTCCCGCCCCCTCGCCGCCATGGGTGCAGGTAAATGACACCCCCCTCCCGTGGTCCCGGCAGGCTGGCGCAGGGGGATTCGGCCCAGGGGCCAGGAGGGATGGGGCGCAGGGCCTCCCTTGATGCTGGGCCAGGCTGTCCCGCTGCTGGTGGGGCCAGGAGTGCTGCCGGGGCCCGGGCAAAGGCTCGGCTGCCATGGGGCGCTTGTTGCGGACCCCGTCCCTTTCCTGGGCTAACGTCCCCTGCCTGGGCCAGGAGGAGGTGGCTGAGGAGGAGGGGCTCCTGCCTGGCGTGGGTCTGGACCACGGAGACGGCGACCCGAACCCCGGCGACTTGGGCCCCCTGCGCTCAGCCCAGGCCTCCTATGACGCCGTCGTAAGTGAGCACCCCTCGTTGTGTCCTGTGTCGCCTCCTCTGTGTCCTCCTGGCCGTCTGTCCGTTGCCCGTTGCTGACCGCCTCTCCTGGTGCTTTGGTGGGGGGGAGTTTCCAAAGGCCCTTCTTTTGTGGATCTTTTGCTCAGCCGTGTGTTGCTGTGGGCCCTTTTTGTGTTTGCTGTGTGTGTTCCCCTCCTGTCCTGGGGGATGGATGTGGATTTCCTTCGGGCTTCTGATTCCCAGCTGGTTTGGGGTCCCTCCTGCCTTTCCCAGCATCTGCCACTGGGTGGCAGCAGCCCCTTGTCCTATTTTTCCCACGCTCTGAGCCCCTCTCTAGGCTTCGCTATCTATGGTTTGCCCGGCTCTGGAGGTCTGGGCTGCACTGACTCTCTGGTCCCTCCTTTGCATGGCTTCCAGCTGCTTCGTCACGTGTCTCTCCTTCCTGCTGAGGTCCCCCTTTTGATGATGTCACTTCCCAGGAAGTTGCATCCGGTGACATCACCCCCACTGACGACGTCATTCCCTATGTCGTTGTATCCTGTGATGTCACCCCCCTGATGACGTCATTTCCTATGAAGTTACATCCGATCACATCGTTCGATGATGTCATCTCCTATGAATTATGACCCGCCCCATCTGTCATATCATGCTGTTGATGACATCATTTCCTGCCAGGATGTGACCTGCCCGTCCTTAAGGCCTTGATCTTTCTAACCACGAAGCTGATTTACCCTGGAAATGCAGACAGGCCTTTTTTTCCCCCAGTATGGCAATGCGACTGGTCCCAGTTCCTGTTATACTGGAAAAGGCATCCCCCCCCCCATTAGCAGATAGTAATTCCTGCTCCAATTGCCATTTAGGAAGCGCCCCCCCAATTCCTTCCTGCCTCCCCCCCTGCAATCCGGAGCAATTCAAAAGACCGGACAGCCATTTGTCTGAAATGGTGTAGGGTTTCCTGCCTGAGCAGGGGGTTGGACTAGATGACCTCCAAGATCCCTTCCAACTTTATTACTATTATTATTATTAAGAACGTTTTCAGAGCATTTTTTTTTCCTTAACAGGGTTTGGTTCCAAATATTTTTTCTTTAAAATCTTGAGAAATTCTGTGTATCTTGGCGGATTTTTTTTAAAATTCAAAAGTAGACCACCTGCCGCCCGTCCGGTCCTCGTTTCAGAGATACTTCCTTACCGGATTCCTCGGTGCCTTCAACAGTGACAGAGCTGCTAATGTGCTTTGAAAAGTTCCCAACAATGGTTAAAAATTCAGCGCTTGTCACGTCCCGCCTTCGCTGGAAAAGCTGTGACGACGTTCAGGGACGGGTCTGCCTCGAAAAGTGGCCCTCGTTTGTATTAGGTTGTAAACTGAGTTTTACGATCATTTTTACGTCATGGCAAATTTTGCAAAATTGGCCGAACTTTAATTCGGTGGGAGTCCTGGCTCCTGGATTCTGGATGCATCCTGTGTAAGCGAGCCCGCCGGAGGCACCTCGATTCAAAAATGGTGGCCGCGCGAAATTTAAAGGTTACGGCACCGAGGATTTTAGTAGTAGATCGATAGATTCAAGGCGCAGAAAATAAGCAGGCGGGAAATTTCACGAGGTGCCCTTGTAGCTTGAAAGAGAAGCTACCCAGACCCTGAAGGCAAATGAAAGCCTCGCCCAGGGCAGCTCAGACTTGACAACTTTTAAGGTGTTTTGTGTATGGACTTGGACTTGGACTTCAACTCCCAGAATTCCCCAGCCAGAAGACACTTTTTTCCCCCTCCCCTTCAACGGGGTTCGGTTCTCAGAATTTGCCAGGACCAGGGAATTGGCCAAGGTTTCTTGGCGAGGACAGCCATTTGTCTGAAATGGTATATAGGGTTTCCTGCCTGAGCAGGGGGTTGGACTAGATGACCTCCAAGGTCCCTTCCAGCTCCTATTCTATTCTATTCTATTCTATTCTACTCTACTCTACTCTACTCTACTCTACTCTACTCTACTCTACTCTACTCTACTCTATTCTATTCTATATTTCTATTCTATTCTATTCTAGCTCTATTCTATTCTATTCTATCTCTATTCTATTCTATTCTATTCTATTCTACTCTATTCTATTCTATTCTATTCTATTCTATTCTATTCTATTCTATTCTATTCTATTCTATTCTATTCTATTCTATTCTATTCTATATTTCCTATTCTGTTCTATTCTATTCTACTCTTATTCTATTCTATTCTATTCTACTCTACTCTACTCTACTCTACTCTACTCTACTCTACTCTACTCTACTCTATTCTATACTATATTTCTATTCCTATTCTATTCTATTCTATTCTATTCTATTCTATTCTATTCTATTCTATTCTATTCTATTCTATTCTATATTTCTATTCTATTCTATTCTAGCTCTATTCTACTCTATTCTATTCATTTAATTTCTATTCTATTCTATTCTATTCCCCAAAGCTAAGTGGGATTAAAATGAAAAGCCTAAATGGAAACTTAAATAGGACACAGATTTATTTATTTATTTTATTTGGAAAATTTATATGGCCGCCTCCTCGCACACGGCGACCCAAAGCAGCTTACGCAGATATAAAAATGCCCTATAAAAAGAATAGAATAGGAGCTGGAAGGGACCTTGGAGGTCTTCTAGTCCAGCCCCCTGCTCAAGCAGGAGAACCTACACCATTTCAGATAAGTGACTGTCCAATCTCTTCTTAAAAACCTCCATCGATGGAGCGCTCACGATTTCTGGTGGCCAGCTGTTCCACTGGTTAATTGTCCTCCCTGTCAGGAAGTTTCTCCTTAATTCCAGGTTGCTTCTCTCTTCGGTCAGTTTCCATCGGTTGCTTCTCCTCCTTCCCTCTGGTGCTTTGAGGAATAACGTGACCCCCCTCATCTTAAAATATATACAAAATAAATAAACGAGAAGAAAAATAATAAAAATAATAACTCCACTCCACCCCCACCACCGCAGCCACAACACATATTCAGACGGTGCACCTCGGTCCTTACAAAGAACCCATAAGGGCTAGCAGGGGCCCTAGAGGCCATCTAGTCCACCCTCCTGCCCAGGACGAAAGAGAGCAACAACGGAGGCTTCCGATGACCGAAACCCATTTTTAGTGGTGACTTTTTGCAGGGATCATGATGGTTGTGCAAAAGATATGTGTGTATGTGTGTGTGTGTGTAAGTGTGTAAAAGTAGAATTCTTTTTTCCTCTTGGCCACTGAGATGGCTTTGCCTGTGCCTGGGCATTCAGGCCTCCTCCTCCCCTCTCATTGTGAGTGTGTACGTTGTTGTGTGTGTGTGTGTGTGTGCTACACACACCACAATGCTGACACTCTCCTTGTGGCTACATGTCTGCAACCCACAGGCAGTACTCGGAGCCCGAGGACTGAAGGGAGAGAAAGGTGAACCGGCCGTCTTCGAACCTGTAAGTTGCCGTGGTTGTCGGTGTGTTTGTGTGTGTGTGTGTGTGTGGGTCTTGGGTCCCTCCCCATCCGGGCCAAAGACGAAGCCCCTCCCTGTGGCCAGCTGGGGCCACATCTGGCCGGCCTTGGCCGATGGGAAAGGAGATCGGCAAGCACGGGCTTGAGGGCAGGGATGGGAGGCCATCAGGCGATCCCACGGCAGGAAGGAAAGGGGCAGACGGGCTCAGAGCTTGGCTGGGGGGGGGAAAGGACCCTTGAGGGCTGGACCTTGTGGCCAGTTTTGTGATTGTGCTCGGGAGATGCTGAGTAGTTTGGCTTCCAGGCACTAAAAATCAATGTTTCTCAAGCTGGGCCGCTAGAAGATGGGTGGACTTCAACTCCCAGAATTCCCCAGCCAGCTTTGCTGGCTGGGGAATTCTGGGAGTTGAAGTCCACCCATCTTCCAGCGGCCAAGCTTGAGAAATAAAGCATTAAATTAATGCCAAGCCACTGGAGGGGGGGGAAGGTTAGTGCCCAATCCCTCCCCGTCACTTCAGGGGTCAGAGGTCAGGATCAGCGTCCACTCCTGCCCCCCCTCACCCCCCCGTCCTGGGTATCCCTTGCGAGAAAAACCAGGACTGGCACCCCTCTTCCCACTAGGAGCGGGCCCCGCTCGGACCCCTTCCCAGGGACCCCCCCTCGACTGTGCCCACCTTCCTGGATGACAAGGGGAGGGGTCTTCTTCGCCCCCCTGACCCCCGTTATTTTTCCGCAGGGGATGATCGTGGCGGGACGTCCCGGCCCCGAAGGACCCCAGGTAAGAGCTGAGCCGGGCCCCGGGTGCCGGGGTGTGTGGGCGGGATGGGGGGGTGCGTGGGGGGGCTGGCGGGGGGGCACAGATGGCTAAAATGACCTTCTCGTCCGCAGGGCGTGAGTGGACCGCCTGGTGTCCAGGGGACCTCCGGACCCCCTGGTGACCCCGGAGAGCGGGTGAGTGGGGCAGCCCCACGGGGGGGGCGGGGGGGCTGGTGCCTGTCCGTTCCTGTCTGCAGGGCAGGCCTGTCTGCAGCTCCTGAGCATGTGCAGAGCTCCCTTTCAGCTCGCCAGGAAGGGGTCTCTCTGCAGCAAATTATTCCTAGGCCCGAAGAAAAAGCACTCTGCGCATGGACCATGGCGCCCTCTCTCTGTCCAGTAATTCAAGAAGCAAGTTGGGGGGGATCCGGTGCCAATGGGGGCTTCCTCGGAGTAGGGGGCCCTTTTCCACTCCGTGAACTTGCAATTCCAGGGTTCGGGGGTGGGGGGGAGGGAACGATGGGGAATGTAGTCCGTGAACTTGCAATTCCAGGCTTCGGGTGGGGGGGAGGGAACGATGGGGAATGTAGTCCGGTGAATCTGGAGGAAGCAGCCTGGAATTGACAGCCTTGCTCAAGGAGGACTCCTTACCCCATGGGCCACGGCCGGCGATTCGAGCGCAGTTGGGCCCAGAGGGGTGTTTGTGTGTGTGTGTGTGTGTGTAGAGGGGGGAGCCGCTGTGCGTTTGTGTGTTCCCGCAGCGTCTCTGCCTCCTTCGCAGGGTCCCCCCGGACGGCCCGGATTCGCGGGCTCAGACGGACGCCCGGGTCCCCCCGGCACCTCCATGATGCTTCCGGTGAGTCAGGAAAGGGGGTGCAAGGGGACGTCCTCGGGGGGGGGGCTGGCTGGGGGGAGGAAGCGGCTTGTCGGTGCTTTTGTGACTCTCTTGATTCTCCCCTCCCGACTGGCAGTTCCGCTTCGGGGGTCCCGGGGGCCAGAAGGGGCCCGTCGCCATGGCCCAGGAGGCCCAGGCACAGGCCTATCTCCAGCAGGCCCGCGTGAGTCCAGCCAGCCCCCTCCCCACCTTTACGGGGTAGGGCTCGGGGGAGGGGGGGAACCGGAAGAATTCAGAGGAGCAAAATAAGCACCCCCCCTATTCGGGAGCCATCCCTGCCTCCAGTCCGGGGCCCGGCTTTTGAGCCTCTGGGTGCCCCCGATATATAAACCCAACTGGGTGTGTGTGTCCCCTTTTCAGAGGCCTCCAAAGCAGGGTGAGCGGCTGAGAGGGTCCCTGGGGCAGGGAGGGGGGACACCCCAAACCCTGCAAAGTTCAAACAAGCCTGGATTGGTGGGTGGTGCAAATGCCCTAGTTAAGGGCGTTGTGTGAATGCGGGGGGGGGGAGCTATCTGGAGCCCCCCAGAATGGGGTGACAGAAGACCCGTCCCCCCCAAGCCCAGGGTCTCTGGGGTGAGGGCGGGGTCTCCGCTCGGGGTGCTGGCCTGACTCCTTCCCTTCCTTGCCGCAGCTGGCCTTGCGTGGCCCTCCAGGACCGATGGGGTACACCGGCCGGCCTGGGCCCCTGGTGAGTGTGTGTGTGTGTGCTGGATATGGGCTGGGGTGGGGGTCCAGAGGCTTCGGCCTCGGGGGCCGGCCCTGGCTGGGGACGGCCGGGTGCTGCTGCGCTTGGCCCCCCCCCTGCCTAGGGGCCCAGCTGCCACGTCCCCCTCTGCTTCCTCTTCCGCAGGGTCAAGCTGGAGGCCCCGGTGTGAAGGGGGAGCCCGGAGATTTTGGCCCCCAGGTAAGGTGGACGGACCGGTGGGTGTCTCTCCCCCCACTCCTTGCCTTAGTCTCCAGGGCGATTGACCACTTCCTGCTCCCCATTCGTGTGGGGAGGGTGACCTGCAGCTGGGAATTGGGGGCCTCTGTTCTGGGTCAGCTTCAGGGGCCCTTCTGGAGGTGGGGGCCCCTTGGCGGTCCAGAGCAGGGGTCTTCCAATGTGGCCCTTTTATGACTTGTGGACTTCAACTCCCAGAATTCCTCAGCCCGGCATGCCAGGGGCGTACCGGACTCAGGAATTCTGGGAGTTGAAGTCCACAAGTCATAAAAGGGCCAAGTTCGAAGACCCCTGCTCTAGAGGGTCCCCCCTCTTTGCCGCACTAAATCCTGGTCTCTCTCACCCAGGGGCCCCGGGGCCAACAGGGACTGACCGGCATCGCAGGGAAGGCCGGCCGCCGAGTAAGTCCAGTTTTCTTAGTTCACGGGAGAAAAAGTTGGTTTGACAATCGGGCGAGGAGGGGGGGCGGAAAGGGGGGTGCTCCTCGTGACCCCCTCTGTGTGTCTCCAGGGCAGGGCTGGCGCTGACGGCGCACGGGGGATGCCTGGCGAGCACGGCCTGAAGGTAAGAGCCCCGTTTCCGCAAGGGAGGAGGACTCGAACTCGGCTCTTCCGGTCTCGACGACAGCGCTGGCCATGCGGCCAAGCCCTGCGGGGTTCCCTCCTCTCAGCTCCTCACTGCTGTCTCTGGGGGGGCCAACTTCCCTGGGGGGACCCCCCCACTGTCTCGGTTGCCCTGCCCTGCTGCGGGATTGTGGGGGGAGCCCCCCCGTGCCCCACGGCCAGCTTCTCTGCTGCTCCTAGTCCCCCCCGTTGCAAACAGGGGCAGGTCACCTTGTGGCCCCTGTAGGGGTCCCTAGGGGGCCTCTGAACCCCCCCCACTGTTGCCCCCCCCTTTCTCATGCGCTTCTCCTGTAGGGCGACCGAGGTTTTGACGGGCTGCCCGGCCTTCCAGGGGACAATGGATACTGGGTGAGTGGGATGGGGGAGAGGGAGAGGGTCCTGGGGGGGGCACATGCCAGGCTTGCCCTGGGGGGTCCCCTGCTTTCTTGGCGGGCCCCCCCATTCTGCTGCTTCCGTCCTTGGCAGGGGGACCCCGGTGCGCAGGGCGTGGCTGGACCGCCGGGCGAAGACGGCGAGAGGGTAAGGCCCGCGCGGACAGGAGGGGAAGAGCGGACGGCCGAGAAGACAGCCCTCCCCATGAAACTTCCCCTACCTTGAGGACTAGCGACTTGAACTTGAATACGGACCCCCCCAGGGAGGTCCTCGGGGGGGAGGTTCTGCCAGGGGGTTTCCATCTGCCTCTATAAACAGAAACGGGGGGGGGGACATAAAAACGCAAGCCGGTTTGCCCCCTTGCGAACGTTCTTCCCTTTCCCGCACTGCAGGGAGACGATGGTGAGATCGGGCCTCGGGGCCTCCCCGGAGAACCGGTGCGTAGCATCCCAATCCTGGGGGGGGGATCAAGCCTGCCTGGGGAAGGGCATTTTACAGACCCCCCTCGCCTCGTGCCCCCCCACCTCGGGTCCTTGGGGGTGTCCCCAGAGGCAAAAAGCGGGGAAGGGGGCTTGTGGTCAGCCCCCCCGAGACTCCGCTTTGGCTTTCTCCCGCCCACCCCGCCTTCTCTTCGCAGGGACCAAGAGGCTTGCTTGGCCCCAAAGGGCCCCCGGGCATCCCGGGGCCACAGGTAAGTGCTGGGGAGGGAGGGACACCCCCCCCACAGCCCCCCCACCCTCGGGGCTTCCGCTGGCCGGGCTGCTGACCGCCGACTCCGGCCTGCCTTTCCCTCGGCAGGGCGTGCGTGGCGTGGACGGCCCCCACGGACCGAAGGGCAGTCTGGTAAGTGGACGGAGGCCTTGTCTGGACCGGAGGCAAAGCAGCGGCCCTGGAGGTTTTTGGAGAGCTGACGCGTTGAGGGGCTTTTAAGTGTGCGCAGAGTGCCTCTAGGGAGGAGGCGGCCCCTTCCCAAATCTGCAGCCGGCGATGCTCGGCCTGGGGCCCCTTGGTGGCGGGTTGGTGCCCCATGGGCAGTTGTAGTCCTATAACAGTGGTCCAGGATGATGGGAGCTGCAGTCCAGGACTCTAGAGAAGGTGAAGTTTGCGGACGGGGATTAGAGGGAGGCTAGAGAGGGTGGCGCAAGAGTGGATCCCTAGCCAGGCTAGGGGTCGGGCTGGATGATCTCCAGTTACCTGGGCCGATTTGGGTAGGTGAAATGCCTCCCGGAAGGGAGGCCACCAGGAGATCCAAAACGTCCCCAGAACAGGCCACTTAATTTAGAGCCTGCTGGGGAAATGTCTAGGGCACATCCGAGGGTCTGTCTTGATCTAATCCCCCCTCCCCCCCATTTGTCTATCTCCAGGGTCCGCAAGGGGAGCCGGGCCCCCCCGGCCATCAGGGGACCCCGGGAACTCAGGTAAGTCCAACCTGGGTGGAGAAAGACCGCCCTGGCCTGCCCCTCCATTGCTTCCCAGCTGCAGGGCTCTGTAGGGTGGCTGGCTGTGCTAGATTCCCCTCCCCTCCTCCGGTCCGCCTCCCTAACAACAGCCCTGTAGGGTAGGCAAGTTGGGGGAGGATGCTGGCTGCAGCTTTTCTGCAAACTCTTGATTCCTTCTTTGGTTCCGGTTCGGCTCTGTGGGCGATCCGAAGCCTCTTGGGCTCCCCAAAAACCGCAGGCCTCCGGGGGGAGAGGGGAGGAGAGCTGGGGGGGAGGCTCTGGGCGGGGGTTTGGCCTCCAGGACCAGCTCTCACCCCATCTTCCCTTCCCTGCTTCCAGGGCTTGCCGGGACCGCAAGGCGCCCTGGGGCCCTCTGGGCAAAAGGTGAGGAGGGGGTGGCTGGGTGGGGTGGGGGGAGGGGTGGGGCTCTCCGGTGCCAGAGCCCAGGGAGGGGAGGGGCCTCCTGGCCTTCTGGGTCCAACGTGGTCTCCCCCCTTTTTCACAGGGACCCCAAGGAAAACCCGGCCTTCCCGGGATGCCCGGCTCGGATGGACCCCCGGTGAGTGGCCCCATCCCCCATCCTTGGCCTTTTGGGGAGGGGGCCGACCCCCCCACCTGGCCCTCCCCAGCCTCTGCCCTGGATCCGGGGAACGTGCCGTGGGGCCGAAGGTCCACCGTGGGGCAGAGTGGGGGGGAGCAGCCCTCTCCGGGATTCCCTGGCAGACCCCAAGGAGCCAGTGGGGCGTGTCTGAAGTCCCGCGGTGGCCTCTGTTCCCTGGGGGGGGCTCCCCGAGATGGTGGGGACCCCCTGACACCCCCCGCCCTCTTCTCTCTGCAGGGCCACCCGGGCAAAGAGGGACTTGCAGGCACCAAAGGGCAGCCGGTGAGTGGACAGGCCTGGCCCCTGCCCTGCCTTGGCACGGCCTCTCCAAGCTGCCCTCGGGGGGGGGCTTTGGGGGAAGGGCCGGGTCCGGGTGCGAATGGTGGGGGCTGGAAAAGGACCGCTCCGAGGCTGCCAGGGCCCCATCCTGGCGTGCGGCACCACGAAGCGAAGCCTCCCGGGCATCTGATGGAGGGGGGGGAAGCAGCGGGGGGGGCTTGTGGAGGGAGGGGGTCTTAGACCTTGGAAAGGGGGCTTCAGGCGAAGAGGAGAGGGGAGAGGGAGGAGGAGAGGAGGGGGAAGAGGGGAGGAGCGAGGAGAGAGGGGAGGGCAGGGAGGAGGGCAGGGCAGGGGAGAGGAGGGGAGGGGAGAGAAGAGGGGGGTGGGGAGAGGGGAGGAGGAAGGGATTGAGAGGGTCTCCCTTCCCTGGGGCCATTTAAAAGCATTAAGAGCCACATGGTTCCTTTTACCATTTATTCATTTTTGATTGATTGATTGATTGATTGATTGATTGCCCATCTCAATAGGGGACCCTGGGAGGCATACATCGTATAACTGGGGGGGGGGGGGGAAGCTGAGAAACCTTGGCAAGGTGGGGTGGGGACAGTGAGGGGCCCGAGCCAGACCCCTATCTTATTCAGTTGGGGCCTTTTCCATGGGTCCCCTTTGGGAAGTGCAGTTCCCCCTTTCAGCCACTGGGGGGGGGGAAGAGCGTGAAGCAACTTCCTCAATTCTCCAGCAGGGGGCAGACCTGAAGAACTCCTACATCATTAAGCCCAGGCCGGGGGGGGGGCTGCTACCAGGAAACGGGGAGTGGAGGCATAATTCTGGGGGGGGGGGAATGAGTTGGCGGTGGGGGCCACAGCTTTGCCTCCCTGCGGGCCTGATCCTGCCTCTCGCCTCCTCCCTCACAGGGCCCCTCTGGCCCCCAAGGACTGGTGGGCTACCCGGGTCCTCGCGGAGGAAAGGTGAGCCTGCGCTGCGACCCCTCCTGGGAATTTGAGGGGGGGACTCAGGAGGAGGGGTCTCCTGCGTGGGGCGGGGGGTATCATCCTGGGTTCCCCCTCCCTCCCAGGGCCTTGGAGGTGAGCAGGAAAGGCCTCCAAGGGGGGAGGGAAGAAGATGAGGAGGGGCTGAGCTCCGCAGAATTGGGGGGGGGGCTGGAAGCAGGGAGAGCTCCGGAGGGAGATGGGGGAGTGAGGGACTGAAGGGGTCTCAGGAGCCCAGCCCCCCCAGCCCAGAAAAGGGGGGCCCCTCTCTGCACATCCGGTGCATCATATTGTTCGTGCACTCGGGGAGAACTTTATCCCTGGTCCTGGGGTTGCTGCCGGGAAGCGTGGGGCTTGTAGTCCGACCCATGTCGATGACTCCGTGTTCCCCCCTCAGGGTACCGACGGCGTCCGTGGCTTGAAAGGGCAAAAGGGCGAGAAGGTGAGCTTCCCCTTCTTTATTTAAGGCTCTGTTCCCTCCCCCCTCCCTCCCCAGGCCAGACCTGCTTCACTTGCATCCTCACGACAGCCCTGTGAGGTGGGCTGGGCAGGAATAGAGGGGAGACAGGCCCAGCATTTCCTAGCGATTTCCATGCTGGGGTGGATTGTCTGATCCCTGATGGCTGCATTATGGACCCCCCCCCAAGGATGTAACTGCCCCCCCATGACACAGCCAGGGCTGCTTGAGGTCATCCAGTCCACCCTCCCTTGCTCAGATTCTGTTTTCCTGCCTCCTGCAGTTGTGGCCGATGGGCTTCATGCCCTCAAGGCAGGGGGAGACATTCAGGGGTTCCAGCAGGGCCTCCCCTCTTTTGCAACGCGGCCCATTCTTGGGGTACCCCTTCATCCACAGAGGAGGCATATCCTTGGGGGGGCGGGTGCTTTTATGTGGGGTGCCCCATTTCCCCCCCTATGAATCACCTCGAAGCTCCCCAGCACTGAGCCCTTCCTCTCCGCTAACCCCCCATCAGAGGGGGCAGCAGGGGGATCTGAGTGTGGGGGGGTCAATTTGAAGCCCCCCTAAGGATCTCCTTTTCCTTCTGCTGTGCGATTCTGTCTCTGAGCTGGCAGTTGGGGTTCATATGTCGTGGGGTGGCTGGTTTGGGGGCCCACTTTTTCCATTCCCTCTCCCTATTTCTGAATGGTGCCCTCCTGCCCCCTTTTGTTTTTATAGGGTGAAGAAGGGTTCCTGGGCATCAAGGGGGACGTGGGGTCAAAAGGCGACAGGGTAAGTGGGGTAATGTTCATCTATGGATGAAAATCCTAAAGGGGAAAACAATGTGTGGGAAACTCTGAAAAATGCGATTATAAAAGCCCAGTAGGGTCCAATACCACTGAAATAGAAAAACAAGAAATCCAAGAAGAAACCAGCATGGCTGCACAAAGTTCTCTCTGATAAACTCAAACACAAAAAGGATAAATGAACAAAAAATGGAAAGAGGGACACATAACTCAGGCAGAGTATCAGCAGATAATCTGAATCTGCAAATACGAAGTCAGGAAAGCAAAGGCTCAGAATGAGCAAAGACTTGCAACAAAAGTCCAAGATAATTTTTAAAAAGTTTCTTTTAACATATTAAAAACAAGAAAAAAGTCAAGGAAACTGTAGGCCCCCTAAAGAGGGAAGATGGCAAGGAAGTAACAGGCAGTAGTGAGAAAGTTGAGCTGCTTAACTCATAATTTACACCAGTCTTCACACAAAAAGAAACCATAGCCCAGTGATGGCGAACCTTTTAGAGACCGAGTGCCCAAACTGCAACCCAAAATCCACTTATGTATCGTCGGGTGCCGGGTGGGTGTGTCCCATTGGGTGGGTGTGGCCCATTGGGTGGGCGTGGCTACGGTGGTAACGGCAGACTGGGTGGGACCAAAAAGTTCAATCAATCAATTCCAACTTTGCGAGATCTTTTTTTTTTCCCCGCGAGAAGTTGAAATTGATTGATTGAACCTTTTTTTTTTTGCACACGGCGGCGGAGGCCTAAAGCAAAAAGGTTTTATAAAACCTAGCTGAAGGTGTAGGACTGGGGCGACGGCGTGCGTGCCCACAGAGAGGCCTCTGCGTGCCACCTGTGGCACCCTGCCATAGGTTCGCCACCACGGCCATAGCCCAACACACCAAAAAAAAAACACTGCAAAAGACATACTAGAAACAAAAATCAAAATAAGCAAGAAAATGGTAAGAGAACACCTATCCGACCTTGACAAATATAAATCACCGGGACCCGACAGATTACATCCCAGAGTTCTGAAGGAGCTGGCAGATGTTATATCAGAACCGTTGCACCACATCCTCCACAAATCCTGGAGCACCAGGGAAGTACCTGAGGATTGGAAAAGGGCTGATGTGATTCCCATCTTCAAGAAAGGAAAGAAGAAAAAAAACAGACCCAGGAAACTACAGACCAGTCAGTTTAACCTCAATACCTGGGAAGATCCTAGAAAAGATAATCAAAAAACAGATCTGCAAACAACTAGAAGCAAACAAAGTCATAACTAGCAGCCAGCACGGGTTTGTTGAAAACGGATCATGCCAAACCAATCTCATCTCATTCTTTGATAAAGTGACTAAACTAGTAGACCAGCGAAACGCAGTGGACGTAGTATACTTAGACTTCAGCAAGGCGTTTGACAAAGTAGACCACAATCTACTGCTTGGTAAGCTAGAAAAAGGTGGGACAGACAACTTCACTACCAGATGGATCTGTAGCTGGCTGCAAACCGTACTCAACGAGTAGTCCTCAACGGCACTACATCCACATTGAGAGAAGTAAGCAGTGGGGAACCACAAGGCTCCGTCTTAGGCCCAGTAAACTCTTCAACATCTTCATAAGTGACTTAGACGAGATAATTGAAGGGGAACTCATCAAATTTGCAAATGACACCAAACTGGCAGGAGTAGCCAACACCCCAGAAGACAAACTCAGGATCCAAAAAGATCTTGACAAACTCGAACAATGGGCCCTATCCAACAAAATGAGTTTCAATGTGGAAAAAAGCAAAGTTATATATTTAGGCAGGAAAAATCAAAGGTTTAAGTACAGACTGGGCGAGACCTGGCTCAAAAACTGTGAGAGGGACCTTGGAGTCCTGGTGGACGATCACTTGACCGTGAGCCAGCCGTGTGCAGCAGCAGCAGCCAAAAAAGCTGACACAATCCTGGGTTGTATAAACAGAGACATAGAATCAAGATCAGGCGATGTATTAGTACCGCTTTTATAAAACCCTAATAAGAGCCACACCTGGAATACCTGCAGCCAGTTTTGGTTACCATATCACAAAAAAGATGTTGAGAGTTTGGAAAAAGTTCAGAGAAGAGCAACTAAGACGATCCAAGGCCTGGAGGCTAAAACATACGAAGAACGGCTGTGGGACCTGGGTTTGGCTAGTATAAAGAAAATAAGAAATAGGGGAGACATGATAGCAGCGTTCCAGTATTTGAGGGGCTGCCACAAGGAAGAAGATGGGGGTCATGTTATTCACTAAAGCACCAGAGGGCAGGACGAGAAACAATGGTTGGAAATGACCAAAGAGAGGAACAACCTGGAATTAAGGAGAAAGTTCCTAAAAGTGAGAACAAATAACAATTAACCAGTGGAACGACCTGCCACTGGAGGCTCTAAAGAAGAGGCTGGAAAATCATTTGTCCAGACTGGTTTAGGGAGTCCTGCCTGAGCAGGGGGTTGGATTAGATGACCTCCAAGGTCCCTTCCAACTTTATTATTATTATTATTATTATTATTATTATTATTATTATTATTATTATTATTATTATTATTATTATTATTATTATTATTATTATTATTATTATTATTATTATTATTATTATTATTATTATTATTATTACCTCCAAGGTCCCTTCCAGCTCTATTCTGATTGACTGACTGACTGACTGATTGATTGATTGATTGATTGATTGATTGATTGAGGTTCTCCCCGAGGCGGGGGGCATCTGGCCTGGCTGGCCTGGCCTGGCCCCTCGGGGTGACCCTCTGCCTTCTCCGTGCAGGGCGAGCTGGGGGTCCTGGGGTCCCGTGGGGAAGATGGGCCCGAAGGCACCAAGGGGCGGACGGGCCCCCCTGGCGATCTGGGTCCTTCCGGATTGGTGGGCGAGAAGGTGGGTATTGGGACTGGCGGGGAGGGGGGCTTTGGAGTTGGACCGCCCCCCACCCTCCCCTCCTCCGTTGACCCCCTTTCTTTCTTTCCCTCCTGCCAGGGCAAACTGGGGGTGCCGGGTCTCCCCGGATATCCCGGCCGACAAGGCCTCAAGGTGAGTAGGGAGCCGGGCAAGCGGGGCCCCGGGGCCCGGGCGGGAGGAGGGACCATGGGGGGTGGGAGGGGAAACCTGGGGTTCCCCATTAGGGGGTCAAGCAGCCGAGCTGGGGGGGTTGCTGGTCCCCCGAGCACATCTAGGTTGGGGTCCCAAGGGGGCCTGGCTGGGGAGAAGCCGACAGGGGGTCCCCCATGTGATGCGCCCCAGTGAAGCCCCTGCAGTTCTTCGGCCAAGATGGCACTTCTCCCCTCCCCACCTTTGTGACCCCCCCTTTCTTCTTCCCTCTGCAGGGTTCACAAGGGTTCCCCGGCTTTCCCGGATCGAATGGAGAAAAGGGGGTTCGGGTAAGTAGCACCCCTTCTCCTCCCGCCCATCCGAGGCCCCTTGGAGGCCTGGGGGGGCGCTTCAAGGAAGGCAAGAGGAGGGTCCGAGCTCCCGTGGGGGAAAGAATGGGGGGCAGAGGATCCCCCCACCCCAAAATCCCTCGATATTCCCCCCCCCATTCCCTTCTATCCCTTTTACTCTGCACAATGTCCGGTTGCGGGTCGCACAAACGTCCAGCCGTTTGCGTTAAAGCCTTTTACAAAAGTTTGGCCCCTGCAAAGTCTCCCAGGGATGCTTTTCCCACGAGCTCTGCACACGCTCAGGGGCAGGAAAGGGGGCCCTTGTGCGGCATCGGAAAGGAAGGCTTCGGTTCGTGTTAACGGAGCCGTGTTTGGGGCGTCCGTCTGTGGGCCCCCGGAATAGCCCCCCCTGGGATATTTTGGGGAGCAGAGGGGCAGGGTTGGGGGGGCATATTGTGGGGAAGGGGGCTGCTTCCTAGACCGGCCTTTGCTCCTTCCCCCCCCTGCAGGGCCTCTCTGGCAAAATGGGACCGCGAGGCGAACGAGGACCCTCCGTGAGTCAAAGGGAGCGGATTGCACTTTTGGGGAGGGGTCTGGCAGGGGATTTGCCCCCGTTTCCTTTCCGGTGCCAAGTGCGAATGAAGGGAGGGGGTTTGTCTGGGGCCATTGGTCGCCTGCTGGTGGCCCTGAAGGGGTGGTGGCGGTGGGGGGGGCCTGGGGCCCAGGTCTGTGGCCCCCGGGCGGACACAACCTCTTTCTCTTTCAGGGCCCCAGAGGACAGCGGGGCCCACGAGGAGCCACGGGGAAGCTGGGAGCCAAGGTGAGCCCGGTCAGCTGGGCTGGGGGTGGGGGCAGAGGGAGCTCCAGAGATGTGGGGCTGGGGGGGGGTTCAAAAGCACCCCGGCTGAGCCCGACCCTCCCCTTGGTTTGGCCAGTGTTGTGCTGGGGTGCCAAGAGTGGGTTGCGCTTGGGAATTCAGAGGTAGACTGCTCCTGCATCTGGAGGATCCATTTTCGGGAGGGGGGGGAAGTCGATAAATTTTCAGGCCAGAAAAACCTGCAAGAAAAACTTGGGGGGAAAAAATCTGGAGGAGAATGGAAGCCGATTACGCATCTCGCTTGTGCGTTTGCATGCGTGCATGTGTGTGTGCGTGTGGTAAACAGGCGGTGTTTACACAAACAAATCTCGGCGCACGGAAACCGCAAGGTCTGGATTTGCCCCCGCGCAGAGGGGCGCGTCTTCTTCCTGGTGCCGCCCCCACCTCGGCCGCCTTCGCACAACTCAGACGAGGGTCCGTCCGCCTTCGGGCACCAGAGAGGGAGGATTTTCACACTTAGTGTCGGTGCAAATCCCCTCCTGTGTTACGTCAACGCAAAGAAGCCAGAGGGAAGCTCAGGGCTGACCCCTCCCTCTCTTTTCTCCCCCCCTTCCAGGGCACCTCTGCTGGGGAAGGGCCCTCCGGGCCCCCCGGAGAACGGGTAAGTTGGGACCCCGAGGCTGGTGATTTGGCCGGGCGCCTGGTGGAAAGATGGGTCCTCTCGCCCTCTGTACCCCGCCATGGGGGGGGGTCTCCTGGCTGGGGGCTGTTGGGGGGGAGGAGGGGAGGGAGGGAGGGGGAAACAGGCAGGTCGGGGATCCCCCTGGAAGAAGCTAAGTGGGCTCGAGAGCCCCAGAGACCATATTCCTGAGCTGCGTGGCTGTCTGGAGGTGGTGAGTTCCAGTTTGGGTCCAGCTTTGAGGGGGGAGGGCGCTCTGGCACGACCCCTAATGGGGGGCTCTCCTCCTCCTCCTCCTACAGGGTCAACCAGGACCGCAAGGCCCGAACGGATTTCCCGGACCGAAGGGACCCCCGGTGAGTCACAACCCCCCCACCTCCTCTGTCCCCCACCTCACTGTCTCCTCCCCCCCTAATTGCTAACTCTGCCCCCCTTTCTTTGTCCACAGGGACCCCCCGGGAAGGATGGGATGCCCGGCCACCCGGGGCAGCGTGGAGAAGTGGTGAGTGACGGTCCTGCCCTGAAAAGGGGTCCCCCCCCCACAGCTAGCTGCTTCTCCCCCCCTACCGTGAGACGATGTGGGGCTCGGATTAGCCCCGGGGAAGCGTGTCCCCAAAACCCCGGCCCCGAGAAAGTGGGGGAGCCCCCCCTTAACATTTCGGAATTTGCATTTTCACTCTTCACCTTTAAAAAATAAAAAATAAACCAGTATTTTAAATTTGGAAACATTTGAGATCCAATTTTTAGATTTACGTCTGAATCCAACCTTGGAGATTTAACGTTTCGGCCGCACCGAAGGAAAGTGAGATAGAAATGAAAAAAAAAATAAGTCAAAATCAAAATTAAATTTCTAACGGGGGGGGAGGGCGGAAAGGATGCCCTCTGCTGCAGAAGATCGGGAGGGGAAAAGAGAGGGAGGCACTCTGCACGTGCTCGAGGGACCTCTTCTTCCCCCCACGGCCCCCCTACGCCCCCTAGCAGAGAAGACTCGGGTTTCGCTTCGGGAGGGTTCCGGGTGCGAATTCCACCCTTTCTCGGGGCTAGGCTGGGGCAAAGGCTGCCGAGCCCGACAGACTCAGCCCCGGTTTATATGGGGGGGGTTGTTTGACGCTGGCCCCCCCAGTAACACCCCCTCCCCTCCCCGCCACCCTCTCCTCTCTTCTGCCTTCCAGGGGCTGCAAGGCAAGGCTGGCTCTCCAGGCGGGCCCGGCATCGTGGGGCCACAGGTAACGGCTCCCCCCCAGAAAGGGGGCGGGGGTGGGAGGGGAGGGGGCACCAGGGAGGGGAGGGACCGCAGCAGTGGCCCTTCAAACACGTCCCCCTGGCTGCTTTTTTTTCCCCACAGGGCCCCGCAGGGGAGACGGGCCAGATGGGGGAGAGGGGCCACTCGGGCCCCCCCGGACCACCAGGAGAACAAGGGCTGCCGGGGGCCTCCGGGAAAGAAGGGAGCAAGGTAGCCCAGGGGGGCCGACTCCCTCCACCCCTCCCCTCCCTTGCAGGGGCCCCCTACGGAGGGGGGGTCTTTTGCAGCTGTCCCTGCCCCCCGGCTGTCCGTCGTACACCGGGCCCTCCCTGCGAGGCGGGGAGTGTTTGGCTGTGCAAAGAATCGGAGGGGGGGGAAAGGGGCTGTTCCTCAGGCTGTGGGGCTCTTGGGGGGGACACTGTGGGGCTCCGTGTGTGTGTCTTTCAGGGCGACCCAGGAACCGTCGGAGGGCCCGGGAAGGAGGGACCCCCAGGGCTGCGCGGCTTCCCTGGAGAGCGTGGCCTTCCCGGCACGGCTGTAGGTACCCCCCACCTCCCTCTCCGAGGGGACAGCGGGGGGGGAGACCACGCCCCCCTCCCTGCAAGGGGAGCCTGTCTGGGGGAGGGAGCAGGAATAGGAAGTCCCTATGGAGGCTCTCTCTCTCTCTCTCTCTCTCTCTCTCTCTCTCTCTCTCTCTCTCTCTCTCTCTCTCGCTTTTCATTCTTTCTCTCTCTCGCTTTTCGTCCTCTCTCTTTTGTCCACACTCTCTCTTTCTCTCTGTTTTTGTCTCTTTCTGTCTGTTTGTCTGTCTCTCTTTGTCTTTCTCTTTCTCTCTCTCCATTCTTTTTCTCTTTCTCTCTTTTCATTTTTCTCTCTCTCACTTTCTCTCTCTCACTCTCTCTCTCTTTCTCCTCTATTTTTGTCCACAGTCTCTTTCTCTCTCTTTCTGACTCTTTGTCTCTCCTTCCTCTCTGTCGTCATCCCAGTTTCTCTCTCTTTCTCTTTCTATCTCTCTCTTCCTCCTCTCTATTTTTGTCCATACTCTTTCTCTCTTTCTCTCTCTTTCTGTCTCTTTCTCTCTCTCTCTCTCCTTCCTTTCTGTCTTCGTCCCAGTTTCTCTCTCTTTCTCTCTGTCTGTCTCTCTTTCTCCCTCCCTCCCTCTCTCTCTCTTCCTCCTCTCTATTTTTATCCAGACTCTCTTTCTCTTTCTCTCTGTCTCTCTCTCTCCCTGAGGGGATAGCAAAGATTTCCTCTTAGCTCTGACCAGGAAGGGCAGCCGGCGTGTCCCTTCCCCTTTGCATGTCCCCTTTGCGTGTCACTGTGGCCAAGAGAGAGACCCCTGGGGAGAGCCAGACGAGGGCTAGAAGGGGGTCCGGCATGACCGAACCCAGCTGGGCGGGGGGGGGAGGGAGGAGATGGGGCAGGGCAGGGAGTGTCTTTTCCCAGACCGTCCCACGCGGACGCACGCAGCCACGTGTACATGAGTCAGAGGCACCTCAGAGGTCATCTAGTTGAGCCCCTGGCCCAAGCTGAAAGAGAGAGCCACCCGCTCCCGGCAGACCCCAGAGGGGCACCCAAGCGGCTCAGGGGCTGCCCGCTGGAAACTGCTAACTCAGTGCTAGACTGCTCCTGAGCTGGAGGCTTCATTGGCAGCCACCCTCCGTCCGGGAGTCTCTTTGGACCTTTCGGGTGGTCCTCATTGGATTAGAAGGGCATGTGGGGTGAAGGACTCTCTCTCTCTGCCCCCCCCCTTTGCAGGTCTGACCCTTACAAAGCCCCCCCCCTCCCCACAGGGTGGCTAGTCTTGCATGGAAGGCCCCCTCCTTCCTCTCACTTTCTAATAATAACAACAACAAAACAACAACAACAACAACAACAACAACAACAACAACAATAATAATAATAATAATAATAATAATAATAAAAGTCGGAGGGGACCTTGGAGGTCATCTAGTCCAACCCCCTGCTCAGGCAGGAAACCCTATACCATTTCAGACAAGTGGCTGTCCCCCCCCTCAAACTGGCTGGGCTCCGGGGCCTGCAGAGAGCCCCTCCTCCCCCCCCCAGGCAGTGGGGCAGAGACAATAGTGGCAGGCAAGGAATGGCAGGCTGAGCTGAAGGAAAACGGACCCCTTTTCAAACAAGGCTGGTCCTTGGCCTGTGGCGAGCAAGGGGGGGTTTCTGGGGGGGCGTCCTGCTTCGCCCCCCCTCCCAGAGAGCCAAAATCCAGATCCACATGGCCGGCTTCAGTTGGGGTCCACGGCTGCCCCATCAGTCTGGGGGTGCTGAGAAGGACCCACTGTCTACTGAGTTGGGGGGCCTACCAGCCTCGGCTCTTAGAGACCCCCCTCCCTGGGCCGGTAGGGCCCTGCCCCAGTGGCCCAGGGGCCCGAAGCGACGGGGCTGGCCCTGCTTTGAAACGGGCAAAATGGGTCAGAAACGGGAAGACACGTGGGGCAAAGAGCGTGGGAAGGAGGAAGTGGAAGGCGGGAGAAAGGGGGGGTCCCTGGTGCTTGGGGGGGATTTTGGTCCCTTCCCCCCATTCTGGGGGAACCCCATCAAGGGGAGGTGGGCTGGCTAAGCCTCTTCTCTTCCCGAACAGGGGGGGGCTGGACTGAAAGGCAACGAGGGACCTGCCGGGCCCCCAGGACCAGCGGTGAGTATTTCGGCCAATCCCTTCCCTTCCCTGAGGGATCCACCCAGCACAGGCAGCTGGTCACTCCTGACGGGATTGCGATCTGTGATTGGATACCGTCGGAAATCAAAATCTCCTGATCCTTCCGGGCCTGCGCTCGGCTGCTTCCTTGCCAGACCCCCCCAACCAGCCCCCTTCCTCACCAAGGCCAGGGGGAGGGGGAGGGGGCTGCAATGGGGAGGAAAAAGGGAGGGAGACCCCCCCTCCCTGCCTAGAACCCTCCCAGCAGGAGACGGGACTTCCAGGCCTTTGGTCCCCACCGTTTCTCTCTCTCTCTCTCTCTCTGCCTGGCCCCGGTCTCCTTTTCTGGCTGGGGATGATGGGCTTTAGAGTGAGAGGGAGGGTCGGAGTGGGAATCTCCTGCCTCCCCTTCCCCATTCCTGCCTGTCCTGTCTAGACTGGGGCTGACCATCCCTCTCCTTCCCCTCCCAGGGATCTCCCGGAGAGAAGGGGCCCCCGGGATCAGGAGGCCCCGTTGGTCCCCCTGGCAGACCCGGCCCCCAGGGACCACACGGACCATCTGGAGAGAAGGGCGTGCCTGTGAGTAGGGGGTGGGGAGACAGGGAGGGGACACCGAGGAGTCGGGGTTGGGGAGAGAGGAGCAATGGGCCAGCGGAGGGGGCGGTCCCTCAGCCTCAGTTTCCCACTTCTCCCCGCAGGGTGAAAAAGGGCCTCTTGGCCCCGCTGGTCGTGACGGCGCCCAGGGCCCCATTGGGCTGCCTGGTCCTGCAGGACCACTTGGGGGCCCAGGTGAGGATGGCGACAAGGTAAGTGGCTGGAGGGTGGATTCCCCGCCCCCATCTCTGGACCGAGCCGTCCTTCCCTCATGTCTTTTCCTTGTCTCTGCAGGGAGAATTGGGGGACCCGGGTCGCAAAGGGCCCAAGGGAGGCAAAGGCGAGCAGGTAAGCTGAACCCCTGGGCAGGAACCACAGTGGGGCAGAGGGAGCTGGGGGGTCAGCGGCCATGACTCTGCTCGTTGCCCAGCTGATAAGCTCCTCTTCCTCCTGCAGGGTCCCCCCGGCCCCTCAGGCCCGCTCGGTACTCTCGGGCAGCCAGGTGCTGCGGTAAGTATCTGCGGGGTTCCACAGGCGACCCCTGGCGCACCTCGTTTCCCATGGGTCTCGCAGTTGGTACCTCTGATCCTCCGGGGCACCATCCTTTGGGCAACTCTGGAGTAAGGCAAGGGGCCCTTTGGCTTCTGGGGAGACCCTCCTTGAAATGGGCAGGAGGAGGGAGCGAGGAGATCCGGGTTTGGCTTTCCTTTGGGTATCAGCTCTCCGATTGCTTCTTTCCATGCTGCCGTTAGGGTGCGGATGGTGAGCCAGGAGCGAGGGGCTCCCAGGGCCATTTTGGAACAAAGGGGGATGACGGCATCCGAGGATTCAACGGGGCACCAGGACCAATCGGCTTGCAGGTAACGAACCGCCGCGGCAAGTCCCACCCTGCTGCCCATTGACGATCCGGACGCCGCTCACTTGCTCTTTCTCGACAGGGACTGCCCGGACCAGCTGGGGAGAAAGGGGAGACCGGCGACGGGGGACCCCTGGTAAGTGCCACTCCCTTTCTCAAGGGGAATAACCCCCAGACACCCCCTCCATGGGGTTCCTGCCCAGCTCTGTTGTCGAGAAGCGAGATGTGGACGCTCATCGGTATTTTCTTGCAGGGACCCCCGGGACCCCCAGGACCACGAGGCCCAGCTGGGGCCTCCGGAGCTAGCGTGAGTGTCTCTCCTACCCTCTTCTCCACATGATTCCTCCTCTTAATAAATTCCCAGAGCTGAGCCTGGTTGGGTCTCTTTTCCTGCAGGGTCCACAAGGTCCCACAGGAGGGATCGGAAACGAGGGTCCGCCGGGACCAAAGGTAAGCGGGTTCCGGGGAACGCTTGGTAGAGGGCAGTCTGTGATATTTTTCCAGGCTCTTTGGGGAAGAGATGTGGGGTGGCGGATCCCAAATGAAAGGTAGATCCTGGCCATGGTCCCTGTGGCTCTCTGCACAGACTCCTTCCTCTCCCCTGGAGGACGTTGAGGCCTCTTAGACCAGCCCCTGGGCGGCGGCCTGTTCAGAACTAGGCCACAGAAGTGGTGGGCGAGTACACACGCACAGTTTTATTTGTGTGCGCAACAGGTGGGAAGCGAGTACACACACGGAGCTCCATTTGTGCAAGCAGTGGGCACACATGCTTGTTGCTGATAGAAATGGAGCTACGCACACACACGCACTCACCCGCCGCTCACGTCGAACCATCCCCCCCCTCCCTGCCAGTTCGCAAAGCCGCAAAAGTTGCGGACTACGGTCTTCGACGGATCCGCTCTTGCAACCATTGGTGGTCCAGCTGGGCTGGACCATCATTCCCATCAGCCTCAACCAGAGCAGGGACAACCCCACCCTCCGGGAGAGACATTTCAGGGCCAAAGATGGCTTTCCTTAGTTGGGTCAAGCGCTTCGTTGGGACTGCCGTGTCCCGGGAACTGAATGGTTGTCCGCAACCAGCCGCACACACAAACACCCCCTTGGACTTTGGAGAGTCAGGAGGCAAAACGTAGCAGAGGAACCCCACGGAGGAGGGCCTTGCGACACTCCTTCGGGGCCCGATCCACTAACCTCCCTTCTCCCATCCCAGGGCGAATCAGGAGAGCAGGGCGGACCCGGAGTCCACGGAGAGCCCGGCCTGAAGGTACGTCTCTTTCTTCTTCCCTGTGATTGTGTCGCCGTATCTGTTTTGCCCTCCTGGACTCTCTTTCTCCATCCTCCTGCCTGTTGGTGGCCTTGGGTGCCACGTGGAGTAGGCTTTGCACACCCTCCTGCACATCCTGGTGGGAAGGTGCCCTTCCCCCCAGCTGCCAAAGACCCCTCCCCAACATGGCTTCCCCCAGTCGAAGGCTTCAGAGCTTTGCTGCAGCAGGAGGTCCTGTTTTCCACTTCCTGAGTGTTGGCAGGTATATCCCCCCTGCATCTGGAGGCTCCACGTCGGCCCTCGATCCTAATAGCCCCTCCTCTCTCCCCAGGGCCCACGGGGTGAGCAAGGAGAGAAAGGGGAAGCCGGAAGCGCTGGTGTGGCTGGACCCTCTGGAGGAAGAGGCCCCGTCGGGGACGATGGGCCCAAGGGGAACCCGGTAAGAGAAACTGCAGACGTGAGAGTTTGTGGGTGGGGACTCTGGGACTGGGGAGGGGGCGGCCTCCCCCGCTCTGAACTCCTGTAGACTACAAGCCCCAGTAATCCCAGAACCAGATAAGAGATGGGCTTTGTAGTTTAGGGTCGGGGAAATTGGTGAATAAAGCTGAGGTAATGGACTGTTTTGTCCAAGTGTTGGAAAGATCTTGTTTTTTTGTGGGGGGGCGTATCTAAGGGTTAGATGAGGCTAAAAAGTGCGGAATTCAATATTCGTCCGGGGGGGGGGGGAGAGAAATAGGAAGCTGGACTCTGGTGACCCTTGATTTCTCTCTCTGGCTGCAGGGCCCGGTCGGCTTCCCTGGAGACCCCGGACCCGCTGGAGGAATCGGGCCCCGGGTGAGTATGACCCTCCCCCCCTCTTGGCTGGGCCCTCCCTCTGAGCCTGCCCTCCACCAAGACCACCAGACCCATGTGTCTCTCCCCACAGGGCCAGGACGGAGCTAAAGGCGAGCAAGGAGAAAACGGCGAACCCGGAGAGGCGGTGAGCCTTCGGGTGGGGAGGGGGGGCGGTGGGACCCTACCTGGGATGTTGCTGGGTCGAAACCCCCCGCCCGCTGTCCAGCAGGAAGAGGGTGGTGTCTGCCCCATGGCCTCCCACTACACCTCCCCCCCCCCGTGGCCTCGTGCTTGTGCCCCGGAGCTCCAGTGTGCATGTCCCTCACCTCTCTTGTTCCTATTCAGGGGTCTCCGGGACCACCCGGTGAAGCTGGTCCCCCTGGGCCACTCGGGAAGAGGGTAAGTTGGGGACCCTGGATTTGGGGTCCACTTCATTGGGGGAGGGCAGGAGCTGTTCCACCCCCCCCCCCGTGCACCCACAGGGCCCTGGGATCGGGAGCCACGGGACGAGGGGAAGGGAAAAGGCGTCCAGAGGCAGCCCAGCAAAAGACCACCACCCCAAAATCAGGACTTGGGGACCATTTATACTCCGGGGTCTAAGCCCGGTGTCCGTCCCCCGCTTGTTCGGCCGCAGGGGGCCACGAAATGCCTCCCCTTCTTGAGGGAGAGCAGGACACACACCAGCCCCAGTTTCTGCCCAGACCCCCCCCACTCCAGAGGGGCAAAGACCCCCGACCCAGCTCAGCCCAGCACCTCCTTTCTCCTCTCCGCAGGGCCCCGCTGGAGCCCCCGGCCCCGAGGGCCGGCTGGGGGTGAAGGGCAAAAAGGTGAGTGGGGCTACCTCTGGGTGGGGAGGTCACCGTGCCCCCCTAGAAGGCGTGGGGCTGGGCTGGGCCCCCTAGATGGCAAATGAAGCTCCGGACTCTTTCACCCCCACCCCCCCGAAAGGGCCGTCAATCCCCACTGAAGGGTCTTTTTTCAGGGAGAAAAGGAAGGGGGGGAGATGAGAGATCAGGAAGGATGGGGGGTCCCAACTGCAGCGAAGGGGTCTTCGTCTGGGAGAGGAATTTTTTGGGGAGGGGGGGTCTGCCCAGGCTGTGTTGGCCTGCTCAGCTGTTGCTCTGCTGGTGCTTCCATCCTGGACCAGAGGCTGAAGGCATGGCAGGCCACGAGAGTGGGGAGGGGACCTTAGAGGTCATCCAATCCAGCCCCCTCGAAGCCGGAAGGAGCTAAGCTAAGCCCTCTCCCGTGGGCTCTTTCTTCCCTCTTTCTGAGCCTTATCCCACCCTAATTCTCCCCCTCTCTCCAGGGAGAATCTGGGGCCCTGGGGCCCCCTGGCAAAACCGGGGCCGTGGGACCCCAGGGGACTCCTGGGAAACCCGGCATGGAGGGCTTAAGAGGCGTCCCCGGATCTGTGGTAAGAGGGGGAGCAGCTGCCTCGTTACTTGGGGGGGCGCTGTCTGGCTCATGCTGGGGGTGGGAGGCTGGGAGGGTCAGGGTGGGATCCCATAGGGAGGGGGTCAGCAGTCAAGGGAGACGTGGGGCCCCTCTACCTGCAGGGGGGCTTACATTTACATCTCGTTCTTCGGTCTCTCTTCCAGGGGGTCCAAGGAAAAACGGGGGCCACGGGCCAGGCTGGGCCCCCAGGACCTGCGGTGAGTGGCCACCCGTTGTAGGGGGGGCTGATCGAATTTGGGGGAGGGGGCTGACAGCTACAGGAGGTGCTTAAAAACTGCCTTGGGGTGTTTCTTCCCACAGGGACCCCCCGGACTGCCTGGCCTGAAGGGCGAGACGGGCCCCAAAGGAGAGAAGGTAGGAGGGGGCCACGCGAGTGGGGTTGGGGGCTCACAGCCCTCTGGGGCAGAGGAGGGAGCCCCCCCACCTGCTGACCCCCCCGTCTCTCCACAGGGCCACCCGGGACTCATTGGCTTGATTGGACCAGCCGGAGAGCAAGGAGACAAAGGGGACCCG
The DNA here is from genome assembly GCA_023970755.1 of Azemiops feae. Lineage (NCBI taxonomy): Eukaryota > Metazoa > Chordata > Lepidosauria > Squamata > Viperidae > Azemiops > Azemiops feae. The sequence goes on along the minus strand of JALGBA010003886.1, from coordinate 152,683 downwards.
GGCCCCCCTGGCCCCTCAGGCAGTGGGGGCCTTAAGGGAGAGACTGTAAGTGCTGAGGTGGGGGGGCTGGGAGGGGCTTGAGGGGCAGGGATGAGCTTAACCCCCCCTGCCTTGCTCTCCCCCCTACAGGGCTTCCCTGGACCGACTGGCCCTCTTGGCCCCGCGGGACCCCCGGGACTTCCTGTGAGTAGCGCCTGACACCCTCCCCCCGCCCGTCTTACGCCTCCTGGATGGGATCCCCAAACTCTCTCCTTCTCTTTCAGGGTCCTCACGGTCCGCAGGGCGCCAAAGGAGCCACGGTGAGCGATTCAGGGGGTGTGGGGTGTGTGTGTGGGAGGAACAGGGGGGGAAGGAAAGGGAGGAAAGTCTCCCTCTTGAGGACTAACCTCTTGGCAATTTGATTCCAGGGTGAAGCCGGACCCAAAGGACAGCGAGGCGTCCCTGGCCCGCCTGGGAATCCGGTAAGACCCCTCAGCCTCTCCTCGCCCTGCCTCGGTTTCCCCTTGGCAGAGGGGATCCAGGTGGGGCCTGGGAGGTGCGTTTCTTTGGCTTCCCTCCCAGTTTTTCCAAATCTGCCTTAAAAATGAAGTTTCGTAAAATATCCAAAATATAAAAATAACAGTCATAATAACAATAACAATAATAATACCAGCTGTCGGAAGGGCAGCGACCATCTTAAAACATCCCTTAGGGGGGCCATTTATCATGGCCAAATATTTCATTTGATTATCTGATTATTTTATTTTTGAAGTGTATCTATCGGTTGTACTCAACTTACGATCACAACTGGGCCTCAAATGTCCGTTGCTAATCGGGATAGACGTTAAGTGAATTTTGCCACATTTTACAACCTTTATCGCCATGGTTCTTAAGTGAATCGCTGACCTTGTTCAGTTAGCGACACGGTCGTTAAGTAAATCCGGCTTCCCCCTATTGACTTTGCTGGTCAGAAGGTCACAAAAAGGGGATCATGTGACACCTCCCCCCCACGGGATGCTGTGACCGTTGTAGGTGTGAGTCAGTTGTTGCGTATCCGAACGTAAATCACATGACCCTGGGAATGCTGTAACACGGGCGTTAGTCTGAAAAATGGTCTTTTAAAAAAAAACGGTCACTAAACGAATCATTGTAAGTCGAGGACTATCTGTATCACCCATCTCGTATCCAAAGCGACTTTTGACTTCGTTCGCACCATGTTCCTAACTTGGCTGTTTCCCGGGATTCGAGCGATACACAAGCGGTCCTTTACTTACAACAATTCGTTTAGTGACCGTTCAAAGTTACCACCACATTTTTCACACAACTACTTGCAGCATCCCTGGTTGTCATGTGATCAAAATTCGGACTCTCGGCCACTGACTCATCTTTACGGCGGTTGCAGCGTCCCGGGGTGGGGGGGTCATGCGATCCTCTTTTGCGACTTTCTGACCAGCAAAATCCATGGGGGAAGCTGGATTCGCTTAACAACCACATTACTCACTTAACAATGGCAGTGATTCACTTAACAACTGCGGCAGGAAAGGTCGTATAATGGGGTGAAACTCACTTAATAACCGTCAACACCTAGTGACATAAATTTTGAGCTGAGTTGTGATCGTAAAGCGAGGGCTCCCTGCGTTGGCCCACCTGCTTGCGGCGCCCGAATAGGGGCTTGTGTCATGTCTGAACGGGGGGTAACCTCTTGGGCAGGGTCCGCCGGGCGAGGCCATCCAGCCGCTGCCCATCCAGCGTGCCAAGAAGAGCCGGCGCTCGGTGGACGGCAGCCAGCTAGTTCCCGAGGAGATGGAGGCGGCCGACGGGCCAGCGGGTCAGCTACCCTCCGGGCTGGTGGAGGGGATCTACGGCACCCTGGAGACCCTCCGCCAGGAAATCGAGGGGATGCGGAAGCCGCTGGGCACCCGGGACAGCCCCGCCCGCACCTGCCAGGACCTCCGGCTGGGCCAGCCGGAACTGCCCGATGGTGGGTGTAACGGGACGACGAGAGTTGGGAGGGACCTTGGAGGTCTTCTAGTCCAACCCGCTGGGCAAGCCGGAGACTCGATTCCATTTCTGCCCGGTCTCTTCTTGACAAGAGGCCTGCTTGCCTCCCCCCACCCCCGAGGGTCCTGCCCTGCCGCTCCCACCTGAGAGCCATGTGGCTTCTGTCTCGGGGGGGGGTTGCAAGGTGCTTGCCACGGGGGTGTATGTGAAATCCCGTGGACTCCTTTCATGGGAGAGACAGCGGTTCCTTTGTCAAACCCAGAAGCTGCTGGATTAACTACAACGCCCAGCAGTCCCCACCAGCAGAAGAGGGGAGGGGGCAGCCCCAGCTCCTGAGATATGCCCCCCCCCATGCGTGGACTCCACCCGTGGTTCTCCCTGCAAGCCCTTTGGGGACAAACGTGAAGTCCTGGGGGGCTATCACCTTCACCACCAAACAATCCTGTTTTTTGGGTTGGGTGGGGGTCGAGTTCCCAAGGCAGGCCCTGGAGTTGTGGGACACCCCCCCCCCAAACTGGAGGCTTGGTGGGCAATGTTAGCCCTTCCTTTCCCCCCCCCGCAGGCGAATATTGGATCGACCCCAACCAGGGCTGTTCCCGGGACTCTTTCCGGGTCTACTGCAACTTCACGGCCGGGGGGGAGACCTGCGTCTTCCCCAGCCAGGAGTCCCGAGAGGTGAGGAGGGGGCCATGGGCACGGGGAGGGGGCTGGCGTGGCTGGGGGTTCATGGGGAGCCTGCTGCCCCCCCTCAAATGAAAACACTAAAAGCCGATGGCCCTGTTTCTACCCTTTGGGCAATTTATGAAAATGAAGGTTGGGGTCCCGAAATAGCGCATGCGGCACCTCTGGCGATGCTAGGCTGGTCCTTCTGTCTATGGGGGGGGTCAACCAGTCTGGGCCCCCTATGTGATGGGCACAGCCTGTCCGGGCAGGGGGCAGAGGGAGGCTGCGTTTCAGGGCGAAGTGCTTTGCCACGCCCCTCTTCCGGGATGTGGTTTCGGCCTCCCCGTCACGGCTGCAGTTCTGTGATTGCCTCTTGGTCTCCCATCCAGGCCTGGTCCTGCTTGGCTTCCAAGTGAAGACCAGAAGGCTTTGAATGGGGCAGGGTGGCTGTGGGTCCCAGCCACATGGATCAAGCCCCGTGTGTGTGGGGGGGGAGGACCCCTTCAGAAAGCTAAGAAGGGGAAGACTTTGCCTTTGGGGCCAGCCACAACGAGGCCCCGCTGCTCCTGGGTGCCCGCTCTCTCTCTCCCCCTGTCGGTCAGAAAATCAAGCCACGCATGGCAGTGCGGGCACGGCTTATTTTGCCCTCCCCCCCCAAAAAAAATATCCATCCTTAGCGTCTTTCCATGGAAAGGCCGGTCCTTTGAACGTTTCCCTCTGCAGGTGCCGATGGCAGCGTGGGAGGAGGAGACCCCCCCAAGGTGGTTCAGTCAGTTCCAGAAGGGCCGTCGGGTGAGTCTCCTGGCTGGGGGAGGGGGCTGGCAGTGGGTCCCCCCCCTCGGTCTCTGCTGCACCTGAATCTCCCCCTCCTGGAGGGTGTTGGGGGACACGCCGGAAAATTAGAATGGAACCACAGCGTTGGAAGGGACCTTATAGGTCATCCAGTCCAACCCCCTGCTTAAGCAGGAGACGCCCATCCCAGAAGGCAACCAGGATTTGCCGGCAGGAGGAGTGCCTGAGCACAGAGCTCATGGTGGGGGAGACCTCTTAGTTGGGGGGCTCCAGGGGGGGGAAGTGGGGAACAGCGCTCTCCGTCATGAAATCCTCCTTCCGGACTGCCGAATATAGTGCTGCATTCACACAACGTCCCAAAACGTCACCCCGAAGGACTTGCTGGAGCAACCTTCGTGAAACTTGCCAAGCCCGGAAATGGGGGGAGGGTGTGGAGAAAGGGGGGGGATGTTGAGAATTGACTTCCTTCTGGCTTTCCTTGGAACTTGGGGGGTTGTGTGAACGCAACCCGTTTGGTTAGCCCTGATCTGGAACGGGGGACAGGAACCCAGCAAATGGATTGGCAAATGGTTCCCCAGCGCAGGGCACCGTGCGAAGGCCATCCGTTTGCAGGGAGGGGGTGAGGAGGGATAGAATCTCCAAAATGGGACCCTTAAGGCCATCCAGGCACCTCCCCACTCAGGGCCCAGCGTCCTCTGCTTGAGGGCAGCTGCCCTCCCCAGTTCCTTGGCTCCCCGTTCTACTTGGCTGGATTTTCCCAGCAAGGGCAGGTGGGGCGGCTGACTTACTCCCCTCCCAATCCTGGCTCCCCCCCCCAGTTCTCCTATGTGGATGCGGCCGGCCAGCCGCTGGGTGTGGTGCAGCTCTCCTTCCTCCGTCTGCTGAGCATCTCCGCCCACCAGAACTTCACGTACCACTGCCGGCACTCAGCTGCCTGGCACAGCTCGGGATCCCCCGCCTTGGGGGGCTACCAGCGGGCGCTGCACTTCCGGGGGGCCAACGAGGACGAGCTGAGCTACGACAACAGCCCCTACATCAAGGCAGTGGTGGACGGCTGTGCGGTGAGCACCCGGGAGGGGAAGAACTGGGGGGAGGGATGGGATCCGTACCCAGAGAGGGTAGGACGGGAGGCAGGCCTGGCACCTTGCATCCTCCACCTGGATGGATTCTGGGGGGGGGGGTCCTCAGATCATTTCTCCCACAATCAGCTGCCGGTGATGCTTCCCTCCCATGGGGGGGGGTTCAAGGGCCCACCCTGGCACAGGTGCGGGCAGGTGGGCAGGTGGGAGAACGGATGCAGGGGCTGCCAGGACGAAGCAGATGTCCCCCGCAAATGAGGATCCAGATGTCCCCCGTTCCCAATTTCCTGACCAAAAGATGGCTGGTGGAAAGCAGGACTCCCAGCTTTTCTTTGGGGGAGGGGGGCAGTGACTCTCCCCCTGTGGTGACCCTTCTCTTCTTCACACCCCCTCCCCAGGCACGGAAAGCGTCCGGCAAGACGGTCCTGGAGGTCAACACCCCCCAGGTGGAGCACCTGCCCTTGATGGACGTGCGCGTGATGGACTTTGGGGAGCCCGGGCAGGGCTTTGGCTTTGAGGTGGGGGCCGCCTGCTTCCTGGGCTAGAGCGGAGCCCCCCCCAGCGCAGCCGGCTGGCCTCGTCCAAGGAGGACCAGCTTCCCGGTGCCCAGCAAACAGTGGAGACCATGATGGGATGTGTGTGTGGAGGGGTCCAGCAACTGGAAGATCATCCCTCTATTGAAGGGGTGCAGAGACCCTCCCCCATGGAAGTTTTCTCCCTCCAAATTCTCTGTGCCCCTCCCCCTGCTGAATCCCCCTCAGGGCTCTGACCCCCCCTCTCCTCAGATGGACCCCTTCCTGGTTCATTGCTTCCTGATAGAGACCCCCCTGCAAACAGCAGAGACCCTGGCCATCATTGAATGCCCCCGTCCCACTAAACCCCTGCTTAGGCCGCCCACTTCAGCCCTACTGATGGCAACTTTTACCCTTACCTCCCCCCTCCCCCTTGAAGTTGGTGGGAGGCTTGGAAAAAATGGGGTGGGCTTCCACCTCGTCCGAGGTCGCCCCCTCCATTTTTCTCGTCTTCCTCTCCCCCTCCCCCCTCCCCCCAACTTCCCCTTCCTTTATCCTGCACAAAAGTACATGGGTAAGAAGAAAAAAGAAGTCCAAAGAAGAAAGAGGAAACCGTATATATTTTATTTTGTTTTTATAAAAAAAAAGAAATAAATTAATTATATTATTTAATGGAATCAATATTAAAAAGAACATTTTTTTTTCCTGCTGCAAATTTGTAATCTTGAAAATGGTGTGTGTGTGTATAGGAGGGGGAGGAATGTGAGTTGGAGATCCCACTTCTGGGCTACGGGAAATTTAAGAAATATATTGAATTTTTCTTATGGACTGGTTCATGCTTTCCATCATCAGGGGTGTCCAACCGTGGCCACTTTAAGACTTGTAGACTTCAACTCCCAGAATTCCCCAGACAGCCATGCTGGCTGGGGAATTCTGGGAGTTGAAGTCCACAAGTCTTAAAGTGGTCACGGTTGGACACCCCTGGCTTGGAACGTACCACAAACACAGGATGTTCTTCCCTGGCTTGGAACGTACCACAAACGTAGGGTGTGCTGGGAGTTGAAGTCCACAGGTCTTAAAGTGGCCACGGTTGGACACCCCTGGCTTGGAACGTACCACAAACACAGGATGTTCTTCCCTGGCTTGGAACGTACCACAAACGTAGGGTGTGCTGGGAGTTGAAGTCCACAAGTCTTAAAGTGGCCACGGTTGGCCACCCCTGGCTTGGAACGCACCACAAACATTTGTGAGTGCACAAACTACTTTCCTGAGCCAATATGGAGACTTCCTCCCTGCCAGCCATTTGGAAAAACAGTTGCGGGTCCTTTGTGACACATGGGCTGCATCCCCAGTTTTAGAAGCAGTTTTTTTTCTGTTTGTGTATTGTGTGACTGTTGAACCACAGCTGACGTGGGAGAGGGGGAGGAGGGGCCGAGGTCAGCCAAAGGAGGCCACTATCATCACATCTTGTGGCAGGGAGTTCCATAAGTTGACTACATGTTGCATCGAGGGTCCTCGACCTCTGGACAGGAATGGAATAGAGGGGGGTCCTCAACTTATGTCCACTTGTTTAGTGGCCGTCTGACAGTAGCGACTTAACAATCCGCCCTCGTACTTAGGACCGCTGCAGCATCGTCGCAGTCGTGAGATCGCCATCCAGGCGCTTGGCTTGCGTTTACGACAATTCTCTCTCGTGATCGCCATTTGCAACCTTCTCAGATGGCTTCCCACAAAGTCAATGGGGAAGCCAGCGGGAAAGACGGGCAAAGGGTGGTCACTGATGTCTGGCTTAAATCGCGGCAGAAAAGATGGTAGAATTGGGTGAGGTGATGCCTCATTTAATGACCATGTTGCTTGGCGATGAATTTTCCAGTCCCCGATTCCAATTGTACATCGAGGACTGCCTGTATCTGGCACCCAAAATGTCACAAATTTCCGTGACCGCATCTGCACAGCACGCTAAGCTGGGTCAGTGTTGTCACTGCATTCACACACAAACAGACACCTCTTTCCTTCTTTAGGGAACGGCTCCAGTTTGTGTGAGGCACACTCACCAGCAAGCTCTGCCCGTGGTGATGGCACGGGCACGGGGAGAAGTGTGGGTGAGCCTGGCCCCCAATTCCAGAGCCCCCCACTTCCCCCTCGGTCCCAAGGAGGCCTTCTGGGTCACAAGAGAGTTTATTAACAGGACTGTACAAGGGGGTGGGGTGGGGGGAGGTTCCGCCCTCAGAAGTTGGGCCGGTGCTTCTTCACCTCGACCATCAGGTGGTGGATGTTGATGAGCTCCGAGCGGACGGGGAGAGCCTTCAGTGGGGGCAGCGCCAGGACCTTGTGGAAGCGGTGGTAGTACTGGATCAGCTGCGTCAGCGCCCCCTGCGGGCAGGAGCGGGCAGTGAGGAAGAGCTCGGCCCCGCCCCTTCTGGGCCGCCTCCCTCCCACCAGGTGCCCCCACCCCCAACCTGGATGATGGTGGTCCCGTTCTTGAAGTTGGTGAAGGAGCGCATCACGTCCTGGCTAAGGGTCTCCACCGAGGCCTTCCAGGTGGCGGCAAAGCCGCGCACCAGCTGCGTCACCCGGGCTGAAGGGCGAGGAAAGTGAAGTGAGTGGCGCAAGGACCCCCTCCCTCCTCCTCCCCCCCCATGTCCGTGCCCCACTCACCTTCCTCCCCTCGTAGGCGCTCCAGCTGTCCCCGCTCAGACAGCCCCTCCACCTCCTTCACGAAGGCTATCATGCCCCCGAACCCCGGGGCCAGGAGCTCCTCGATGAACTCCTGCCAGGGAACGAGGAGGGCTCAGCTGAGACAGAGGGACCCCCTCCCCACAAGGCCCCTCTGAGGGCATGGGGTGCCCCCCATTCTACCCACTGAGTGCGTCAACTCAAGCATTGCCCACCATGACTCTACACAATGAGAACATGTCAGTCCTGCAACTGAGCCAGTTCTGTGTCAGCCCCTGGTGTGTACCCCACATGCCTCCCCCATTACCCCAGGAGAGGGAAAGGCAGGACCCTCCCCCCAGAGGCCTGGTTGGAGACCCCTTTGGCTTCTTGAAGATGGGGACCCCTGAGAATGGAAGCTGCAGCAACCACCCACCCACCCGTCCCGGCCCACCTGAGTGCGGGCATTCAGCAGCTGCTGGAACCCCTCCACCTCTTTGCTCTCCTCCACCGCTCGCTCCTGGGGAGGACAAAGGGGGAGGGACAGCATGTGTGGGGGGGTGAGGCTTCGTCCTTCTACCCCTCCCTCCTCTTGCTGGACACTCCCCCTCAGTCGCCTGCGTACCATCAGGACACCCAGCATCATGTCGTAGTTGTTAATGAGGAAGATGAGTTGCTCGGTGCGGGAGGAGAATTCAGCCGCCACACGCAGGACGAAGTTCTCCACTTCGGTCTGGGAGGGGGGAGCGAGGGAAGCAGGCAGCATCAGAGAAAGGCTCATCCCCATCTGCAGACCTGCTTCCCCAATACTAGGAGGTGCAAGACTCCCCGATACTAGGAGGTGCAAGACACCACCCTATACCCAACAGCCAGACTGAGACCAGTTAGTAAGACAAGCCAAGGAGAAGCAGGATACAGGGGAGGATCAGAGGCTGCATCTGCCCAGCCCCACAACCCCCCCCCCCAGGAGACCCCCCATGCTTCAGCCCCTGGCTGGATCCAGCACGCAGAGAACCAGGAAACCGGACAGTTCAGAAATGTTTGTTACACCATGGATGATGCCCCACGTAAACAGCCAGAGGGTGGAACGGTCCCCTCGAGGCACCAGTCGGCTTCTCAACCCATCTGGGGAGGGGCAGCCCCCCCATCTCTGGGTCAAGCTGCTCTCCCTGCAAGGAAGGTCTCTCCCGTCCCGCAGAAGGGCTCACCTGGAGCTGCCCCAGCAGGGCCAAAGTCCGCTCGTGGGGGAAGGTCTGGTTGATGCTGACGATGGCCGAGGAGAACTCTGCGTACCGCCGGGTGATCTGCGGGTGGGGAAGAGCAGAGCAGAGAAGCGGGATGAGAGGCCTCTGGGCTCTCCAGACTTGCTACCGAAGCCCCTTCCTTCCTTTCTGGAAGGCAGGTGGACATCCAAGCATCCCTGCCAGACCATTCCCCAACTCTGCTCCAATCCAGCGCCAGGGCCTCCCTGCCCATCTCCGGCAACTGGGGAGCTGTTTGGCCATAAGCCCACCCACCCCTTTTCAGTCCTCGCATTCTGCCCTGCAGGAGAGAAACTCAGCCCCCTCCCCACTAAGCAGGGGGGGCGTTCACCCCTCCCTTCCCGAGGGCTGCTCCCGCGCCTACGTACATAGTGGGGGCGCGTGTCGAGGAAGCCCAGCTTCTGGGGGTCCGTGCTCTGGATGCTCTGAATGTTCAGCTCCAGAATGTACTGAAATCGCGGCCAGAGCAGTTCCAGCAATGTGTCCCAGTACCTGTGGGGGGGAGGGGGGAGCGTCAACCAGACAGAAGATACCCCAAAATGTGTTTGAATATTAGTAGCTCAGGTTCGTAGTTGGGTTGTTGGTTTGAGCTCAGAGCTTGACAATTTGGTTGCAAACGTTTCGTCCCCCTTCGAGGAGATACCGTCCATGCCCTTTGAATTGTGCTCGTCTTGTCAGAGCGCTGACCTTTAAATACCTTTTTATGTGATGCAAATTTACGTGATGAATATTCATGCCAATTTGCATCACATAAAAAGGTATTTAAAGGCCAGTGCTCCAACAAACAAGCACAATTCAAAGCATACTGACGTCGTCTCCTCGAAGGGTGATGGAACGTTGGCAACCAAATTGCCATGCTCGTAGCTCAAACCAACAGCCCAGAAGACACCCTGCCTGACCCCATCAGCCCCCACTGGCCAAGGGAGAGAGCGTTGGGGGGAGAGGGGTGGGGCAAGGGGGCTCACTTGTCAATGGCCGGGACGTTGCGCTTGGCCACCAGGGCCTTGAACCGAAGGACGATGTGGATGCAGAGGAAGACGGCGATGCTGTCGTAGCAGTCGCTCACGTAGGCGTCCATGTGCTTCTGTGGGGAGGGGAGCAGAGAGAGAGATGAGATGCACGGTGGAGGGCCCCCGCTTCTCGGACTCCATCCCTCCCAAAGGATTCTAGGTCCTTGGACTGCAGGGCCCCTTGGGAGCCAGGCGTGAATGTCCCGCGGCCGGAAGGATCCAGAAAGAGGTGGATAAGGGGTGTCTCCAGGTTATGCCTAAATTTCAATTATTCTGAGTTCCTCGTCAACAAAAAGCAGAAAGAACAGAATAACAGAGCTGGAAGGGACCTTGCAGGTCTTCAACCCCCTGCTCGAGCAGGAGACTCTAGAGCAGGGGTAGGCAACCTTGGCTCTTTTATGACTCGTGGACTTCAACTCCCAGAATTCCTGAGGAATTCTGGGAGTTGAAGTCCACGAGTCATAAAAGAGCCAAGGTTGCCTACCCCTGCCCTAGAGCATTCCAGACAAATGGCCATCCAGTCTCTTCGTAAAAGTCTCCAGTGTTGGAGCACTCACAACGTCTGGAGGCAAGCCGTCCTATCGGTTAATTATTCCCGCCGTCAGGAAATTTCTCCTTAGCTCTAGGCTGGTGCCTTGATTAGTGCCCACCCACTGCTTCTTGTCCTGCCTTCAGACGCTTTGTAGGTTGACCCCCCCTCTTCTTTGCGGCAGCCCCCTCAAACATCGGAGCACTGCCATCATGTCGTACCTAGTCCTTCTTTTCATCAAGTTTCATTTGATGCCCGCAAGGCGTGGTCTAGCCCCCCACGCTTCCCACCCCCAGACCTGGCTGCAGACGCTCACGAGGAACATGGCGAGGGTCTTGCCCATGACGGCGTTGAAAAGGTCCAGGGCGGGGCTCCCGGCCACCAGGAAAAAGTCGCAGAGGAACAGGTACTCGCGGCAGCTGTTGTCCAGCAGGGCGTAGTGCTGGCTCCGGAAAAGCGACTCGAAGGGATACTGCACAGAGGGGAGAGGTGACACTGGCAGGACCCACGGGGCAGGGCCTCGGGACCCCCAGCGCTCCCTGGCTCCCATACCTCCCTCCTCCACGAAACTCGCATTTCTTCCAGAGATTTTCCGTCGGGCGGAAAAAGCAAGCAAACCCAAAAATGGAGCGACCTGCGGGTCCCTGGACTACAACTACCCTCATTCCCAACCAGGCTCTGCTTGTGGGGCTGAAGACCTGCCAGTCTGGAGGGGGGCCCTGGGTGGCATGAGGTTCTTCTACGTAAACCAAAGGGACCCCCAAATGACACTGAAATGCAGCTGCTACTGCTGCACAAAAAAGGAAAGATTAGGGAAGGCAACAGCTGAGGGACCCCCGTGCCTCAAGAAAGCTCCCTACCCTAATCTGGCTTGCTGACTGGGGAGGGGTTTAGCAAATGCTCTGGGTGCTCCTGGGAGTCTCCCATCTTAATCGGTCTGACTTCGCTAAGGAAGCCACACACACACAACCTGCAGCCACTGCGGTCCCAGCCGTTCCCCTGAAGGGCCGGACTTACTCGGACGTCGCTCTTCTGTGCTGAGTGGGGGACGATGATGGGGCCCTCCAGCTCGGCGCTGCTGATCACGTTCCCCCGGTTCCCCAGCGTGAAGATGGTGTTCCGGCTGCGGAGGGAAGGCTTGGAGAAGAAGCGTGGCCAGCCCACCGTCAAGGACCACTCCGTGGCGAACATGGATACCCTGTCTGTCCCCAGGTCGGGATCCTTCCTTCCTTCCCCTCCCTCTGGCCATGTGGGGCAGCCCCAAACACGAGCCAGGAGGGGTACAGATTGGGGGGGAGGACTGCCCGCAAGCCCCCCTTGGCTGCTGGTCCGGTCGCCCCCTCCCCCGGGGTCCCCCCCAGGAAAGGATATCCTTCCTGCCGGTGTCTTCCACCCCCATCAGGTCGTCCTTCTCAGCCACCTCCTCGTACTGCAGGTTCGGGAGACAGAAAACGGGGTCGAACTTGCTGTGACGGAACGATGGAAACGGAGGGGGAGGGGGTCCTGCATCCGGGGGGCGGGAAAGGGAGACCAGGCCACCCTGCCCAGGGAGCTCACCTGGAGCTTCATCAGGCGGTTGGTGTAGGACTTGAAGTAGCTGAGGTAGATCTTGCTCATGGTGTCCACGTACTCGTCCCGGACCTCCTTGGCGATGACCCGCTCGTGGCCCAGCAGGAACTGGTAGAAAAACCTACCACCAAAGAGGAGGGACTTCGCTTGTCCCCCACCCCGTAGAAGAGGGGGGTGGGCGTCCCAATTTGCTCTCCCCAAACCCAGCGTGAACGTCTGCAAAGAAATACCTTGAGCTTCTCCCCAATCTCCCAAGGCGAGCGGGATCATGCCCGAAGCATTCTGGGAGGCCGACCGCTCCCCCAGAAGCCCAGGGCATGCTGGGAGGAGATGTGCAGCCACTTGGCCCAGCCTACCTGTACTTGAGCAGGGCATTCTGGGGGATCTGGTAGTTGGTCATGGGTTTGCGGAAGGAGTAGACTTTTTGCAGGATGAATTCCCGGATCTTGGCCACCGCCTGGTGGAGGAAGGAGAACCACCCATGGGCACCTCTAGCCAAAGGCTGGGGCACCAGCCCCCCCCCCCCAAGTCTGACCCCTTCCCACCCACTTCCCTGACAATTCTGCAGCCAGAGCCTTGCAGGAAAGTGGGACCATCTGATGCGATGGGCAGATGGAACAACCTTGAGGAACCTCAGTCCAAACTGCGACAACAGATAAAAGAAACCAGAGTCCGGGCCAGAACGGTAACCTGAGAAAGCCACTAGTCCTCACAAAGATAGAATGTGAGAGCTGCCATCCTTCACGTGCACCTATGCTTCGCTACCGTGTTTTCCCCAAAATAAGATCGGGTCTTATATTAATTTTGGCTCCAAAAGGTGCATTAGGGCTTATTTTCTGGTTAGGTCTTATATTCGGGGAAATACGGTACTAAATGCGTCTGTCTGGCTGATGATCTTAACTGGGGCTTATATTACGAGTGTCCTGAAAAAAATCACGCTAGGGCAGGGGAGTCAAACTGCCAGCCCGCGGGTCGGTTGCATCGTGCGTAGGCCGTGCCCACCCCAGGTCCGGCAATGCAAAAAAAAAGTTGCGATACATTGCGGCACATCACGTGACATGGCGAATTTGACACCTGTGCGCTAGGGCTTATTTTCTGGCTGGGTCTTATTTTCAGGGAAACCCGGTAGATGCCAATCTGGCATAAGCCATGGGGGGAGGGAACTGTGGGAAGATGGGGGGAGGGGAAGCGAAAGCAATCTCCCTGCCGATCCGAGACATCCCAAGGCTGCGGACATCTCTCCACTTAACCAACCATCGCTGGGTGAGTTACTAAAACAGCTTCTTCGAATATGACTGGACAACGGGGAGATAACCATGGGGTTGGAACAGAGAAGGGAAAGTTAATTAGGGAATCTTTGCACACAAAGTCTTAGATCTGGCTTTGCTAGGTAACAACCACTTTGTTTTAGTAAAAGTAACAAATGAAGCCGAGCGTGTTTCTTTCCTAAGGGACCAAGCTGGGGCAGGTCTGACATGGAGGAAGGGAAGGGGAAGCGCATTCAGACGTGCAGGATTCTTCCCCCGTTACTTCTTACAATAAAAACGTTTCTAGCTGGTGCACCTTTGGTTTACGAATCTGGTCTACCTTGCAGGAACGGCATCTGCAGAGCAGGAAGAAACGGGGTCCTTGCCGGAGAAGGAGGGGAAGACGCCCGGCTTCTCACCTTGGCCTTCAGCTTGTCCAGGATGTCCGCCACGTCCGTGCAGGCCATGGTCTCGCGGAAGGCCTGCTCCTTCACGGCATTGATCTTGTTGTTGAGTTCATGCAGCTGCTCCAGGAAGGCCTGGTCGGTCACTGGTGTCTCCAGGATGGTGCTGGGGGACGGGAGAGGGAGGAGCATCAACCGGGCGTCCTCTTCCCCCCACATGGACTCCCCCACGCTCTCCCTTCTCTGCCAGGATGATGGGCCCACTGCCCTGCCGGACCTGATCATGACGTTGGGCACCACCAGCTCGTCCACCAGCTGGGAGAGGCGCCCACGGACGGCCTGGCGGTTGCGCAAGCGAACGTTCATGGCGACCGACTGCTCCTGCAGCGTCTGGATCTCACAGCTGATGCTGCTCAGGTCGGACTGGAAGGAGCTCAGCATGGCCTCCATGCGCTGGGGAGAGGAAAGGTGGGTGGAAGGATAGGCAGGATTTATCCATCTTGCACACACACACACACACGAGTCAGCTAGGCTGAGGGAAAAGCATTCCGGAGTGCAGGAAACAGGCCTGGATCTGAGGTGGGGATCAGCCAACCCTAGTTCTGCAAAGAGGGGGAAGGAGGAACCCACTCAGAAGCCCCCACCCCTTGCTATCTAAGAACTCCTAGAAGCCCCACAAGGGGCCCTGGGTGAGGAGGGGGACAAAGGGCTCTCCCCCCCCAATGCTGGCCTTGGAGTCTCCCAGTCCTGCCACGCTACTCGGAGCCTTCGTTCGCACGACAGAAATAGAAATAGAGAAATAGAAATAATAGAAATAATATGTCAGAGCATGCACAGTCTTATTGCGCTGAGGTAACCCAGGAGTAAATACAGTAAACAGTGGTTTGTATTAAATGGTGATTTATATTACAGCTCTACAAACGTACACTAGAAACAAGACACATACTCGCGGTCATTCAGCAAACTCCCAACACACAGTAGTTACAGCAGGAAACGGATGAGAGAGAAAGGCTGCAGCAAGGCCTTCCCTTTTATACTCAAGCTCTTAAAGGGATACAGACTCCTGCTGAGTCATTCCTAACATTGCATCGTTCATCTCACATTGTACAAGCTGCTTAGCTTCTAAATCATTACCATGACATAACAGAAATAGAGCTGGAAGGGACCTTGGAGGTCTTCCAGTCCAGCCCCCTGCTCAAGCAGGAGAAGCTATACCCAAGTGACTGTCTAGTCTCTTCTTAAAAACCTCCACTGACGGAGCGCCTAGAGTTAAATAGGGCTGGTGTGCTAAGTGGAAGGAGCCGGAGTCAAGCCGTCCCAGGGTCAACTTATGCGATGGGGGCCAGTGAGTTCGGGGAGCAGTAACCCCCACCCCAAGGAAGCCCTGTCCCTCCCTCCCTCCCTCCCAGCAGGAAACGTCCCGGAGGGGAGGAGAAACGCAGAGAGATTCACCTCAAGGACGGCATCGCAGGCCGTGATCTGGGTGTGCAGGGAGGCAATGTTCTTGCTCTCCTTAATATCTGGGGGGGGGGGAGAGGGGGCCGCTAAGGACAATAGTGGGATGAAGGGGTGAGGGGGAGGGGTTCTCCTGGCAGTGGCTCCCCCAGGGAGGAAGGGAAGCCCCCTGGGATCAGCCTCCCCAGCCAGGCAGAGGATACAGTCCTTGATGGAGGCGTTTTCGATCTGCTGCAGCTCCTGCTCCACCTGCTTGGAATACTGTCGGAGATCCACCCCCTGCCAAGGCAGAGAAAGCAGTGAGTGAGGGGATCCCCTCCCCCTTGATCCCGTGGACACCCCCCTCCCCCGACTTCCGGTCTCTCCCACCGTCTTCAGGGCCTCCTGGACGAGGGCGTCCTCCAGATTGGCTTGGATGTGAACTGAAAGAGAGAAAGAGAGGAAGGAAAGAAAATAATGTTGCCTGCAGCAAGACTTTGTCCCCCCCCACACTAAGCTCCCCCCCCAGGTGCTGCCCTGGGACTGGAGCCCCTCCCTCTTCCTCAGCCGCACCAGGAAGAGAATTCCCTTGCCGAGCTGGAGGGGGGGGAGGGGAAGGGCCGGTTGAACCCCAGCAACTCTTATTGGGAGAAGGGGAAACGGCTCTCCCCAACAGCGTCTTTCTGGGTGAACTGGAGATAAGATACTTTCTGTACACGTTTCCCCCAGTGTGTGTGTGTGTGTGTGTATGTGTGAGAGAGAGAGAAACAGTGAACGATAGAACGAAAGGGAGGACGAGAGAGCGCGAATGAATGAGAGAGAAAACAAGAGAGGGAGCGAGCCAACGAGAGAGGAGAGAGAGCGAGGAGAAAATGAGAGAGAATGAGAAGAGAGGGAGAAGAGAGAGTGAACAAAGAGAGAACGAGATAGGAAAGGAGAACGAGAGAGGAGAGGGAGAAGAGAGAGAGGAGAGAGGAGAGAGAACGAGAGAGAGAGAAGAGAGAACAAGAGAGAGAACGAGAAGAGGGAGAACAAGAGAGAGTGAACGAGAGAAGAGGGAAGAGAGAGGAAAGGAGAACGAGAGAGAGCAAAGAAGAGAGGAGAGAGAACAAGAGAGAACAAGAGAGAGAACAAGAGGGAAGAGAGAGAGAAGAGAGAGAACGAGAAGAGAGGGAGAACGAGAGTGAACAAGAGAGAACGAGAGAGTAAAGAAGAGAGAGGAGAGAACGAGAGAGAGAGAAGAGAGAACAAGAGAGAGAACGAGAAGAGGGAGAAGAGAGAGAGAGTGAACGAGAGAGAACAAGAGGGAAGAGAGGAAAGGAGAACGAGAGAGCAAAGAAGAGAGGAGAGAGAACAAAAAGAGGGAGAACAAGTGAGAGAACGAGAGGGAAGAGAGAGGGAAGGAGAACAAGAGCGAACGAGAGAGAACGAGACGAGAGGGAGAATGACAGAGAGAAAACAAGAGAGAGAGAGAACGAGAGAGAACGAGAAGAGGACAAGAGAAAACAAGAGAGAAAGTGAAAGGAGACAGCAAACAAGAGAGAGCGAACGAGAAAGAGAGAGAACGAGAGAAGAGAGAACGAGACGAGAGGGAGAATGACAGAGAGAAAACAAGAGAGAGAGAGAACGAGAGAGAACGAGAAGAGGACAAGAGAAAACAAGAGAGAAAGTGAAAGGAGACAGCAAACAAGAGAGAGCGAACGAGAAAGAGAGAGAACGAGAGAAGAGAGAACGAGACGAGAGGGAGAATGACAGAGAGAAAACAAGAGAGAGAGAGAACGAGAGAGAACGAGAAGAGGACAAGAGAAAACAAGAGAGAAAGTGAAAGGAGACAGCAAACAAGAGAGAGCGAAGAGAAAGAGAGAGAACGAGAGAAGAGAGAACGAGACGAGAGGGAGAATGACAGAGAGAAAACAAGAGAGAGAGAGAACGAGAGAGAACGAGAAGAGGACAAGAGAAAACAAGAGAGAAAGTGAAAGGAGACAGCAAACAAGAGAGAGCGAATGAGAAAGAGAGAGAACGAGAGAAGAGAGAACGAGACGAGAGGGAGAATGACAGAGAGAAAACAAGAGAGAGAGAGAGAGAACGAGAAGAGGACAAGAGAAAACAAGAGAGAAAGTGAAAGGAGACAGCAAACAAGAGAGAGCGAACGAGAAAGAGAGAGAACGAGAGAAGAGAGAACGAGACGAGAGGGAGAATGACAGAGAGAAAACAAGAGAGAGAGAACGAGAGAGAACGAGAAGAGGACAAGAGAAAACAAGAGAGAAAGTGAAAGGAGACAGCAAACAAGAGAGAGCGAACGAGAAAGAGAGAGAACGAGAGAAGAGAGAACGAGACGAGAGGGAGAATGACAGAGAGAAAACAAGAGAGAGAGAGAACGAGAGAGAACGAGAAGAGGACAAGAGAAAACAAGAGAGAAAGTGAAAGGAGACAGCAAACAAGAGAGAGCGAACGAGAAAGAGAGAGAACGAGAGAAGAGAGAACGAGACGAGAGGGAGAATGACAGAGAGAAAACAAGAGAGAGAGAGAACGAGAGAGAACGAGAAGAGGACAAGAGAAAACAAGAGAGAAAGTGAAAGGAGACAGCAAACAAGAGAGAGCGAACGAGAAAGAGAGAGAACGAGAGAAGAGAGAACGAGACGAGAGGGAGAATGACGGAGAGAAAACAAGAGAGAGAGAGAACGAGAGAGAACGAGAAGAGGACAAGAAAAAACAAGAGAGAAAGTGAAAGGAGACAGCAAACAAGAGAGAGCGAACGAGAAAGAGAGACAACGAGAGAGAGAGGAGAGGAAAGGAGAAAGAGAACAAGAAGAGGAAACCCGGTTTTGGCTTCTCCTGGGCACCTGAGTTTCCGCCTTCTCTGACAAGAGACCAGACCCTGAATCTCCTTTCCTAGGTTTGCTTTTGGGGGGGGGGGAGTTTTCCTTGTTAAAAGCATCAGTCCACCCTCCTGCCCCCCCGACTGAAAGCCCCCCCCTGCGGGTCCCAGCTCTGGAAAGGCTGCAGAGAGCCCCCCACCCCCCACCCCGGCGGCCTCTCTTGCTGTCCAACCCCTCCCCCCCTTGCCCAGCTTACTGTCCACTTCGTCCAGGATGAACTCCTCGGAGGTCAGGTCCAGCTCCCCCAGGTTGAGGGGCAGCGGCTCATCGCTCTGGCCCTGGGGGGGGGGAGACATACCAAAGGACCTTGTCATGCCCTCATTGTGTGTTTGTGTGTGTGTGCGTGCGTGTGTGTGTCAAGCAGGGCAGCCCTATCCTGATGGGAAGGGCCTTGTTGCCTCCCCCCATCCCCAGCAACCACCTCCCCCTTGGTCACGGCTGTCCCAAAGGTGCTTTTTTTCAGGAGGCGGCTGGAATGCCTGCCCTTTTTCCTTGAAGAGGTTTCAGTGCTCATCCGAGAGGCTTCTTCAGTTCCGCCGTCCAGTCCGAGCTGAAGAAGCTCCTCGGATTGAGAAGCGAAATGCCTTCAAAGTCCTGGGGAGGGGGAAAGGCATCTTTGGGTCAGGTTTCTGTTCAGCGGGGGAGGATGGGCCGTGTAGTGCAGAGGGCCAGAAGGAGAGCAGTGCTTTTATCCCTCCCTCCTCCTCCTCCCCTTCTAGCCCTGGTGACGTCACCTAGTCGGGTCGCAAAACGTCTGCAAGGAGACCACCCAGTATTGAACTATTCCAGGGGTCTTCAAACTTGGCCCTTTTATGACTTGTGGACTTCAACTCCCAGAATTCCTCAGCCAGCTTTGCTGGCTGAGGGATTCTGGGAGTTGAAGTCCACAAGTCATAAAAGGGCCAAGTTTGAAGACCCCTGCAATATTCTCTCCTTTAGTGGTTTTACCCCTTTTAGCCCAGGGAGGGGGCTGCATAAAGGGAGGAGGGAGGGAGAGGAAGGGGGAGGGAGGGAGAGGAAGGGGGAGGGGTCAGATCCAGCCCCGCCCCCTGCAGGAATGGATGGGTGGGAAAGACGCCACCCGATCCCTGCAGCCCCTCCAGTCCAGGGCGACAACCCGGGCAGGCTGCTGGGGCACAGGTGCAGCTGACATGCGCAGACCGGCCTCCCTGCAGAGACAGAGGGGCGTTGTGGTGGGGGCCCCGGCTCTGCCAGCCCCTCCCCCCCAAAAAAGGCCGGAAGTCCACCGGTGCATCGCCTGCGGGACCCAGAAGGCCGCAGGCGGCCACCCGCCAGGTGCAGCCCGGAGGTCCTGGCCAGGGAAGGCTGGGGATGGGGTGGGGTCAAAGGTGAAAGGGGGCGTGGCCGCAGACGGACAGGAGGATGGGCGGCCGAATGAGGCAAAGAGGGGGGAGGAAGAAGCGCCGCCGCCGCCGCCCACCTCCTCCTCTTCCTCCTCCTCCGCCTCCCCCGGGCCGAGCTGTCCCTGCGGGCGCCGCGGCGTCCCCTCCGGCCCGGAGCCCACCACGGACGCCATCGCCGCACCAGGAGAGGGCCGCTTCCGGGTCGCGGAAGGGAACTTCCGGTTCCCTCTAGGCCTGGGCCAGAAGAGACTACAACTCCCAGGAAACCTCGCGGCGACGTTAGCTTCCGCGGCGGCAAGGGGTCACCGGGCTTTCCTTCCGGCCGAGGCTGGAAAAGAAATGAAAAGGCTCTTCTGAGGGTTAAGCGAGCCGGAACTTTTCTTTCTCGTTTCTCGTTTCCTCTCCGGACACAACAGGGCAAGGCACACATCGCCGTAGAATATACTACTCTATGATACGCCCTCAAGCCTCCTCATTGGCGCCTCTCTACCTTTTATCTCTCTATGGTGTACGCCCAGTGGGAGGCGAACCGTCTTAGTCGCTGAGGCGAGCGACACTCATCCGTTTCTAGCTCTATGGTCGCCACACCGGAAGCGTCCGCAGCTTCACTTCGGGGGGTGGGTCCGACGTCGGGCCTCCCACAGTGCGGCGCTTCCTTTTCCGGCCGAGCCGAGAGCGAGAGGAACCGGTGCGCAGCCATGGTGAGTTACCGGGAGACCAATAATCCACCGCCATCCGCCACAGGGGCCGCGCTCGGCGGGTCAGGAGAGGGCTGGGCGGGTCGGGGGGCGCCGGGACTCTGCTGCGGGGGGGGCGCGGGGCGGGGCTAGGTCGCTCTTCACCCTCCGCAGCTTGAATCCCAGCGCACCGGTTGGATTTGTGCCTGGGCGGGAGGGGGGGGCCGCCTTTGCCCACCCCTCTCGTCCGGGACCTTTGATCCCTGCCCTGCTGCGATTCTACGGCTCTACTGCAGTAGGGTGGTTTTATCCTGGTTTAATACTTGTCTATTGCATGTACATGGGATGCATGTAGTGCGCATGCGTCATTTAAGCCCACAATTGTGTTTTGGACGTATGCAGCTAGTCCTCTGTTTACGACCACAACGGAGGCCCAGGTTTCTGGGGTTCAGTGAATTTTGCCCCGTTTTACGACCACGGTTGTTAAGCGAGTCACTGCAGTTGTTAAGTGGGCAACCCCCCCACCCCAATTGACTTTGCTGGTCAGAAGGTCGCAAAAGCGGATCACATCACACACACACACACACACATCCGGCACCCCACGACCATCCTAACTACGGATCCCATAGGGCCGGGGGTGGGAAACCATGCCCCCCCTTTATGACTGGTGGACTCCAACTCCCAGAATTCCTGAGCCAGCATGGGGGGAACCACGCCCCCCTTTATGACTGGTGGACTCCAACTCCCAGAATTCCTGAGCCAGCATGGGGGGGAACCACGCCCCCCTTTATGACTGGTGGACTCCAACTCCCAGAATTCCTGAGCCAGCATGGAGGGGGAAAACCACGCCCCCCTTTATGACTGGTGGACTCCAACTCCCAGAATTCCTGAGCCAGCATGGGGGGGAACCACGCCCCCCTTTATGACTGGTGGACTCCAACTCCCAGAATTCCTGAGCCAGCATGGAGGGGGAAAACCATGGCCCCCTTTATGACTGGTGGACTCCAACTCCCAGAATTCCTGAGCCAGCATGGCTGGCTCAGGAATTCTGGGAGTTGAAGTCCACCAGTCGTAATCCAGCCTCCATGGAGCTCAGTGGGGCCAGCTTGACTTCTGGGGGTCACGCAAGGGGGGGGCTCAGGAGTCCCACGCCAGTGAACTGAGCAGCCCCCTCCCCTTTTGTCCTGGCCCCCCATTTCTCACACAGCCCCCTCCCCATTTTTTCTCCTCCCCCAGTCTCTCGTGATCCCAGAGAAGTTCCAGCACATCCTGCGAGTCCTGAACACCAACATCGATGGGCGGAGGAAGATCGCCTTCGCCATCACCGCCATCAAGGTGGGTGGGTGGGGGGGCTGTGGGGAGGGGGCTGTATGACAGGCAGCTGGGGCTTGGGGGGCATGTCTGTGGCCCCTGTCGCTGAGTTGGGTGAGAGGACGGAGGAGGAGGTGGGCGGCCTTCGCCGGTGCTGGGGGTCCTGGTCCAAATGGTATAGGGGTTTCCTGCCTGAGCAGGGGGTTGGACTAGATGACCTCCAAGGTCCCTCCCAACTTTATTATTATTATTATTATTATTATAATAAATCTGGCATTTTCCCCTGCGCCTCTCGCCCGGAGGTCCACGTGGAGCCCCCTTAAGAGCCCAGGCAGGCGGTCCTCGGCTTACGACCGCCGTTGAGCCCTGCCGCTAAGTGAAACCTTTGCTCAGTGAAATTTTGCCTCGGGTAGGGTTAACCGAATCACTGCCCTTGTTAAAGTGGTAACCCGGTCATTAAGTGGATCCGGCTTCACCCCGTTGGCTCGGTTTGTCAGAAGGTGGCAAAAGGGGGACCCCGGGGACGCTGCGACCGTCATAGGTACGAGTCGGTTGCCAAGCCTCCGAATTTGGACCCCGTGATCCAGGGGGACGTTAGGTGTGGAAAACGGCCCTAAACTCACCTTTTCCAGCGCCGTCGTAACATTGAACTGTCACTAAATGAAGCGTTTTTAACGCCTGTGAAAAAGTATGCGATGGCAGAATACGATAATGGCTCCCTTGAGGCCGGCTCGCCTCCGGCCTTGGTGCTCCCTGACCATGGGGTGGGGAGGGTCCTGGGATCGAGTTCTGCCTCCTTGAAACCCAGGGCTGAGCGAGGGTCTTGGACGCCCCCCCCCGGGGGCCCCCACTGAGAAGGGGGAGGGGCTGTCCCAGTTCTACCGAACATCCACGTGGGGCCTCTGGGCCGTTTTGCCCGCTTAGTGGCCAAGGGAGCCGTGGAATCTGGGCTCCTTTGGCTGCGTCGGCTGTGCCGTGCCTGCTTTGAAAAGTTGCAGGGGAGACCCTCTCCCCACTTTCTGTCCAGATCTGCAAACACACACACACACAACACACACCCTTCGTCTGCACCTTGGCTTTGTGCCTCCCATCTGCGGATTTATAAAGCGTCGGGGAATGGACCAGGGGTCTTCCAACTGGGCCCTTGGACTGCTGGCTCGCCAGGTGGGAGCAACTGGGCCAGGCCGCCCGGGCAGGGGGGTGGTCTGGCCGCTCTCCCCGGGGGTCCCCTCTGAGCAGCTCCTCCCTTTCTCCGCAGGGGGTGGGCCGGCGCTACGCCCACGTGGTCTTGCGGAAGGCGGACATCGACCTGACCAAGCGGGCCGGCGAGCTGACGGAGGACGAGGTGAGAAGAGCTGGGGAGCGGCGGGGTGTGTGTGTTGGTTGTCTGGATTTTGGGGGGGGGGGACACAACGACGAAGAAACCAGTGGGGGGTGGGGGGAGTCCCTGGGGAACCGGGGAGTGGCCAGAGCAGGAGGCCTAATAGCTATCGATCCTCAATAGCGGTGTGTGTGTGTGTAGCACCGTTCAAGGGTTTGGATGACCTCTTAGATCCCTTTATGATTCTAACTCGACACACACACCGTCTCAGCCCAGGCCCCTCTGCCCAGTGTCTGTCTGGCACTTACTGGGAGTATCCTTGAAAGGGGGGGGGTTCCCAGGCCCCCATTGCCAGCTTGGGGGGGGCGTCGGTCAGTGGATCCAAAGGGCAGCTATCCAGCCGGTCACCTGGCACTCAGCCCCTCCTTCCCTGCCCGGCCTTTAGCCATTTGGGGCCCTGCCCGGTGGGGCTTCTGACCTCTTGACCCCCCTCCCCAGGTCGAGCGGGTCATCACCATCATGCAGAACCCCCGGCAGTACAAGATCCCTGACTGGTTCCTGAACAGGCAGAAGGACGTCAAGGACGGGAAGTACAGCCAGGTGAGGACCGGGGGGGGGAGGGAGTCCTGGGCGCAACTGGCAGCCTGGAGGAGGGGGGAGTAGGTCGTTTAGGCCCCCCCGTTGGAGTTCCCAGGCTGGGGGGGGCGTCTGGAGTTGGGGGGTCTCTTTGGGGGGGGGCTTTGCTGAGGCCTCCTTCCCCCTCCCACAGGTCTTGGCCAACGGTCTGGACAACAAGCTGCGCGAGGATTTGGAACGCCTGAAGAAGATCCGGGCCCACCGGGGCCTGCGCCACTTCTGGGGGTGAGTGAGCGAGCGGGTGGGTGGGGGGCAAGGAGAGCCCCCAGCCGCTGCACTCTGGGCTTCCTGGAGGGGTGGAATGGATGGCCTCGGGGGGGAGCCCTTTATCGGCCCTCCTCCTCACCGCTCCCCTGTCCTTCCCCCCTCCCCAGCCTCCGGGTCCGCGGGCAGCACACCAAGACCACCGGCCGGCGGGGCAGGACCGTCGGCGTCTCCAAGAAGAAGTGAAAAAACCTGCGTGCGAATAAAATGTTTCCCTCCCAGCTCTCTGGTGGCCGTGTCCTCCTTGGGGTGGGGGGGGCAGAGCTGGGAGTCCCCTGGCTGTGCCCGTGTCACCGCCCCCAGACAGAGGGCGGAAGGGGCAGGCCCCGGGCCTTCCGGGTGGTCCCCCGTCCAGGGTGGAGAGGGCAGGGCTGGGCAGTGGCTGGGTGTGGGCCATTCATTCTCCTCCAGGGGCCGCATGAGCGTCTGCGGCTGCCATGGAGGGCCGAGCCAAAAGGGTTGTGAAGGTGCGTAGGCACACACACACAGACACAATGTAAATTGTAAAAAAAAGGGCCACTTTCAAGCTGAAAGCAACTCTGCTGTGTTTTGTGCACGGTGTGTATTTATTTACATTTGATTTCTGATTGACCTGGTGGGGGCCGGACAGGGACAGGCAAAGACCTGGAGGTGGTCCAAGGTTGGGGGGGGGGCGTTAAATGGCAAGGTCTGGTCCAGCTGGTTCTGGCTGGGGATGAGGGCTGCTGTAGTCCCAACCGGATGGGGATATACCGAGCGACGTGGTTGCCTGCTGTTCTACCGGTTCCTGGTCCTTGCAGTGGTTACAGGCGGGGGGGGGGCAGACTGCACCAGTGGGACTCCTGCCCGTGACGCCTCTGCCTGGCACTGAAACTGGCTGGGTTGGCACAACTAACCGGGATTCAAATGAGATCATCCTTAAAAAGCTTGTTTGCAGCTGCTGCAAGCCAAGGAGGGCAGAGGCGGCATTGGATGGAGGAGGGGGCTGCCACGAGGCTCTGCCTGCGCCCCCCTCCTTCCTTGGACCCTTTCCCGACGGGGGGGGCAGGATCGGACTCCCCCCAGCGTTGGGACTACAGCACCCATCATCCCCTCCAACCGCGGACTTGTCCTAGCCGGAGGAACTGCCGGCTGCCTCTCCCGCCTCGTTCGGTCCCTTCGCCCCGCGCCCCCTTAACCGGCCCGGGCAGGAAACCTCCGAGCAGCCGGTCCGACCCTTCGGCGGCCGCCTCGCCGCTCTCGGCCGGATCCAGTTCCGGGCTTTGGCGCGGCCCGGCCTCATCCGGCCTCCGACCTGCTCGGCGCCGGCTTCCCGTTGGAGAGAGACGCCCAGGAGCCCCGCCGGGGGCCGCGCACTCTCCGGCCGCCGAGCCAGCATCGCCGCTTCCCGGGAAGGCTCCGATCCGCGCTGGACTCGCTCCCGGCTAAGAGGCGGGCAGGGCGCGCCGGGCTCGGAGGCTCCTTCGGGGGAAGCGCCGCCGCCGCCGCCCGCCCGGGTCCCCTTCCCGGAGGCGCGGCGGGTCCGGATGCTGAGCCGCTCCCTGCGCCTCCTGTTGCCCGCCGAGGGCGAGGGCGAGGCGGCGGCGGTGACGCTCCGAGCCGTCCGCAGCCGCAGCCCGGACGCCCAGCAGCGGCGCCCGCCAGACGCGCAGCCGGTGAGCCCCGTAGGGTCCCGGGCTGGGGTCGGCCGCTCCCGCCGCGGCTGCACCCCGCGCCCTCGGGGCTCCGTCGGGGCGGGCGAGGCGAGCCCCCTGCCTGCAGCCGCGGTCCGCAAGGGCGGCGGCGGCGGCGTGCTCAGCCGCGGCCCGGGAGCTGGAATGCGGCCCGGCCTGTTTGGGGAAGTGGCGCGGCCGGGCGGGCGGCGGCGAAGCGGAAGGCGCAGCAGCTGCAGCAGCAGCAAGTCGGCGGGGAAGGCGGGGAAGGCGAGGCCCGACGGCCCCCGGTCCCTTGCCGCCCCCCACCCGCCCATGAAGGGCCTCCTCCGCCTGGGGGGCTGCCTGGAACCGGGGGCGCCGGGCCAGGGTCCCCCGCTGACGCGCACCCGCTGGTACTGCCTGCCCGCCAAGGTATAGGGGGAGGCTGGGGGATTGGGGGGAGGAGGCGACCCGGCCGTCTGCAGCGCGGGGGTGGGTGGGTGGACTAGATGACCTCTAAGGTCCCTTCCAGCTCTCTTCTATCCTCTTCCTCCTCCTCCCTACCCCCCCCCGCAGGCCCCGTTGACCTCGTGGGAGGAGGCGGAGGAGGGCGCCGTCTACACCGTGAGCGCGCGGGCTCCGGAGGGCCCCCGAGGTGGCGCCGGGAGCGGGGTAAGTGGGGCGGCGGCGGGGCGGGGGGTGGACTCGTCTGGGGGCGCCGCTTCCTCCCTTCCCTCCCAACCTCCCTCCGTCTCCTTCTGCCCCCTTTCCGGCAGGTCGAGGGGGCGTCCGGCGTAGCGGACTTCCCCGCCGCCCCCGCGCAGTCCCGGGCGCTGAAGGCCGGCTCGCTGCCCCGCCTGGTCCGGCACCTGCTGGAGGCTCCGGCCCTCGGCGACGCGGGCTACCGGCCGACCTTCCTGGCCACCTACCGCAGCTTCGCCCAACCGTCCGCGGTCCTGGAGCTCCTGCTGGAGAGGTGGGCGTCGGGGGTCTCCGGGGGAGGCCTTGGGGGTCTCCGGGGGGGGGCGCTGGGTGGATTCCCCAAGGGGCCTTAGAGACCCAGGCGGGGCGCCCCTGCGCCCGCCTTGGGCACCCTCTTTCTCAGCCTGGCCCGCCTCACAGGGCTGTAGGGAAGATTATGCGGGAACAGTTAACCAGTGGAACAACCTGCCTCCAGAAGCGGTGAATGCTCCAACACTGGACGTTTTTAAAAAGAGACCGGACAGCCCTTTGTCCGAAATGGTACAGGGTTTCCTGCCTGAGCAGGGGGTTGGACTAGATGACCTCCAAGGCCCCTTCCAACTTTATTATTATTATTATTTAAACACTTCTCGGCCCGTCTTTCTGGCTTCTGAAGCCGCTCCGTGTTTTTTTCCCCACCGGAAGGCTCCAGGCGTTGACCCGATCCAATGCTTGCGGCCCGCAAAAGACGGAGGAGTTGCGCGGGTGAGTCCCCCCCCTTCTGGCCCTCGTCCCTCCCCAAACCCCCCCTCCCCACACTGCTGGTAAAATTGGGGGTTTCTCCTTCCGTGGTAGGCCGGCGCTGCCATGCTCAGAGGCACCCTTGTTCTGGATTGGGCCCTTTTATCCTCCGTGGGCCCCCCTCCCTTGCAGGGGCCGTTCCTGGGCTCGCCGGTCTCCACCGAGGGTGGGGCACACAGCCGGGGAGGGGGGCAGACAGGCTGTCCCACTGCATCTCCCCGCCCCTTTGCAGCTGCTCAGCGGGGTTGGGTGGTCTTTGCGCCCCTCGTCTGGGGCACAAAGCTGGACCAAGAACAACAGGTGTTTGTCTGGCAGCTGTGCAGAACCTCCAGCGTCGGGAGCAGTCAATCCCAGAATATCAGGGTTGGTCAGCAAGATCACCCCTCCCGGGGGATGCTCGCAGCTGGGGTGGGGGTGGGGTCCAGCCCTGATTGCTCCTCCCTCTCTCCCCCCCCCCACAGAGCCCTGGCCGCGCTGCTCTGCTCCTGGCTGGACGGCTACCCCCAGGACTTTGTGGGGCTGGAGCCCCTCCTGCGGGAACAGCTGGTCAGCTGGCTGCACTGGGCCTGGGGGAACAGCCCAGGGCCCGAGAAGAGCCTGCCGGACCCCCCAAGCAGGAGAGACCCCCCCGCCACCCAGCACGGACCCGCCCAAGATGGGGACCCCGACCCCCACTACATCTTGGGACTGCAGGCGGAAGACGTGGCTGCACACCTCACTGCCCAGGACGCGGTGAGTGTGGGGGGGGGCGGGCTGGGAGGGGACTCTGCCTGCACACACACACACACACACACACACACACCCTGTTCCAGCTGTGGCACCTCCCCATGCTGGTTGGCTCACCCGGCACAGAGTTGGGAGGTGGGTGATTTTGGGGTGCGCCCTTGCCAACGGGCAATGGCTTGCTTATATGGGGGTTCAGGCCCCTCATCTGGCTGAGCTGCCCCCCCCCTTTATTTTTCTCTGTGGAATAGCAGAATTTTTTTTCCTGCAGAGTTAGTAGCGCCACCTGGTGGTTGTGTGCCTCCATTGCAGGCTGGCCGTTTTCATGCCATTCTCCTCCTACCTGTGGCTCGTTTTTACTTATTAAATTTGCTTGCTGCCCATCTCGGCTACAAGGCAATTTGTCTTGGTGTGTGCGTACGTGCGTGCTGGCAATATACCTGTTGCCCCAGCGGAGTCTTTGGGGGGTGCTGGTCAAAAAAGTCAAGATGGGAAATACGACTATTAGACTCAAATGTTGTTGGAAAACGATAAAAAAAAAGGGGGATTAACTGGCTTAATAATTAGGATTTAGATTTATAAGGGAAATGGAAATTAAATACTAGGAATCAGCCTGGAACTATTGCTTAGCCCAGAAAATATAGATGATGGATTTGAGGTGTGATGTACTAGGATGAGAAATAGGTGTGATGTACTAGGATGAGAAATAGAAAATGTTTTATGAAATAAAATAAGAATATATTTAAGTAAGTCATAGGTGTATTTTATATATAACTTTTGTGTAGTGAAATAAAGGAAACTTGGGTTAACCAAAATTTGAAGATTATGGATGTTAAAGGTTAAATTGGAATACTGTAATTAAAAACTAAGAATTAGGTAAAATTTAAAAACAGGGTATGGATACGTATAAGCGAAAAATAGATTGATAAATGCTTTAACTGAGCTTGTTATGGTTAGAAATTTACTAGCTTAAGTATGTTATATTAAATGTTAAGGGAAATAGAGAAGGAATTCTTGATCGTGTAACCTGAGATATGTACTACAAATTTTGTTACTGAAGTATTGATTACCCAGTCACCACAATGCTTTCCAAATACTTGGATGTTAAACTGGAAATGGCGGCCACGACGGTGTGACGGAAGAGCTTCGCTATTTCAGGAGAGGGGTCCCTGGGCCCACCTCTACTGACCCTTACTAACTCTTCTGACCGTTAGCACTGGCCGTGTTTTTTTCAGGCCTATTGGTTTCCTCCACGTGGACTAGAATCTTGGTTAAATGAAAGCGAAGGTTACGATCCTTTGTGGATCCTGCTGTGCTCTGTTTTGGGGGTGGGGGGAGACACGACGGGCCTTCGGTGACCCCCGTCTCTGGCCGTTTCCCCCCGGCAGGACCTCTTCCTGGGCCTGGTGCCCCACGAGTGCCTGGGCTCCGTCTGGTCTCAGCGGGACAAGAAGGGCCACCAGGGGGCCTGCCCCACCGTCCGGGCCACCGTGGCCCAGTTTAACCTCGTGGCCAACGCCGTGATCTTCTCCTGCCTGTGGGACACGGGGTTGCGGGCTGCCCAGCGAGCGCGGCTGCTGGAGAAGTGGATCTGTGTGGCCGAGGTGGGTCCCGATCCTGCCCTCCCCGGGACGGTTTGGGGGATCAGGACCCCCGAACCCTCCCCACCTCTCTCTCTCTCTCTCTCTCTCTTTGCCCCCCCCCCAGGAGTGTCTCTTCCTGCGCAACTTCTCCTCGCTCTACGCCGTGGTCTCCGCCCTGCAGTCCACGTCTCTCCACCGGCTGAAGCGGACCTGGGAGGAGACCTCCAGGTGGGTGAGAAGGGGGTCAGGAAGGGGCTGCCCCTCGCCGCCCTGCCCCAGACCTGTGGGGCAGGGGGGCAAAGAGGCCAAGCCCCTTTGCAACAATTTACCTTCATCCAGAAGTTGTGAATGCTCCAACACTGGAAGTTTTTAAGAAGAGGCTGGACATGCCACTTGTCTGAAATGGTCTAGGCTTTCCTGCCTGAGCAGGGGGTTGGACTGGATGACCTCCAAGGTCCCTTCCAACTAATGAAGAGAAGGACGAGGGGAGGACATGATAGCAGTGCTCCAATATCTCAGGGGCTGCCCCAAAGAAGAGGGAGTCAAGCTATTCCCCAAAACACCTGAAGGCAGGACAAGAAGCAACGGATGGAAACTGATCAAGGAGAGAAGCAACCTGGAACTAAGGAGAAACTTCCTGACAGTTAGAACAATTAACCAGTGGAACTACTTGCCTCCAGAAGCGGTGAATGCTCCAACACTGGAAGTTTTTAAGAAGAGACTGGACAGCCATTTGTATAGGGTTTCCTGCCTGAGCAGGGGGTTGGACTAGATGACCTCCATGGTTCCTTCCAACTTTATTATTATTGTTATTGTTATTATTATTATTATTATTATTATTATTATTAAATGGTATAGGTTCTGCTTGAGCAGGGGGTTGGACTAGAAGACCTCCAAGGTCCCTTCCAACTCTATTACTACTACTACTACTACTACTACTACTACTATTATTAATTATTATTATTATTATACTGGAAGTTTTTAAGAAATGACTGGACAGCCATTTGTCTGAAATGGTGTAGGGTTTCCTGCCTGAGCAAGGGGTTGGACTAGATGACCTCCAAGGTCCCTTTCAACTCTTCTATTATTATTATTATTATTATTATTATTATTATTATTATTATTATTATTATTATTTATTATTATTATTATTATTAAATGGTATAGGTTCTGCTTGAGCAGGGGGTTGGACTAGAAGACCTCCAAGGTCCCTTCCAACTCTATACTACTACTACTACTACTACTATTATTATTAATTATTATTATTATACTGGAAGTTTTTAAGAAATGACTGGACAGCCATTTGTCTGAAATGGTGTAGGGTTTCCTACCTGAGCAAGGGGTTGGACTAGATGACCTCCAAGGTCCCTTCCAACTCTTTATTATTATTATATTATTATTTATTATTATTATATTATTATTATTATTATTATTATTATTAAATTGTATAGGTTCTGCTTGAGCAGGGGGTTGGACTAGAAGACCTCCAAGGTCCCTTCCAACTCTATTACTACTACTACTACTACTACTATTATTATTAATTATTATTATTATACTGGAAGTTTTTAAGAAATGACTGGACAGCCATTTGTCTGAAATGGTGTAGGGTTTCCTGCCTGAGCAGGGGGTTGGACTAGATGATCTCCAAGGTCCCTTCCAACTTTATTATTATTATTATTATTACCTCAGGAGGGGGGGTCGAGGGTGGGGTGGTCCTCCCCCCCCCAAAGAAATCAGCCTTCTCCTCTGCTTGGCAGGGATTCCTCCCGTTGCTACGAGGAGCTGAGCGCCATTTGCTCGGAGCAGGATAACTACAGCCAAAGCCGGCAGCTCCTCTTCCAGGTAAGGCCCCCCCCGGGGCGCTCCCTTTCCTGCTGCCTCCCCGGCCTGGGAATTGGTGTGATTGCTGCCGGGGAGGGGGGCTGGAGATGCAGGTTTCCCCCTCTCCCCCCCCCCCGGGAATTTCAGCAAGGGAATGTCTACGGAGGTTTCCCCGTCACCCAGTTCACGGTTTTCCCGAACGGCGCTTTTTACCAAGAGACCGCTGGACTTCCTTGTCTCTCTGAAGACCTTTCGCTTCTCATCCAGGGAGCTTCTTCAGCTCTGACTTGCATGGTGGGGGAATGGAAAGATTTATACTCCTTGCAGACAGCTGATCATTTGCCTTCTTTTGGAGCAGGGGGTCTTCAAACGTGGCCCTTTGATGACTTGTGGACTTCAACTCCCAGAATTCCTCAGCCAGCGTGTACACACTGGCTGAGGAATTCTGGGAGTTGAAGTCCACAAGTCATCAAAGGGCCACGTTTGAAGACCCCTGTTTTAGACAGCCCTTGAGCCCACTTGGGAGACTTACCTGTGTCCTCAGGGGTCACCTGAGTGGTGCAAATGGGAGCCTTCTGGGAACTGCTGAAAGGACTGCGTTGTAGACTGGAGATGGACGGTGTTGTATCCCTCCCCCTCTGTTGAGGAAGGGGGGTTCAGTTTTGGCCTAGATGGCCTCTTTGGCCCCTCTTTCAAGCCAGCGGTCCTCTCTGTCCAAAATGTGGCCTTTGTCTCTTAAAGGCAGATGGACGGCTGAACCTACTCCCGGTGGGTTGATTCTCCTATGTTGTGCCAAGCGCTTGTGAAGTGGTTGTTTTGTTTCCCCAATGTAGAGATTTGCACACGGGTCACTGCATTGTACTGCATATACCATAAACAGAGCAAGGGAAGGAATAAGAATAAGAAAATAATAAGAATAAGAATAAGAATAAGAATAAGAATTACGAATAGAATAGAATAGAATAGAAAAAGGAATAGAATAGAATAGAAAAAGCAATGGAATGGAATGGAATGGAATGGAATGGAATGGAATGGAATGGAATGGAATGGAATGGAATGGAATAGAATAGAATAGAATAGAATAGAATAGAATAGAACAGAGCTGGAAGGGACCTTGGAGGTCTTCTAGTCCAGCCCCCTGCTCAAGCAGGAGGACCTATACCATCTCAGACAGATGATTGTCCAGTCTCTTCTTAAAAATCTCCAGCGATGGAGCGCCCACGATTTCTGGGGGCAAGCTGTTCCACTGGTTGATTGTCCTCACTGTCAGGAAGTTTCTCCTTAATTCCAGGTTGCTTCTCTCTTTGTTCAGTTTCCAACCACTGTTTCTCGTCCTGCCTTCTGGTGCTCTGGTGAACAACCTGGCCCCCTCTTCTTTGTGGCAGCCCCTCAGATACTGGAACGCTGCTATCGTGTCTCCCCTATTTCTTCTTTTCTTTAGACTAGCCAAACCCAAGTCCCGCATCTGTTCTTCGTATGTTTTAGCCTCCAGGCCTTGGATCATCCTAGTTGCTCTTCTCTGAATTTTTTTCCAAACTCATTTTTGGAATTGCAAGGGGGGGAATAAATCCCTTTGAGTAGAAGGGAGACTCTGTAGCTCAGGGGTCAACTGTGGAGTCCTGAGTGCAAGGTGTTTTGTTATCCGATTAGGCGACGTCATCGGTGCCAGCGAGTGTGTGGGCTCTGCTCCCCGCTTATAAAGCATAGCTTGCCTTGCCACTGTCGGTGGGAGTGTGAGTTTCTCCTTGGCCGTTCCTCGTACAGGCGGTGCTCAACTTACAACAGCTCGTTTAGTGACCGCTCAAAGTTACAACAGCACTGAAAAAGACCGTTTTTCATGGTTACGACCTTTGGGGCAGCCCCGTGATCACGTGATCGAAGTTCAGACGCTCGGCAACCGGTTCATACTTACGACGGTTGCTGTGTCCCAAGGTCACGTGATCCCCTTTTGCGACCTTCCGACAAGGAAAGTCCACGGGGAAGTCAGGGTTCACTTAACAACTTACCAACGGCAGTGGCAAGGAAGGTCGTAAAAAATGAGGCAAAACTCACTTCACAAATGTCTCGCTTAGCAACAGAAACGTTGGGCTCAATTTGTCGAGGAACTCCCGTATTGTTTTATGGTTGATGGTTTGTCTGGTATTAACGCACGTTTCTCTGTGTGTTGCCGACAGAAGAGAATCTCTGGGGCTCAGGACTGGACTACGGCGTCCTTGGTGCTCTCTGAGTTTGGTTGTTTGCTTGCAGACGTTTTGTTACCACACTAGCTCACACCTTCGGTGCTAGCGAGTGTGAGCTTTGCTTTCTGTTTTCACAGAAAGCTGTCAGTCTTGGTGGGAGTGTGGTTTTCTCCTCCGTAAGTCCTTGATTGCTGCATTGTTTTCTGCTTGGTTGTTTGTCTTGGGTTAATCCCTGCTTATCTGGGCGTTGGCTGCTGGCAAGGAGGAATTCTAGCTTCTTTGCTCCCATCCCTGCGGGTCTTTTTGTTTCCAAATAACTTTGTAACAATTTAACAACTCAATCCCACCAGAGAGACTTCGTAAGAACGTTATTCAGACAAGCACAAGCACACGGCGGCCACCAAGAACACACACAAAAAGGAAACGGACCACCGTTTTCCAGCAAAAAGGGATACACACACACCTTTATCAAAGGGCGCCTGACCACTCAACACCCCTACAACACAACCACAGCACGAGCTGTGAAAAGAGTAACGTTGCCATACATCGAAAATATCTCGGGAACAAAAAGGACTGTTGTAACCGCACGGCATCATCGTAACGCATAAACCAAATAAAACCCATTAAATAATTCAAAACATCCAGCAGCCCCGGAGGAAACAAACGGGAGCCATCTACAACATACAGTGCAAGGATGGTAACAGCCACTGTGTAGGACAGGGGTGTCCAACTCGCAACGTCACGTGACATGTCGCGACTTTTTTTTCCATGGGCCCGGTTTCGGCATGACGCAGCCGGCCCGTGGGCTGGCCGTTTGACACCCCTGGCGTAGGACAAACAGGCAGAAGACTAGCGGGTGTGTATCCACGAACACCAAGTGGCAATCAAAAGACACAATGAAAACTCCTCAGTCTCTTAGACTACGGACAGACCTGACCGTATAGAATAAGAATAGTAACTTTATAGTCGCTTTGGATGTATATATATGTGTTGGCTGGAGCACCCGGTCTACCGAGTATAGGATAAATCAGTCCGTTCTGCGTTTCGCTCCAATCTACGAGCGTGTTTTGCAGGCAGACGTCACATACTGTGAACACTGTAAATTCAAAATTTTTGTGGCTGACAAAAGAGTTAGTGGGAGACTTGAAATAGCTATACTAGTCTCCCACTAACTCTTTGTCAGCCACAAACATTTTGAATATATATATGTGTATGTGTGTGTGTTAAATTTGGATTGCTAACAAAGAGTTAAAGGGAAGCTGATATAGCTATTTCGAGCTCCTTAGCTCTCATCAGCCAGCTACACCCTTCTGAGATTGCACGTTAGGCAGCTGTATTGACCTCTAAGCCAGAGGCTCTTTCTCACTTTGCCAGCTGTGTCAGGGAGGGAAGAGACCTGGGGAGGAGATATGTAAGTGTCTTTTTATGATGCAGCCGGTCAGCCCAAATATGGGAAGAAGAAATCTTTTGCCTGTATCAAAGAAAAGATTTCTTCTTCCCATATTTGGGCCGACCAGTTGCGTCATAAAAAAAACCACACACATATAAATATAGAGAGATAAAACGTGTTCGCTCTCCATTCAGAAGAGATGGCAAGAAAGCTAATGAGGAAATGAAAATACCAAAAAACAGATCCCTTCCAACAGCCAACGCCTGACAAACAACCAACGCCTAACACCAGACAAACACCAGGAAACAAAGGCCCTAACCAAGAAACTTAGGTTAGTCGCTTCGGTGACTAGAACTGAGGAGAAACTTCCTGACAGAACAATTAACCAGTGGAACAACCTGCCTCCAGAAGCGGTGAATGCTCCAACACTGGAAGTTTTTAAGAAGAGACTGGACAGCCATTTGTCCGAAATGGTACTATAGGGTTTCCTGCCTGAGCAGGGGGTTGGACTAGATGACCTCCAAGATCCCTTCCAACTTTATTATTATGTAATGTAATGTAATATATAATAATACAATATAATTATATAATATAATATAATATATAATATATAATATAATATAATTAATATAATATAATTAATATAATATAATATAAAATGTAATGTAATATAATGTAATGTAATATAATTAATATAATTAATATAATTAATATAATATAATTAATATAATATAATGTAAGGTAATGTAATGTAATGTAATATAATAATACAATATATAATATAATGTAATATAATGTAATATATTGTAATATATATTATATATAATATAATATAATATATAATATAAATATAAATATAAATATAAATATAATATAAATATAAATATATTGTCATTTTTTACTGTGGGCACACCGGCTCATGTTGACAGTGAAATTCTCTTGCCTGCTCTCAAAAGCGTACGCATCCATAACACACAGATAAACACGCCCTATACAACATGCATGCTGTGTACATACCTACACCCTTACGCATAAATAATATATAAATATGAATCGCTCTCCATCTTGATGCCCCTTTTTTCGGAAGAAAGGAAAACACAACGGCAGTAACCCTCCTCGCTCGCTCGATTGTGTGCGCCCCCCTCCCGGCCCTCCCCCCCAATAGGGGTGCCTCCCACCGTCCTTGGATTCCAACTCCCATCGTCCCCAGGGGACGATGGGTCCCAGACCCTGGAAGGGGACTTGAGGCTTGGCTGGATGGTGGATTTAAGCCGGATTGTTTTGCCGTGCCTGTCCCCCATTCCAGTCCTATGTTATGGGGGCCCCTGTGGGTTTTGGGGGGCCGCCGGGGGCTTCTCCCTCCCTCCCCCCAGCTCTTTCCCTTTTGTGTCCCCCCCCCAGGAAGGCGGCCCTGGAGCAGCGGTGGGAGGGGCCGAGCTGCCCCAGCGGAAGCATCAGCGGAGGCTGCAGGAGCAGCGCCCATTGGTAAAGGGGGAGGCTGGTGGTCTCCAGGAGGGCGGGGGGGCTGGTGTTGGGGAGGGGGCGAGGGGGCTCTGTTGTCCTTAACCTGGGGGTGTCCCTGCAGGGCGTGATCCCCTACTTGGGCACCTTCCTGAAGGACCTGGTGATGCTGGATGCAGCCACCCCCACCCGGCTGCAGGTGAGAGCCAGCAAGGGCCTTTGGTGCTGCCCCCCCAGCAAGGGGGGGGCTTGGGGGGTTGAGGGAGGGGTTTGCAGGCCGGGGAGGGGGGAGGGCACCAGCAGCACAGCTGGTGCATCTGTTGGGTGCCCGGAGCGTTGGCTGATCGGGCTGAGGGTCGTATTTGGGGCTCCATTGTGTCAAGCACGACAGGTGTAAGTGTGTGCGTGCGTGCAGCGTTACATCAGCCTGCCACACACACACACACACACCTTGGATGGTGCTGTGGATTATGGGAGAAGAGGACAGCCGGTTGGAAGGTCTTTGGGACCCCCCCCGTTTGGGCTTTGGTGCCCCTCCCCGCTTCGAAGAGCTTGCCCCAGTTTTTCGAACAGCTCCGCGGAGGCGGGAATTCAACCGGGGAAGAGTAACTTTTGGCCAAAAGCGATAGGCAGAGTTTGCACTGGGGGGCGGAGGGAGCCCAGAGGAAGGTGTGTGTAGGTGTGTGTGTGTGTGTGGGGGGGGCATTTGCCAGTCAGACACCTCGGGGGGTCCTCAAATTGTGTCGTCTTTCTGACACAATCGTAGCTGAGCCACTGGCCCGGTTGCCACCCGGCCGGGATCTCAGTGTGTGTGTGTGTAGCGTGCAGGCGGTGGGGCTCAGCTGGGGGGGGGCAGTGGCCTGTGGGCCTCGCAGTCCTTCTCTGAAATGGGTGCAGCCTTGGTGGGGGGAGAGGGGGTGTGTGTGTGTGGTGGGGGGTCAGGCTGGGCCTGGGGACTGACCGGGCACCTCTCGCTTCCCTCTGCAGACCAGCGGCTACATCAACTTTGAGAAGCACCGCAAGGTAGGTGCCGGGCTGTGTGTGTGGAGTAGTAGGGGACCCCCTTTGCCCCCCCTCCCACTGAAAAGACCCCCCCTGATCCCCTCTCCTCCTTCCCTGCAGGAGTTCGAGACCCTCACCCGCCTGCGCCACCTGCAGGCCAAATGCCGCAACTACGCCCTGGCCCCCGACTGGACCCTCCAGGGATGGCTGCGGTGCCTGCCCCCCCTCAGCGAGGCCCAGAGGTGGGTGCGGGGGGGGGCTCTGGAAGGGGGGGAGGGAGGGGCTGGGCCTAGAGACCCCCACCCCGTCTCTCCCCTTTCCGATTCACCGTGTCGTCTCTCCCCTCCAGTTACCGGCTCTCCTGCGCCATCGAGGCCCCCACCGAGGGAGGGGCCCCCGCCAAGCCCAGCAAGCCCACCTTAGTGATCACACGCTGCACAGAGTAAGGACCGGGAGGGGGGAGGGTTTCTGGGGTGGGTCTCTGGTCCCCCACCCCATTTCCCGCTGACCCCCGTTGTTTACCTTTGCAGCTTGATCACCTCGCTGGGAGTGAGCGCCCCCCTGCCCTGGGACAGAGCGGGGTCCCCCCACGTCTCGCCCAGCCTGCTGGGCCCGTCGGCCGCCTCCCCCACCGCCCTGGGGCCCCCCCAACCAATCCAGGTGACTCGGGACTGCCCCCCCTCCTTCCTCCGGACTCTTCCACTCCTTCTGGGGGGGAGGCCGAGGGGTGACCCCCCCCCCCAAAGATCTCAGAGTCAGGTGTGGCTGATCCAACTTGCTCCCTCCCCCCATCCAAGTTTCTAGTCTTCAGTGTTATTTCAAAGCAGAGTCGCAAAGAGGACGGGGTTCTTCCTCTCTTGCTTGGGCCCCCAAACTTGTTCTCCAAGATCTGACGGACTTCGAAGAGCCCCCTCCCCAGGGCTTTGTGACACCCGCCCACCCCTCCCGGCGTGGAAGGGAGTCTGAAGGGGCTTTGTGCCCATCAGTCCGGACAAAAAAGGGCCCCGTCGCCCCTTTGGGGGCCGCTTCTCTCCTTCCAACCGGGACCCACATTTAAGGAAGCCACCTCGCAGAACAACAGAGTCGGAAAGGGACCTCGGAGGTCACCTAGTCCAGCTCCCCCCCCCCGCGATCAAGCAGGAGACCCTATTTCAGACAGCTTTCCCCTCGGTTCCCCCATTGGGGCTTAGGAACGCCTCAGACCCTAAAACGGGAGGGCCAAAAGGGAGGAGGGCAGGATTTGGCCTCCTCTGCCAGAAGTGCCAAAACCTCAATGGCCGCCAATGGCTGAATTCGAATCCAGACCCAACCTCCAGCTCCTTTGGCCGCAGCATCCGGGACGCTCCGTGCTCTGTGCCTCCAGCGAAGCCTGGGGGGGGGGGAAGGCTCTGGGGGGGGTACCTTCCCGGCCCAAAGGAGACGGGAAGAAGTGGATGAGGATGGAAGGAAGAGGAGGACGCTAAAGGAGGAAGGAGGTCCCCAACACAGATGGACCGGTGAACACGCATGTAACACGGGTGGAAGGGGCCCTCCTGGGTCCCCAGGGCCAGTCTCTTGCCTGGGACGTCCGCCCCTCTTTTCTAGGCAGGAGGCCCAGAGACAGCTTCCCCGCTGAACCTCCGCGGGGCCCTTCCCTCGAACCCAGGGCCGGCCCCTGCTGCCTTCCCGGCCTCACTTCCCCCCCCCTCGCTCTCCCGCAGGGCAAGTGGCCCTCCGTCTCGGCCCTGGACACCGCGGCCCCCTGCTCCTCTCCCGGGGACGGCCTGGCCCCCCTGCCCGCCGCGGGGGGCACGTTCCTCAAGGGCCACCGGCGCTCGGCCTCCTGCGGCTCCGTCTACCCCAAGAGCCCCGAGACGGGGGGCGCCTGCCCCTCCGACTGCTGCATTATCCGGGTCAGCATGGCGCTGCAGAACGGCACCCTCTACAAGAGCATCCTGGTCAGTGCGTGTGTGTGTGTGGGGGGGGGAGATTTGGTCAAATCCCTTTCACCCTGGACTGGGGTGAAAGAGGGAGAAGACCTGGAACCCACCCTGGGAGACGATGCGTCTTTTTAGAGCGCTGTTAGGAGTGTGTGTGTGTTTGTGCAGATTCAGCTAATTAAACACATTGACTTACGGCGACGATGACGTAAAAAAAGAGGTTGAGGCTCTAGAAATTGAGGGGACTGGAGGCTAAAACCATATAAAGAACGGTTGCAGGAATTGGATATGTCTAGGCCAGGGGCCTTCCAACTTGGCCCTTTGATGACTGGTGGACTTCAACTCCCAGAATTCCTCAGCCAGCATGAGGGAACTATGACCCTTTGATGACTTGTGGACTTCAACTCCCAGAATTCCTCAGCCAAGCACGCGTGCCTGGCTGAGGAATTCTGGGAGTTGAAGTCCACAAGTCATCAAAGGGCCAAGTTGGAAGGCCCCTGGCCTAGTTTAATGAAGAGAAGGATGAGGGGGGACATGATAGCAGCCTTCCAGTATCTCAGGGGCTGCCCCAAAGAAGAGGGAGTCAAGCTATTCTCCAAAGCGACCGTCGCAGCCTCCCCGCAGTCACGGGATCAAAATTCAGACGCTTGGCGACTGACTCGCATTTATGACGGTCGCAATGTGTCCCGGGGGGGGTTCACGTGATCGCCATTTGCCACCTTCTGACAAGCAAACCTCCATGGGGAAGCCAGATTCGCTTAACAACAATGTCACTCACTTAACGATGGCACAGGTTCACTTAGCGAGTGTGGCCGGAAAGGTCATAAAATGGGACTTAAATTCACTTAACTAGCGACCGAAATGTTGGGCTCCATTGCGGTTGTAAATTGAGGGCTAAATTGAGAGTCGAGTATAGAGTAGAGTAGAGTAGAGTAGAGTAGAGTAGAGTAGAGTAGAGTAGAGTAGAGTAGAGTAGAGTAGAGTAGAGTAGAGTAGAATAGAATAAAAGTAGAATACAATAGAATAAAAGTAGAGTAGAGTAGAGTAGAATAGAAGTAGAATAGAATAGAATAGAATAAGAATAGAATAGAATAGAATAGAATATAGAATATAGAATATAGAATATAGGAATAGAATAGAATATAGAGTAGAATAGAATGGAATAGAATAGAATAGAATAGAATAAAAGTAGAATAGAATAGAATAGAATATAGAATAGAATAGAATATAGAATATAGAATATAGAATATAGAATAGAATAAAAGTAGAATAGAATAGAATAAAAGTAGAATAGAATAGAACTTAATAGAATAAAGAAATTAGAATAGAATAGAATAGAAATTAGAATAGAATAAGGAATAGAATAGAATAGAATAGAATAGAATAGAATAGAATAGAATAGGAATAGAAAATAGAATAGAATAGAATAGAATAGAATAGAATAGAATAGAATAGAATAGAATAGAATCTGGAAGGGAGCTTGGAGGTCTTCTAGTCCAGCCCCCTGCTCAAGCAGGAGAACCTATATACCATCTATTTATTTTATTCAGTTTATATGCTGTCCATCTCCCCGATAGGGTGACAGCTTACGGACTGTAAAAAGATAAATAAAAAGCAACTAATTTTTTTAAAACTGAGCAAGCCACCAGCTCTCTGGATTTCAGTCCATCCTGGCTGAGTTCCAGGTTTTCCCAAGCGGGGCTGAGCCTTTTCTCCGACCGACCGGGCCTCCATTCCGCTTGGAGGTCCCTGGACAGGCTGCTGAGGCCGGACAGGGTAGACCCAAGCACGGGGTGGGTGCCGATCCCGCTTGGCAAGCGCCGGGTGGCAATTCTGCCTGTGGAGGGGGGGGCATCAACGGGGTGAGTGGGCTGAGCCCCTTTTTCCGTGTCCCTCCCCAGGTGACCAGCCAGGATAAGGCGCCCACCGTGGTGGCAAAGGTGCTGGAGAAACACAATCAGGACCAGGATCTGGCACAGGACTACGAGCTGGTGCAGCTGTTGCCGGACGGCCGAGGTGAGTATTGTGGGGGGGGGGGAATCCTCTTGGTGGGACTGGCCTGGCTGCCTCATGAGGAAGGCCTGGGTTGGTTGGTCCGGAGGCCCTTTATAATAGAGATAGAGATAGAGATAGAAAGAATAGAATAGAAAAAGGAATAGAATAGAATAGAATAATAGAATAGAATAGAATAGAGAATGGAATGGAATTGAATGGAATAGAAGATAGGAGAGGAGAGGAGAGGACAGAATAGAATAGAATATAGGATAGGATAGGATAGAAGATAGAATAGAATAGAATAGAATAGAATAGAATAGAATAGAATAGAATAGAATAGAATAGAATAGAATAGAATAGAATAGAAGATAGAAAGAACAGAATAGAAATATAGAAGAGAAGAGAATAGAATAGAATAGAAGATAGAAAGAATAGAATAGAAATATAGAATAGAATAGAATAGAATAGAAATATAGAATGGAATAGAATAGAAATATAGAATAGA
The DNA here is from genome assembly GCA_023970755.1 of Azemiops feae. Classification (NCBI taxonomy): domain Eukaryota; kingdom Metazoa; phylum Chordata; class Lepidosauria; order Squamata; family Viperidae; genus Azemiops; species Azemiops feae. The sequence continues at coordinate 111,421 of JALGBA010003886.1, read as the reverse complement.
ATAGAATAGAAGATAGAATAGAATAGAAATATAGAATAGAATAGAATAGAAATATAGAATAGAATAGAATAGAAATATAGAATAGAATAGAATAGAATAGAAGATAGAATAGAATAGAAATATAGAATAGAATAGAATAGAATAGAATAGAATAGAATAGAATAGAAATATAGAATAGAATAGAATAGAAGATAGAAAGAATAGAATAGAAATATAGAATAGAATAGAATAGAATAGAATAGAATATAGGATAGGATAGGATAGGATAGGATAGGATAGGATAGGATAGGATAGGATAGGATAGGATAGGATAGGATAGGATAGGATAGGATAGAATAGAATAGAATAGAAGATAGAATAGAATAGAATAGAATAGAATAGAATAGAATAGAATAGAAATATAGAATAGAATAGAATAGAAGATAGAAAGAATAGAATAGAATAGAATGTCTTTATTGTCGTTGTGTAACTCACAACGAAATTAAGTAATTAAATTAAATAAGGGGGGGGGGGGGAGGAAAGAAAGTGCCTGGCATGCTGGGGTCCCTGCAAACCTGATTCCGTAAAGCCATTATCTCTGCACACTCGAGACAATACGAGGTCCTGTATTCAAATTCAGGTCTGAGAATGGGAACCTGCCTACATCATGACCACTTGCGTGCTACAAAGCTGGTCTGTTGTCGGGGGGGGGCTTGACTGGAGGGGTGTCTAGGGGCGCTGGGGAGGGGGGCAGGGCCTTCCTCGTGGGGCTCCCCCCATTGATCCCCCCCTCTCTCCCGCAGAGCTGGTCTTCCCCCCCATGGCCAACGTCTTCTATGCCAGGAATGGCTTCAGCGTGGACTTCCTGCTCCGGCCCAAGGGGGCACCCAGGAAGATGCCCCCCCAGGCCCCCCCACCCAGGAGCCCCCGGGCCAGAGAGATGGACATTTGTGCCACCTTCCCAAAGATCAAAGCCACCGGCCGCAGGATCGCCCGAGCCCTTTTCTGAGCTGGGGGGGCGCGAGCTCCAGAGGGGGGCACCACCACACGTGGCGCTTTGACGGACCAGGACTGGGTCCCCCACGCTGGACACGAAGTGGGGGGGGTCCCCCTCAGCAGCATCCCGGGCTGTGCGAGAGTCTGGGAGTCTCCGCTGTCCCAGAGGGAGGGGGCTTCGGACTGTGGGGGGCCATGGGGCTGAGTAGGCCGTCCTGGAAAAAGGGCTCAGATGATTGAAGGGGCCCTCCTGCTCCTTCACTGCTGCTTCTTTAAGAAGAGTTTGTGTGTGTGTTTGTACACCTGCATGCCTGTTCAGCAGAGCCTTGGCTGAGACACAAATATGGGGGTGGGCTGCTAGATCTGGGGATCTTCCCAGATTTGGTGGCCTTGGATTTGGAGTCAAGCAGATTTTTTTAGAATGGAATAGAGATGGAAGGGACCTTGGAGGTCTTCTAGTCCAGCCCCCTTGCTCAAGCAGAATCGATACAATTTCAGACAAGCGACTGGATGATTGCAGCGGTTGCTATGAGTGGGGGTCTCTGCTGAGTAGGAGAGAACCATATCTATATCTATATCTATATCTATATCTATATCTATATCTATATCTATATCTATATATCTATATCTATATCTATATCTATATCTATATCTATATCTATATCTAGATCTAGATCTAGATCTAGATCTAGATCTAGATCTAGATCTAGATCTAGATCTAGATATAGATATAGATATAGATATAGATATAGATATAGATATAGATATAATCTTTTTGCATCTGATGGCAGGGTTAAGTCATGAGGGCTGTGGGAAAAAAAAGACAAAAATTGGAATACGTAATAAAACTTTTGGTGTAAATAAGCTATTGGTGGAGAGTCTACAGGGAGAAAAAAAAACGCACTTCCCCACCTTTTCAGCCCCCCCTCACCCCCCAGGCAGGCCCACACTGCAGGAGGGTGGTTGATGGGCAGGGGCCGGAGGGAGGGAGGGAGGGAGGGAGGAAAAGGCTGGGAGGGACCAGGGACCCCTCCCCATCTCCTCTCCTGGGACCCAAAGGGGGTCAAAGTTCAGCCAAGGAGTCTGCAAAGGGAGGGGGCCTCCGGAGTGACTTTGAAAAGATGAAATTCTCCCTAATTAACTTAATTAGTGGGGTGAAGAGGGGAGGCCTCCCTCCCTCCCTCCAGATGTTTCATATTAACAAAGAAGATGAGGCTACGATGGGGGGGGGTTAGAAAAGGGGGCAGCCTGGGGGGGGGGGGCACTTGGCCAGGTATTGTGTGAAACGTCACTGGGGAGGGGCAGAAAAGGCGATCTGCAGTGCTCCCCTCCCCCAATGACAGGAATGCCCCTCCCCCCATCCCCTTCTGCAATTTCCCACAACTTGGAAACGCCCTGGGTGAGATTGTAGCGTTGTGTGTGTGTGTGTGTGTGTTTTGTGCTCTCCGCTGCACTGGAGATTTGCGTAAGAAAAAGCTGCTGCGATTTGGCTTCTCCACGGCAAAGAAAGTCGGCGGGATGATTTCAAGGCTGGCTCGATTTCTTTAAGAGACTTTTTTTTTTCTTTTTTAATGGAGGAATTGGAGAATTAAATCCCACCTGTCATTTTGTGTGTGTGTGTGTGTGTGTGTAGATGCGGACTAAACCTCTTAGCAAAACCGCTGGTGCTATTTTGGAGGGGGGGGCTTGAGACGAGGGAAGAAGAGGATAAACTCATCTGCAGGGTGAGCCCCCCCTCCTTACCGGGGGTCTCCTTCCCCCCCTTCGCTTTCGGGGATCCGGGCCAGCGCCCCCACCAGCAGCAGCAGCAGCAGATCCCATGGACGCCGCCCCACAAGCGCCCCCAAAGAGGGGGGAGAGAGATGCAGATGCTCCCAGCCCCAGAGGCGGGATGGGTGGGGGGTCTGGGTTGGGGGGGAGGGGGCGTTTTCCTCCAACTTTACAATTGGGATGGTCCAGAAAAGCGGATGGACCAATGAGAATTCTCCCTTCTGCAGCGTCATCGGTCTCCGGGCAGAGCCTCCCTTGACTTCACCCGATGGAGGAGATAGTTCGGCGCAGAGAGAAGAGCGGAGAAAGTGTGTGTGTGTGTGGGGTTTCCTTTCAGTCTTGGGGGGCTGCAGCTCAAGGGGGGGTCCAGGCCAGCCCTGCAGGGGAGGGTGGACTTCCTTTTGCCCTCCCCCTTGATCTGGCGGGGAGTGGGGCCGCAGGGGAAGGCAGAAGGGGGGGCGCAGCCCAGCAGCCAGCGAGGACTTTTTTTGGGGGGGGGTCTCTGAGCGGGCTGACTGGGGAGTCCTTGGGCGCCTTCAGACACACAGACACGCGTTCTCTGGCCCCGCGTTTAAGGAGAGGCCAGATCTCCGTCCTGGGTGGGACTGCCCCTCCCCCCCCGTCTGGGTTCAGTGCCCCCCCCCCGTCCCTCCAAAAAGCCTCTGCTTGGACCCTTTTCGTCCCTGGCAAAGGGGCTGCCGGGGGGGGGGAGGTTTGCCCCCAGCGCTGTGGGGTTTTCTGACCCACCGCAAATAAAAGGTCGGTTTTGGTTCAGGAATCGTTGTTATGGATCTCGATGGGGGGGTGGGAAATCAGTGGTGGGAGAGCGGGAATCCTTCCTTCCTTCCTTCCTTCCTTCCTTCCTTCCTTCCTTCCTTCCTTCCTTCCTTCCTTCCTTCCTTCCTTCCTTTTGTCTTCCTTCCTTCTTTCCTTCCTTTTGTCTTCCTTCCTTCCTTCCTTCCTTTTGTCTTCCTTCCTTCCTTCCTTCCTTCCTTCCTTCCTTCCTTCCTTCCTTCCTTCCGCCCTCTCCCCCGCTCTCTCCAAGCGCTGTGGGGTTTTCTGACCGACCGCAAAGAGAAGGTCGGTTTGGGTTCCAGAATGGCTGTTGTGGATCAGAAGGGGGGCCCTTTCATGCTCCCTCCCTGGGAGGGGAACCCCTCGCAGCCTCACTCTGGAGCGAAGGAGGAGGAGGAGGAGAGAAACCCTCCGTATCCCAGGGGGAACGTTTTTCCCAGCTAGGGGAGGCAAGAAAGGGCGACCCCCCCCCACTTTGGAACGATGTCCCTGGGGAGAGGCTCCCCTGCATGGGGAGGGGCGGGGGGTGTCACTGGAGGCCAGACAGCTTTCTTGAGGGGGGGAAGCTTCAATTGGGATCCCTGCCCAGAGTGGAGGGAGGGGGCGCTGGGACCCCGCAGCTGCCAGAGAGAATCCTTAGGATACTCACTATGTAAAACTAGATTTTCCCCTAAGAAGACCCCACCTCGGCTGCCTTCCCGCGGCCCCCTCCCCACGTCGACCACAACCTACAAAGGGAGGGGTCTCTCTTTCTCTCCGTCCTCCTGGGGGGGGGATGTGGGGAGGGAGGGAGGCTCCCGCAGTCTCTCTTGCCCTCGACCCCTTTCCCAAAGTCACGTCTGGGGTCCCAGCCCCTTTCTTCCCCCCCTCCCAGCCCAGGAGAACTGATCGTCCCTCCCAGCCCTTCACCTCCGCCCGCCCAGCCCCTCCCCACCGGGGGTTTCCTTCCCCCTTCTCCTCCAGGGATCTGACCCAGCGCCCCCCTCCCCCCCAGCAGCAGCAGGAAGACCCCGGCAGAGCCCAGGGACGCCCCCAGCCCCAGAGGCGGAATCGGAGGGGGGGGAGGTCTGGAGTGGGGGCGGAGGAGGCGTTTTCCTCGGACTTCAGAACTGGAAGTGCCCTGAAGAAGGGAAAGAACCAATGGGAATTCCCTCTTCTGCAGCGTCATCGGTCTCCGGGCAGAGTCCTTTGTGACTTCACCCACCGGCAGAAACAGCGAAGGCGATCCTGGGCTGCCACTTTCTCCGCTTCTCTCTCTGCGCCGAACTATCTCCTCCATCGGGTGAAGTCAAGGGAGGCTCTGCCCGGAGACCGATGACGCTGCAGAAGGGAGAATTCCCATTGGTTCCTCCGCTTTCCTGGGCCCTCCCAGTTCCGAAGTTCGAGGAAAACGCCTCCGCCCCCCCCCAATCCAGACCCACTGAATCCGCCTCGGGCTGGGAGCCTCCGCGTCTCTGTCTCTCGTCTCTTTGGGGGCGCTTGTGGGGCGGCATCCATGGACTCCGCTGGGCTTCCTCTGATGCTGCTGCTGCTGGTGGGGGCGCTGGCCCGGATCCCCGGAAGCGAAGGGGGGAAGGAGACCCCCGGTAAGGAGGGGGCTGGGCGGGGGGAGGAGAGAGGCTGGGAGGGGCCGTCAGAGCCCCTGTGGGTGGGTTGGAAGAAAGGGGCTGGGACCCCAGAAGTGGGGAAAGGGGTCGAGGCGGGAGACTGCGGGAGCCTCGATCTCCGTGTGGTCTCCGCCCCTGCCTCGCCTCATTTCCCCCCGCAGATCGGAGAGGGAGCCCCCTCCCCTCTTCCCTTGTGGTGGCCGAGGTGGGCGGGGGTCGCGGAAAGGCAGCCCAGGTGGGATAAGAGGCAGCCGGGCCCCTCTCTCACCCCTCCCCCCCCGTGGCTGGGTGGGAGGGGGACATTGCGGACCCCGAATTAGCGCCTGAGCCCCGAAGTTTCTTGCACCGAAAGAGGAAGGAGACGGAAAGCGAAAGTGAAAGGGGGAAACTGAGGCATTTTCAGAGCTGAATCCACAAAGGACAGCAAAGAGTATAAGAAAAAAAGACGCTTTTTGGCAAAAGTGTTTTTGCAACCTCAGTTTTTCTTCTGAATCTCCATTTTTCTTTAAGGTGAGGGAAGAGTTGAGCTTGGATTCCTTCTTGGGGGCTCCCATTGGTCCCTCCGCTTTCCTGGGCCCTCCCAGTTCCGAAGTTCGAGGAAAACGCTTCCTCCCCCCAATCCAGACCCACCGAATCTGCCTCTGGCGCTGGGAGCCTCCGCGTCTGTCTCTCGTCTCTTTGGGGGCGCTTGTGGGGCGGCATCCATGGACTCCGCTGGGTTCCCCCTGATGCTGCTGCTCCTGGTGGGGGCGCTGGCCCGGATCCCTGGAAGCGAAGGGGGGAAGGAGACCCCCGGTAAGGAGGGGGGCTCAGGGGGGGAGGAGGAGGAGGTTGAGAGGGGCCGTCAGTGCTCCTGGGAGGGGAGAGAAAGGGGCTGGGACCCCAGAAGTGGGGAAAAGGGTGGAGGGAAAGAGAGGCGGGAGCCTGCAGTAGCCTCGATCTCCGCGTGGTCTCCGCCCCCTCCATCAGGAGGACGGAGAGGGGTCGCGGGAAGGTAACCAAGGTGGGGTAAGAGGTAGCCTGGCCCCTCTCACCCCCCCCCCCGATTCTGGACTGACAGGCAGGCCCAGAGTCCCTGGGGTCAGCTTATAGGGAATGGAATGAAATGGAACAGAACACAACAGAATAAATATGGAAGGGAATGAAATGGAAGGGAATGGAATAGAATAGGGAATGGATTGGAAGGGAATAGGGAAGGGAATAGGGAAGGGAATAGGGAATGGAACAGAACAGAACAGAATAAGATAGGGAATGGAATAGAACGGAACAGGGAATGGACTGGAATGGAATTAATTTTGTTGTTGTTAGTTGGGAAGTCATGTCTGACCAATAGAATAGAATGGAATGGGATAGGATAGGATAGGATATGGAATAGAATATGGAATGGAACGGAACGGAACAGAACAGAACAGAATATGGAATGGAATGGTTGTGGTCTACTTTTGTCGAATGCCATGCTGAAGTCTAAGTCTACCAGGTCCACAGCATTTCGCTGGTCTACTAGTTTAGTCACTTTATCAAAGAATGAAATAAGATTGGTTTGGCATGATCCGTTTTCGACAAACCCCTGCTGTGCTACTGGTTATAACTTTGTTTCTAGTTTTTCGCAGATCTGTTTTTTGATTATCTTTTCCAAGATCTTCCCAGGTATTGATGTTAAGCTGATTGGTCTGTAGTTTCCTGGGTCTGTTCCCCCCCCCCCTTTCTTCAAGATAGGAACCACATCAGCCCTTTTCCAGTCCTCGGGTACTTCCCCGGTGCTCCAGGATTTGTGGAGGATGTGGTGCAACGGTTCTGATATAACAGCTGGCATCGGTTGCCTGAGGGGTTTGGGAGTCTTTGGGTGTGTGTGTGTGTGTGTGTGTGTACACGTGTGTCCGCAGTCCCCCCCCCACATGGTCCAGACCTGTGGGAGGGCTTCCTGCCCCCAAACTGCCGAGCCCAGGAGGAGCCCTCAAGCTCTGGCTCCACTTTGCTCTAGGCTCCCTCTGGGAACCGAAAGGGCATCTAGTCCACCCCTCCAGACACCTAGAGAAAAGGAGGCTCTGGTTGAGAATCATGAGGGATGGGTGCAAAAGGAAGTCCGTCCTCCCCTCCGGAGCTGGCATGAAACGCCCTGCTTAAAATGCAGCCCCCCCACCCAGACTGAAGGGATTGTCCCCCCCCCCCTTTCTCCGCTTCTCTCTCTGCGCCGAACTATCTCCTCCATCGGGTGAAGTCAAGGGAGGCTCTGCCCGGAGACCGATGACGCTGCAGAAGGGAGAACTCCCATTGGTCCCTCCGCTTTCCTGGGCCCTCCCAGTTCCGAAGTTCGAGGAAAACGCCTCCCCCCCCCCAATCCAGACCCACTGAATCCGCCTCTGGGGCTGGGAGCCTCCGCGTCTTTCTCTCCGCTCTCTGGGGGCGCTTGTGGGGCGGCATCCATGGAGTCCGTTGGGCTGCCCCTGATGCTGCTGCTGCTGGTGGGGGCGCTGGCCCGGATCCCCGGAAGCGAAGGGGGGAAGGAGACCCCCGGTAAGGAGGGGGGGCTCAGAGGGGGGAGGAGGAGGGGGAGGTTGAGAGGGTCCGTCAGTGCTCCGGGGAGGGGAGAGAAAGAAAGGGGCGGGGACCCCAGAAGTGGGGGAAGGGGTGGAGGGCAAGAGAGGCGGGAGCCTGCAGGAGCCTCGATCTCCGCGTGGTCTCCGCCCCCTCCCTCAGGAGGACGGAGAGGGGTCACGGGAAGGTAGCCGAGGTGGGATAAGAGGCGGCTGGACCCTCTCTCTCGCCCCCCCCGTGGCTGGGTGGGAGGGGGACCTTGCGGACCCCGAATTAGCGCCTGAGCCCCGAAGTTTCTTGCACCGAAAGAGGAAGGAGACGGAAAGCGAAAGTGAAAGGGGGAAACTGAGGCACTTTCAGAGCTGAATCCACAAAGGCCAGCAAAGAGTATAAGAAAAAAGAGGCTTTTTTGGCAAAAGTGTTTTTGCAACCTCAGTTTTTCTTCTGAATCTCCATTTTTCTTTAAGGTGAGGGAAGAGTTGAGCTTGGATTCCTTCTTGGGGGAGACTCTGAATTTGGGGTGGAGACCCAGAAGCCCCCACCCCACATTCCCCCATTGCTGAAACGGGACCTGGAGGGGAGGGGTGAACTGAGGGAGAAGGATATTGGGGGGTCTGAATTGCTCCCCTAAATTGGCTGCCCAAAACGATTTCATTGGTGAGGGGGGCTGGAGATCCTCCCTTTGATGTGGTCTTGGGGGGCTGCAGGGTGACAGAAAAGAGGGCTGAACCCACAAATCACGCAAAGGCAGCTAGTAGGAGTGAAGTTGGTGGGAAAGAAAATTTGGGAGTAACTAGGGAATTTGGGGGTTCCCTCCCCAAGATCCCCAGACCCCCAAGCCATCTAGGTCAAAACTGAGCAGCCCTCCCTCAACAGAGGGGAGGGAAAGGACCCCCCATCTCCTGCCTACAACAGGGTCCTTTCAGCAGCCACAGGAAGGCTCCCCACCCCTTTGCCCCCCCCAATTCAGGGGAGTCTGAGGGCCCAGATAAACCCCTGGGGGTCCTCAAGGCCCCTCAGAGAATCAGTGACTGACTTTCAAAATGACCAAATGACCGCAAGGAATATCCATCCTTCCATCTTCGACCATTCAGTCAGAACTGAAGAAGCTTCTGGGAGGAGAAGTGAAACGTCTTCAAGGGAAAAACAAGGAAAGTCCAGCTGCCTTTTGGAAAAGCCCCTTTGGGCCAAGAGAGACCAGGAGGAGGGAGACTCTCCGGAGAGACCCCCGGCTCCCCTCGGCCCTTCCGAAGTCTCCACTGACCCAGCCTGGACTCCTCATGGGGGTCTTAAGGGAGCTTAAAGGGGCATCTAGTCCACCCCTGCAGGCACATAGAGAAAGGGGGACTGTGGTTCAGATTCATGGGAGGGGGCGCAAAAGGAAGTCCACAACCCCCCCCGGGACACCCCCCTGAAGCGGCAGCCCGCAAGACTGAAAATCTTCCCCTCCCTCGCCTTCTCCGCTTCTATTGGGAGGGATATTGGGGGGGGGGTCTGAGTTGCTCCTCCAACCTCCCCCTTTAGAGAAGGGGGCTGGAGCCCCTCCCTTTGAGGAGGTCTTGGGGGAGCTGCAGGGGGGTCTATTTGGGAGGGGGACAGAAAAGAAGCCTCAAAAATCATCCAAAGGCAGAAAGTAGGGCTGAAGATTAGGGGTGAAAAGGGAAGGTGGGGGTTGAAGGGCGGGGAGAGCCCAGCAGCATGGGTGCGGGTATCCTTATTGTGACCCCCCCTCCCCACATGCTCCCCCAAAGGAAGAGGGAGAGGATCTTACTTCCCCTCCAGCCCAGAGAGTTCCTGGGGGCGGGGTCTCTTCCCTCCCTACATATTTCCTGCATTTTGGGGGGGGGAGCAAAGAAGCCCCACCGGGATCCAACATTCCCTGCAGACAGTTAGACCGAGTGCTGGACCAGCTGAACTTCTGCCTGCCTTTTTCCACCCTGGGGAGATAGAGGGGGGTCCCACAGGAAGCTCCTCCCCTCCCTCATTATCCTCCCCTCCCCCTCCCCCCACTAAGGGGGAATCCCGTTTGGACCGACGGTTCCCCATCCCTCAAGAGGGCGCCTTCCGGCAGCCTCTCGCAGCAGGTTTCCCTCCCCTCCTCTGTGACAAGCCTGTGTCCCTCCTCTGGGAGAGGCTGGGAACCATGGGCCCTGGAGTCCCTCCTGACGCCCCTCCCCCTCCTCCTCCTCCTCCCCGCAGCCCATTTTCTGTACCAGACGAAGGACGAGTGCCGCTTCCTCAACGGGACGCGGCGGGTGAGGCTCCTGGACAGGTACTTCTACGACCGGCAGGAGTATCTCCGCTTCGACAGCGCCCGCGGGGCGTTCGAGGCCGTCACGGCGTTGGGGAAGGCGACTGCCCAGGCTTTCAACAGAGACAAGCGCCGCCTGCAGTACATGAAGGACGCTGTGGATTCCTTCTGCCGAAACAACTACGGGGTTGCCCAGAGCAATTCCGTGATTGGCCGGAGAGGTGAGTGCGGGGGGGGGAAGTTCCAAGGAGGGGGGGAATGCAGGGACCCCCCTTTTTCATATCATTTCATTTATTTATTTATTTATTATTTTTCATTTCATTTATTCATTTATTTATTTTATCTCCCGGATAAAGATTTGCCCCTTATGTATTCTGTGCTCTCCGATCTACGAAATTTACTCATTTCTATTTATTGCTATTTATCGATACTCCTAATCCCTTCACCTCCCTCAAAGCGGGGATCTGGATGGCCTACGATATAACATCACCCCTAAATAAAAATGTATCAAAAATAAGGTTAAAAAATAAATTACCCTTAAAAAGTTTTGAAACTCTACAACGATGACAAAGTGCAAAAGGGAAGAAATATATTCCCCTCCTTCCCATCGGTCCCGTGATCTTCCTTCTCTCCCCAAGGTCCAAAGATTCCCCTGCCCAAAAAAACTTCTTTCCAGAATATTACACCAAATATTATCTTTTTTTCTGGGGGGGGGGGAGGAATCCAGCAAGGTCTCTCCCTTGCCCAGTATATAGATATATTTCAATATAATCTATATGCTATATAATATTTCAATATAATATTTTATATTAATAAATCAATATTTCTTTATTGATTTACGTATCAACTTTTAAACCCATTTCTCTCTCTCTCACAGAGGAACTTTGCGTGGCATACACACAAAATATAAAGCCACCAAAATAGTCTATACAGTTTAAGATTTAAAAGGCAGGAATGATTACAATCCAGTGATAAAAATTCATTAAAAGGGGGAGGGCTTCAGGATGCTGACCAGCCCCACGGCTGCATCCTCCTCTGTGCCCCCCAAGCAAAACCCCAGAGCCTAGATCCCTCCCTGCCCCCCATCCCAGACAGGAGGGTCGGTCCCATCCCCACCTCCTTCCCCCGGGGGGGGGGAATGTCCGGTTCCTGCCCCTGGGAAGGAGGCTGGACGACTGCAGGGAGAGGATGGTCTGGGGGGGTCTCCCTCCGAATCCCCCGAAAGGACCCCCAGGGTCAGTGCATGTCTAATTAAAAGAAGGATACCATTTAGAGGGTTGATCCCAGAGGGGATGTTGATATCTTGGCAGGAGAGAAAGATTAAGATAGACAGCCTAGACAGAGCAGGAGAATTCTATGAACAGCTGGAAGGGGTGGAAGAAGAGAATAGTAGTAAGGAAGAACTAGAAGCCAGGAAGACCAACAGCAGGAGCCAAAAGAAATAGAACGAGAGATAGAAAGGAAGGAAGGAAGAAAAAGGACAAAAGGAAGAAAGAGGAGTAGGTTTGAGAACAAGACAAACACATAAGTAGAACACACAAGTAGAATAATGGAAGAGGAGATTAGACTAATATCAATTAATGTCCATGGATTAAATGCACCCGCTAAAAGAAAACAAACGTTAACAAAATTAGTAAAACAAGGTACAGACATAGCTTGTCTACAAGAGGTACACATAAAAGAGCAACATAGGAAATATTTGGAATTCCCGAAATTAGGAGTACTACACACAGCACCAGCGGAACAAAAACAAAGGGGAATAGCGGTCTATATTAGGAAAGAAATTAAAGCCAAATTGAAATATCAAGATGCAGATGGAAGAGTGCTAATGATAGAATTACAAATTGAGCAGAAACCATGGCTGTGGGTGATAATTTATGCTCCAAATGAGTACCAAAAAGAATTCTATAATAAATTACATGAAAAACTTATAGAAATTGGACAGGAAAATATTTGCATAGTAGGAGATTATAATGCGGTAGTGAATGTAAAAAAGGATTATATCAGCAACACGAAAAATAAAAAGAAACGGAAAATATTACCAAAGACATTTTTTGAGATGGCACGAGAATGTAATTTATCTGATCAATGGAGGAAACGGAACCCCCCAAAAAAGGAATATACTTTTTTTCTTGAATCTGCATAAATCTTGGTCTCGGTTAGATATGGCATGGATGAATGGAGAGGTAGGACAAGATATAGAAACAATAGAAATAATGTCAGATACATGGGCCGACCATCATCCCCTGAAAATAGTCTGGAAAGGGCAGAAAAAAGGAAGGAGAAGGTGGACATTGAACTCCCACATTTTAAAGGAAAAAGAATTTATTGTAAGAATTAGAAAAGAAATGGAATTATTTTTTTAAAGAAAATACAAAACAACAAACATCACTACAAATTATATGGGATACAGCTAAAGCATATTTGAGAGGTACAGCGATAGCTTTTACAGCAAAAAAGAATAAGGTGAAAAGGCAAACGCAAAATATACTTCAGGAGGAGATTAAAAAATTAGAATCTAAATTACAAAGGGAGCCCCAGGATGACATGATTAAAACGGAAATGGTTTTGGCTAAACATAAAGTAAATATGATAGACGAAGAGGAAATGGCAAGAGAATTGAAAATAGCAAAACAAAATTTCTTCAAACATGCAAACAAGCCTGGGAGGTGGCTCGCTTATAAATTAAAAAAAGAGAAGGAAAAAAGATTTATTCAGGAACTACAAGACGAAAACGGAGAGTTGCAATATAAAATGGATAAAAAGAAAAAAATAATTCAATTATTTCGAGTTACTATACAAAAAAGAGGAAATAGATGTGGAAAATACAAAACAATATTTAAAGGTTAACGGCTTGCCAGAATTAAAAGAAGGACAGAGAGAGATATTGAATAAGGAAATAACAAGTGTGGAATTAAGAACCGCAGTGCAAAAACAAAAAAATAATAAAGCCCCGGGGCCAGATGGACTTCCAGGGGAGCTGTATAAGATTCTCTATGAGGATTTCAAAATGACATTATTAGAAGTGTACAATGATGTGTTGGAGAAAGCCAAATTACCAGACTCCTGGACAGAAGCTAATATATCCCTCGTCCCAAAAGAAGGTACAGACCCCAAGCAGATAAAAAATTATAGGCCAATCTCGTTGTTGAACACGGATTATAAAATTTTTACTACTATAATTGCGGAAAGACTGAACTTAATATTAAATGTATAATACATTCAGATCAAAATGGCTTTTTACCCACAAGACAAATTAGGAATAACACGAGAATGGTGTTAAATGTCTTGGAATATTATGAAGCACATCCTGAAAAACAGGTGGCACTAATATTTTTAGATGCCCAGAAAGCATTTGATAATCTTAATTGGCAGTTTATGTCCCAACAGATTGAGGACGTGAGATTTGGAGGGAAGTTCGAGAAAATGATAAAGGTAATATATAAGATACAAAAGGCTAGATTGATAATTAATGGGGATCATACAGAGAAATTTGAAATAAATAAAGGAGTAAGACAGGGATGTCCAATGTCACCTCTACTTTTTATTTTGACTTTAGAAGTGCTATAAGATGTTCCTCAATAAAAGAGGATAATTATAAAAAATTGACACTACAAATGAAAAAAGATTTAGAGGTTTGGGGAAAATTACAATTATCATTATTAGGAAGGATTTCTGTGATTAAAATGAATATATTACCAAAATTATTATAACTATTTCAGACAGTCCCAATAAAATTAGAGAAAAAATTCTTCAAAGAATTAGACAAAATGATTAATAAATTTATTTGGTTGGGTAAAAAAGCACGAATAAATATCAAAACGTTACAAGATAGTAGAAGTAGAGGTGGCCTTGGGCTCCCAAAATGGGAAACTTATTACCAAGCAGCTGGGTGACTTTGGATTAGGGATTGGATAAACTTAGATAATAAAAGGCTTTTAATGATTGAAGGACATGATTTGCAGGCCGGTTGGCACGCCTTCTTATGGGGAAAATACAAGAAGACACACACATATTTTTACCGGCACCAGATAAGAGATGCGCTGATTTGGACGTGGGAAAAGGTCAAAAAGAAATACTATACGAAAATTCCAAATTGGGCCTCACCGATGGAGGCAATGATTCACCCAAATACATTGGACAAAAAAAAGATGATGAGATATAAGGAAATCTCAAATCAAGGGAAGAATTAAAAGAACAGGGAATAATTATAGATTGGTGGCCATACCTACAGATACAGTCAAAATATAGTAAAGATATTGGATAAAATATTGATAGGCAAGGAAGGAAAAAATTTTAACAAAAACTTATAAATACTTACTAGAGGTAGAATTGGAAGAAGAAATAGTAAAAGGTCCAATGATAGCATGGGCACGAAATGTGGGCTGAAATATAGAATTAGAAGAATGGGAAAGAGTATGGAACAAAAATTGCAAATTAACATTGTCAACTGCATATAAAGAAAATCAATATAAAATGTTTTATAGATGGCATTTAACACCGGCGAGATTGGCTAAAATGTATAAAAATATGAATCCGGATTGTTGGAAGTGCAAAAACAAGGAGGGAACATTCTACCATATGTTGTGGCAATGCCCCAAAGGAAAGATTTATTGGGAACAGATAAGGAGATGGATACAGGAGATAAGAAAAGAACAAATTGAACTCAAACCCGAATTATTTCTACTAGGTATAATTAATCCAAAGATTAAAAAACAACTCCAATACATCATTGTACACATAATAACAGCAGCACGTATTGCGTATGCGCAGTGTTGGAAATGTGAAAATATACCAACAAACGATATGATTATTCACAAAATACTAGAATGCGCTGAGATGTACAAGCTTACTCTAGAAACAAAAGACAAGGAAGCAACAGAATTTTAGGAGATATGGAATAAGTGCTACGTTTGGTTAGAACAGAGAAACAAAAATGTATGAAAATTAATGTAAATAACTGTAAATAAATGTAAGAGACATATGACACAGAACTGTTAAAGGGAAAAAATGTATTTTGTTCATTGTAAAGTGAAAAAGGAAAAATATAAATATAAAAAATATATAAAAAAAAAATAAAAAAAAGAAAGGACCCCCAGGGATGATCCTCCACAGCACAAGGGAGACCCTGAGATCCCCCAAAAGCTCTTCTGTCCATCCTGCTCCGAAAGGGGGACTCGGGGCCTGTCGGTCTTCAGTGGGGGGGGGGAATAAGTTCTTCCTCAAGAGGATTCGAGCAATTATGGGGAGGAAATGGCTGCCCCTCATTAGGGCTCCTTTCCTGTGGACGGAGCATCCTTGGACCTCACCCAGGCATCCGACAGAGAAGACCACAACCTTCTTCTTGGGAAGCCGAAAAAAGGTGGAATAGAGTAGACAACATCACCCCCAGATGGATTTGCAGCTGGCTGACAAGCCTTACTCAAGGAGTATCCCTCAATGGCGCCACATCTGCATGGAGGGAAGGGAGCAGTGGGGAACCACGATGCTCCATCTTAGGCCCAGTAAACTCTCCAATATCTTCATCAATGACTCAGAGGAGGGAATTGAAAGGGAAACTCATCAGATTTGCACAGGACACCAAACTGGCAGGAGCAGCCAACACCCCAGAAGACAAGCGCAGGATCCAAAAAGATCTGGACAGACCTGAACGAGGGACCCTGTCCAACAAAATGAGTTTCAATGTGGAGAAAAGGAAAAAAAGAAAAAACCAAAGGTACAAGGACAGATTGGGCGAAATCTGGCTCAAAATCAGGGGTTCCTAATGGGGAGCATCGCACTGGAGGTAGCTGTTGAATTAAGAGGCAATCCCCCCTCCCCCCTCACACGTCCTGTTCCTCCCCATCTTTTAACTATAATTTTATCTTGATTGGGAATTCCATTTTTATTGCTATAGAAATATTTATCTGTTAGGATTTTTAATGTTTTTTTTAAACAAGTTTTATTAATTTTCCAGTTTTACAAAGATCCAAATATTAAGGAAGCAGCGTGGTGATTGGGCAATCAATAATCCAATAACAAGATCTTTCGTACATGTCTCAGGTTTCATCATCAAAAATTCCCTCTCTATTTCCCTTGATTATTATATCACATTCAGATTAATACATTGCTAGTTATAACTCGATCAGTTAAGACATTTATCAATAAATTTTAATTTATACATATCCATATCCTGTTTTAAAATTTTACCTAATTTCAATTACAGTATTCCAATTTAGCTTAATATCCGTAGTATTTAGATTTCGGGTAACCCAAATTTCCCTTATTTCATTACAAAATAGTTGTCATATCTAAAATACACATATTGTTTACTTAAATAGATTCTTAATCCAACTTCCATATTATAATTCAAAACTATTATTCTAATGGCTAATTTTTATTTCCCTTGTAAATCTAAGTCCTAAATATTAAATCAATTAATATCTTTTAAAATCTCCTTAGCCCATTAAGTAAGATTTTAGGCTCTTCCATTATAAGTCAAAAATCCCATTTTTTAAATCTAACTCTAGCTTTCTTTTTGTGCCAAGCAGGCTTCCATACCAGTGCCTTTAAATCCTCAGGTGGGTCTCCCTTCATTCCTACACATGTTATTTGAATCAAGGGAGACCATCCAGTTATCAATTTTTCAATGGAACTGGCCCTTTGTAATCATTGGATTGTTGGCCTAATAGTTCAAATCTCCATGTTTGGTTTGGTATATTTGTCGTCAGTTCAATCTGGTCTTCTTCTTCTTCCGGTTTCATCTGGCTTAGGTAAGAAGTCATGTCCAATGTTGTAGTTGTTGTTTGGTTATTTGGTTGTCTAGGTTCTCAATATGCAGTACTTGTTGATCTTCAGCAGCCTCCATCTTAGTGTTGCTTTCTTCAGTTTCGGTTGCTTTTTGAATTGCATTTTAGTTGAAATCAAGGTTTGACTGTCAAAGTTCTCAGTAGATTGTGCTTGGTGTTCTTTAAAATCCACTTTAATATTAATTTCTTCCTCTTCTGTTGCTTTTTGGATTGTAAGTTCATCAGTTGAAATCGGCTTCATTTTGTAAATTTAGTGTGGCACCTTTATCTTTCAATCTGGAGTTGATTAGCTCAGTAGCTTTAAGAATTTTTTCAAGTATAAGTTTATAGTTAAGTTGTGGGTAGTATTCCTCCATTTCTATGGTCATTACAGATAGTCCTTTAGTGGAGGCTGTTTTTGATAAAAGTCAGTAAATGTCCACCTCCACTACTCCTAGAAGTTGTTTTCACCACCCAGCTGTTTCAAATTCTTATCTTTTTTAGATAGTACCAAGGACAAATCTAGGGAGTAAGCAGGTCTCAGAGTAAAAGTAAATCAGTTGCTATATCAGGCTTCACCACAAGATGTCCCCGATAGCATGTAAAGTCTCTCTCCAAACTCAAGTTAGGCTTTTATCCAGTTTAAAAAAAATTCTTTTCCAACTTAACAAGTAGATAAGGTAATAAGGTCTCCGTAGAAATAGGAACTTTTTGGGACCCCAAATATCCAAAAGGTACAAGTCCAGTTATTTAGTTGTTTAGTTTAGTTGTTCTTTTCTTTTCTTTTCTTTTCTTTTCTTTTCTTTTCTTTTCAAAGTTTTAATTTTCCAAGGTAGGCAGACGCTGCCATGTTAAAAGGGGGGAAGAAATTTCAAGAGGCTTTTAAAAGAAGGATACAAGAAAGGTAAGGTAAGGTCTCACCCAATTCCTCCGCGGTGCTTTCATTGTGCTTGGTGGTAATTTTGGCTTTCGGCTTAGTGATTGGCCATGTCGATGGCCGATCTTTTCTCCGGCGGTCCAAAGGAGCTGCCTCGGATCAAACGGAAGGACTGCCGCCCTTCCGCGATCTGTTGAGGGTCCTCCTCATGGTTGTCACCCCTCCAGGGCGACTTTCGACCCTTTTCAGGGTCTCCCAACGAAGGAAAACCGGACGGTGGAGAGAGCGTTCTCCTCATACGTCCGCCGGCACTACGATCGCAAACCAGAGGCCTGGATTTTAAATGTTTTAATGCTGTAAGCTGCCTAGAGTCATTTTATCATGAGATGGTGGCAAACAAATTTAATAAATAAATAAATATATGTTCCGTTATTATACCTAATAATGTGATTTTATTTTGAATGAGATCCCTACAATTCTCTGAAACATGCTGTGTGTGTCTTCTGCGTCTCTTTCCAGCTCCACCACATCTGGCAGGAAATTCCTTCTGTCTCGGGGTGTTTCCAGCGTTTATTCCTGTTGGACTTGTGCAATTTGATGATGGAAACTGATCCCAACCGGGAAGGATTTATGTTTTTTCATCTTTCAGGATCCCCTTTAATTTCTTGCTGCAATTTGCTTTGGAAATGACTTAAAACCCAGAATAATTTCAGGAGTGAAAAGGGATCTTGGCTTGAACTAACTCACTTTGTCTCCCGTTCTGGCCCCTCCTGTGTCTCCCCCGTGTCCCTCCTCCCTCTTCTCCCTTCCAGCCAAGCCCACCGTCTCCATCTCCCCCACCAAGCTGGACCCCACTTCCCCCCACACCATCCTCCTCTGCACCGCGAGGGGCTTCTACCCCATGGAGATCGAGGTCCAGTGGCTGAAGAACGGGCGGCTGGAGGAGGAGGGCGTGGCCTTCGGGGAGGAGCTCCAGAATGGAGACTGGACCTACCAGCTCCACGTGATGCTGGAGACCCAGCCCCAGCGGGGGGACGTCTACACCTGCCAGGTGGGGCACGCCAGCCTGGAGGCCCCCATCACCGTCCAGTGGGGTGAGCCCCTCCCCTCCCTCCCCTCCTGGTCTGGGGATCCCATCCTGCCCTGAGAAGGGGAGGAGAGACCCTCCCTGTTGGGGGGAGCCAGAAGGGACCCTCCTTGGGGAGGGGAATCTGGCCTTGTTCCTCCTGCTCAGGGGAGACTCCTTCTCCTTCCCCAGAGCCCCGTTCCTCCAACTCGGCCAAGAGCAAACTCTGGACGGGGATTGTGGCAGCTGTGATCGGGGTGATCTTCTTTGCAATGGGGCTCTCCCTCTACCTGAAGAGCAAGAAAGGTGAGTCTGGGGGGCTGGATAAGAGATTGTGGGGAGGGGACCACCCAGGGGAGGCCTCTCAGGAAGCTTAGCAGATGGCAAGGAGGGTCCCCTTGGAAATTTGCTTGGGAAATTCTGTCTTTGAGAGTCTACTGTATAAGTGAGCATCGTGCAGCCTATTATGGGCTATCGATGGGGAGGGGGACCCCCTGAGTTGTCCAGCCCATGAAGGGTTCTGATTGGCTCTTTTTCTCCTTTCAGCAATTCCCATCCAGCCTCCTGCAAGTGAGTTTCTCCTCAAGTTATAGATGTTTCTTATCGCTTCTCGGCCTTTTGGCTAAGATCAAGTGTAGTATAGATGTTTCTTTAATATTCGTTAATTGTTCCTTTTTTAAAAAAAAAATGTGCCTGAACAAAACCTCCTTGTTGTGGATAATACAAATTTTTGAAATTTTGGGCAGCTTTTCCTTACAGAGACCTGCAAATGCATTGCAATCAAAAACAAACACATACACACAAACACTGAAATCTGGCCCAGGAGGTTTCCAAGTTTTGGGAAATTGCAAAAGGGAAGAGAAGTCTCCTTGTGACATTTCTCACAATTTGTGGCACACCCCTCATCCTGGCCCCATCTTCTTTGTTAATATGAAACATCTGGGGGGGGAGGCCTCCTTTCTTAATTAACCCCCCAGTTAACTCAATTGGGGAAAATTCCACAAGTCCCGGGAGATGAATTGCTGGTCCTTCCCAGTCTTTTCCTTCCTGAAAGGGGCGGAGCCTCCCTCCATCCTGTCCCTGCCTATCAACACCCACCCTGCAATGTGGGACTGTCTGAGGGCAGCTGAAAAAGAGGAATAATAAGTTATTTACACTGAAGGTTTCACTTTATATTCTAACTTTGTCCCCATTTCTTTTTTTCTACAGCACTCATGAATTAATCCTGCCGTCCTTCCTGCTTCCTGATGGGAAAGGAAGTTTTTCTTTTTCAGTAGCTGATGAATTTCTGTCTTTTTTGCAACCTCCGGAAAATGGAGGCTCAAGATTTTAAATTAGGGAGAGCAGGTGGAGAATGGCAGCCTGGAGCTTCTCCTGCTGAGCCCCCCCCCCATCTTCCTTTGAAGGCCTCTCTTTCTTGTGAGGGAGGGGTGGCGACCATCTAGACTGACCCCAGGGACTCTGGACCTGCCTGTCAGTCCAGACACCCAAATCTCTCCCGGCTTTAAATCCACAGCAGCTTCATCTCCATTACCTTTCGTCCGAATCCCTTCCCTTCGCTTTGCTGTAAAAGAATAAACATTGTAGGAAAAATCCTGGAATTCCTCCTTCCTTCCTTCCTTCCTCTTCCTCCTCCTCTTTCCTGCCGCCCCCACAGGAGGGTCCTCCCTTCTCCCCTTCCCCTCCCCAGATTGACACCTCCCCAGCCTCTGGATCAACCATCCCGGCTACTTCAGGTCCGAAGTCAAAACTGGTTTGGGAGGAGGGTGGGCAGATCCAGGGAGGGGAAGGGGCAGGACTCCCCTCCTGCTCGGAGGCCCCCTTGCTCTGCTTCCCCTCAAGCCTACTTTTGAGGGCCAGGATGCCAGGAGGCATGGTCCCCTTCAAGCACTTGTGGACCCCCGAGACTCCCCCTACACTCACCCAGCCATTTGTGCCATTTCTCTCCTTCACAACTGGAGGGTCCTTCCCCATTTTGGCACCCAACGCCTCCCTCCCTCTACCTGAGACCCCAGAGGCCTTTTCCAGGACTGCCCACCTATCGCCACTACCGCCCCACAGCCCTTCCTGCCTTCGGGTCTGAAGCCCCCTCCCTCTGGGCAGAAGAGACCCCTAGAGCAGTGTCTCCTGCACAGTTTGAAGGTCCTCCTGCTTCATGTCCCGGGTGGAGGACCCCGTCCTGACCCAATGGTCCCCAACAGAGAGAGTCCTGTGCGAGTCTCATGTGTGGCCCCCAACTGGAGCTCATCCGAGACCCCCCCTCAGAAAAGGCCCTGAGCGATCCTGTGGCCAATGGCCTTGATCTTTGGGAAGGTTGCACTGATGTCCATCTCCCTGGTTTGGGGGCTCCTGGGCAGAAAGTTCACCCGAAGCCATTCCTGGTGCAGGAGACATTTGCCATCGGGGGGGGGAGGGAGAGTAGCTCTGCGGGAGAGAGGAAAGATCAAGGGGGCAACTCTGAATGGAAGGCCCCTCCCTTCTCCCCAGCACCCCTAGATGCCCCTAGATAGCTCTCCAACTGAGCCTTGCCCCCTCCAGAAGTCATCCAGACTGGTTCTGCAGGAATCCTGGGGCGTCGATTTCCAAGGGCAGATTTTTCCCCCCTCCCATTCCTCATCTGGGGCACATAAAGGATAGGTCGGTGGAGGAACTGTCTCCAACACAGAGAAGACTTGGGCTCCCGTCAGTAATACCCCCCCTTGGAAGAGAGGAAAAGGGACAACACCAAATGTACCAATTGCAGGAAAAAAAAATCAGACCAGACTTCCTTAAAGATAAACAAAGACCTGTGTTGGTGATTGAGGATTCATTGCTCAGAGGAACTGAGCCAGCAATTTGTAGAATGGACAGTCAAACTAGTGGTCAGCTGTTTCCCAGGAACAAGTAACAAAGATGTGAGTGAGAGGCTTACTAAAAATAATCCACAGATTATTATTCCTTTCTCCTCTTTCATGTGGGGATGAATGATACACAAAGTCCCTGGAAACAATATCAAGAGATTATGAGCAGGTAGGCATCAAAGCAAAAGAGAGGGGCTGCCCCAAAGAAGAGAGGCAGTCAAGCTATTCTCCAAAGCCCCTGAAAGCAGGAGAAGAAGCAACGGATGGAAATTTATTAAGGAGAGATCTGGATTTAAGGAGCAATTTCCTAACGGTGAGAACAATTAATCAGTGGAACTGCTTGCCTCCAGAAGTTGTGATTGCTTCATCACTGGAGGCGTTTAAGAAGAGACTGGACAGCCATTTGTCTGAAGTGGTATAGGGTCTCCTGCATGGGCAGGGGGCTGGACTAGAGGACCTCCAAAGTCCTCTATACCAGGGCTTTTCAACCTGTGGTACACGTACTACTTGTGGTACATTAACGAGTGGCAGATGGTACGCAGCCCTGCCTAGCCAAGTGTAGTGGGGGAGGGAAAGAGCCAGCGCAGGCAAGGACTTACAGTGAAAGAGTCCTCTGGAGCTGCAGAGGCACGAGGGAGGGAGGGAGATGGAGAGTGGAAGGATTCTTATGTGCTTTTGTAACTTTGAAGTTCTGGGATTTGTGCAATGTGGGCTTCGTGTTCTTAAGGAGTGTTTGGCAATTTCTATTTGGCTGATGGCTGATGGCTGATGTCTCGTGTTAGCTTCTATTGCTCTGCTATTGTTAGCTGTAAGTTTTGCTGCAAGGGATTTTGAAGTATTTTTCTCCTGAATGGATTTTGCCTGTAGATTCTTTTACTTATGAATGGAGCCATTTGGGGAGGCTGCCTTAGCCGGCAGCCAATACTTACTACATTTTTTTTTCTTCCTTACTTTCCTTTCTAGCCAGTAGCTAATTCTTAAAGGGAAATGTGCCTTTTTAAGCTAGTTCACTCAGCAGTTTGTCTTTTCTGTTTCTGGAGGCTTTTCCTTGTTTGATGAATATATGGAAGAGAAAAAATATGGGGGGGTTTTTCAAATTCTTCCTTCAGAAGGAGGTGGGCATGAGAAAGAGGGAGGGAGGGAAGTCCCGCCCTAGCACTTGGCCACCAGCAGCCCTGCCATTGACTTTGTCAAAAGGTTGCAAAAGGGGATCACATGACCCTGGGACACTGTGACCATCATAAATATGAATCAGTTGCCAAGCATCCAAATATAAATCACATGACTCTGGGCATGCTGCAATGGTCATAAGTGTAAAAATGGTCATAAGTCATTTCAGTGCAATTGCAACTTTGAACAGGTTTTTTTTTTTTGGTCATCAAGTTTTTGACTCCTTGCTAGGTGGTACTCGAATATTGCCATATCCTAAAAGTGGTACAATCGGTGAAAAGGTTGAAAAGCCCTGCTCTATACAGCTTCCCTAACTCTGTTTTACATTGTTTTTTTTAATCCAATGTGCTTGCCAATGTTTGCGCTGGCTTGAAAATATGCTTTTTAAAATGGGAATTAACTAATTTGATTATTTCATTCGTTTTGATCGGTGTGCCACAAGGCAAACGTATTTTGGAGGATGAAATCAAACACATTATATGAAGGGTAAAGAAGAAGCAGCTCCTTCTTTTGAGTCTTTTTTCAGATACGCTATTTTCTCTCTTCAGCAAAAGCTTTTCGGATTATCTAGAGAGGAAACGCTCCCTGTCAGCAGGTGAAAATCCCTCCTCAGCAGGGCTGATTTCAGAAACTATGCAAGGCCAGTCCAGGCTAGTCCTGGGATGAAGCGGTCTGGAAATCCCAGGATGCCTCTCTCTTTCTCTCTCTCTCTCTTTCCTTCTCTCCCTTTTTCCCTCTTTCTCTCCCTCCCTCCCTCCCTCCCTCCCAGTCTCTCCCTCTCATCTCTCTCATCTCTTTATGTCTCTCTATGTCTCTATCTATCTTGTCTGTCTGTCTGTCTGTCTGTCTGTCTGTCTGTCTGTCTCTATCTATCTATCTATCTATCTATCTATCTATCTATCTATCTATCTATCTATCTATCTATCTATCTATCTATCTATCTATCTATCTATCTATCTATCTATCTATCTATCTATCTATCTATCATCTATGTCTATCATCTCTCTCTCTCTCTTTCTCCGCTATCATCTATCTATCATCTCTATCTATCTCTCTATCCCCCTCTAACTATCTATATCATCTAGCTATCAAATTTATATAACCACCCATCTCACAACAAGTGACTGGGTTGGATACACAAAGCTAAACACGGGTATATACATGAAATTATAAAAAAAAGCATTAAAAACAATAAAAGAAAATTTAAAAAGAAAAAATATTAGGTGAAGAGTCAGTTTTTTCAGTGCCACTGTAACTTTGAACAGCCATGAAATGAACTGCTGTTAAATCATCACCATCCCCAGCGCTTTCACTGGTGGGGAAAGGACCGGAGATCTCCTTTAACCAGAGTCTAATGATGGTTACCTGCCATCAAGTTGGTGTCAACCTTTAACCCCCCCATGGACAGACTTTCTCTCGGGAGACCCTCTCCCCCACTCCTCCAGCTCCCCCTCCCCCACTGCAGCTGAGCCCCTCGCCCTCCCTGCTTCTCATCCTTTTCCTCTCTCTCCTTCCCTCTTTCCCGGCATCCGAGCCCCCCCTTTCTCCCCCCCCGAGAGCCGAGTCTCCCCGTAACGTGTGAAGGGGGAGAATCGGAGCCTTCGGGTCCTTTGGGCCTCCGGGGACGTTTCTCCAGCCCTCCCTCGGTTTCTTCCCTGGGCTGTCTGGGGTCTCCTCGGGGGTCGGGAAGGTCCTCCTCAGCCTCTTCCCGGGGGGAGGGCAGAGGACCGAGGGGGCCGCCCCACCCGGAGACCCAGCCATGGGGCGAAGCGGGAGAGTCCCGGAGCTGCCCCGGGGAAGAATCCGGTCTTGTTGCCTGATGGATCGGGGCCAGTTTCTCGGTTCCGCTTCGGGGGAGCCCAGCGCTTCAGGCTGAGGCGGGGAGGGGAAGCGAAACTCAGGCGCTTCTCCAGCTGTTGGGGGTTGCAGAAACAAACAAAGCTCCTCTGTGTATTTGTGTGTGTGTGGTTGTGTGTGTGGAGGGCTGGGGTGGCAGGAGGAACTCAGAGAAAATCAAAATCTTGCTGCGGAAACGTGAAAAGAGTCCAGGAGTTCTGCTCTGATCAGGCGCTGCCTGGATCTGGGACCCACTTTGTGCGACTGGCTGTGTATATACACAACTGTTGTGCAGTGGGGGGAGCCCCTCCCCTCCCTCCCCTCCTGCTCTGGGGACCCCGTCCTGCCCTGAGAGTTTCTCCTCAAGTGATAGATGTTCCTTTAACATTAGTTAATTATTCCTTTTTTTAAAAAAATGTGCCTGAACAAAACCTCCTTGCTGTGGATACAAGAGATTTTTGAAATTTGGGGCAAAAAAGGAACTCGGGCACAAAAGAGGGGATTGTAGGAACCCAATACAGGGTCAGTCAAAAGGGACCCAGAGGCCTCCACACACCAAGGCTCAAAGCACGAGGGATAAACAGGGTGGACTTGAAGCCCAAAGGCAGGAGGAGTGTCATGGTTGCAATTCCTGAAACTTAGTGGGATGAAACCCACGACTGGGAGGCACAATTAAAAAGATTTAACGTTGAGGAACTGAGCGGCAGCCGTCCAAAGGAAGTGGGAGACACTGGCACAAACTTGTAGTTTTACATCAATAAATATATTTAACATCTATGTTTACGGCAGATAAGATAGTCAGGCATATCACTACATCGTGAGGTAAATCGTGAGGTAAATCACAAAACAGCAGATAGAGCACAAACAAGAAAAAGGCGGGGAAAAAAGGGAAACTCCCCCTTTACGCCTGCAGCAACCAATCAGAGCACAGATCGCCTCATGCAGGATCCCGCCCTCACTCAACTACAAGG
This sequence comes from Azemiops feae, assembly GCA_023970755.1. Taxonomy (NCBI): domain Eukaryota; kingdom Metazoa; phylum Chordata; class Lepidosauria; order Squamata; family Viperidae; genus Azemiops; species Azemiops feae. The sequence goes on along the minus strand of JALGBA010003886.1, from coordinate 85,961 downwards.
CTGTGTTCTGGACCATTGTACACTTTCCTGTTCCAGCTATTAAATTTAATGTTTTAACATTTAAAGTGTTCAAAAGAAACAGATCTGATATGACTTTGGTTTTGTCGATTAGATAGATTTGCCATTATAGAAATGCCTAGTTATACACTAATGTGTAAAAGCAAAAAGTTGACGCTGGAGTGTTTTTTTTTTAATTTTGTACTGTGCTAAAAAGAGTCAGAACTCAACGCCTTTTTTTCTTTCCCCCCCCTTGTATCTCACACTTTCTTTCCCCCTCTCTTTCTCCTTCCCCTAATTTCCCATTTCTGTTTTTCTTTGTATTTTGTATATTAAATAAAATAAACAAAAACATAAATATGAAACAGACCTAATTAAAGAGGAGGTGCAGTTGCACTATATATAAGAAATAACTTACACCGCTATAGAAATGCAACAGAACAAAGATGAAAACCTCCTTGAATGCATTTGGGTCAATATGAAAGGGAAAAAGAACGTCAGAGCCAGGGGTATAATATTGTGACCACAAAACTAAACAGAGAAAAAAGATGAACTTTTTGTTAATTAGTTAGCCAAGGCATGTAGGAAGCAGACCACAATAGTAATGGGGGACTTTGAGTACCCTGACATCAACTGGGAGACAAGTTCTGCGCCTAGTGGGAGATCTAGCAGGCTCCTGATGAACCTCGCAGACAACTTTGTCTCCCAAAAACTAGAGAAGGGACCTAGAGGGTCAGCCCCACTGGACTTAAATCTCACTAAGAGTCCTAGGCTGCCTTAACAGAGGGACAGAATCAAGGTCACGTGAAGTTTTAATAGCGCTTTATAAGGCCTTGGTAAGGCCACACTTGGAATCCTGCATCCAGTTTTGGTCACCACGATGTAAAAAAGATGCTGAGACTCTAGAAAGAGTGCAGAGAAGAGCAACAAAGATGATCAGGGGACTGGAGGCTAAAACATACCAAGAACAGTTGCTGGAATTGGGTATGTCCAGTTTAATGCAGAGAAGGACTAAGAGTGACATGATAGCAGCCTTCCAATGTTTAAGAAGAGGGAATCAAGCTATTCTCCAAAGCACTTAAAGGCAGGACAAGAAGCAACAGATGGAAACTTATCAAGAAGAGATCCAATCCAGAACTAAGGAGAAATTTCCTAACAGTGAGAACAATTAATCAGTGGAACGGCTTGTCTCCAGACGTTGTGGGTGCTCCATCACTGGAGGCACTCTTAAAAGAAGAGACCGGACAACCATTTGTCCAGAGTGCTATAGGGTTTCCTGACTGAGCAGTGGGTTGGACTAGAAGACCTCCAAGGTCCCTTCCAAGTCTGTTATTCTGTTACATTTTTGCACAGCAGATTCTGGATGCTTCCCATTTGGGGTGTCTCCCCTGGGCACTGAAATCAAATGTGGGGAAACGCCACGAGACTCCTAACCACTTTAATTCAAAGCCTTCGGGCCTAATCCTTCCTTAGAGACTATTCCATTTGCCCACTTTCTTCCACTCTTTTTACTGCCTAGGAAAAAATTGTCTCCTTCTGTTTACCTTACGACCTCCCTAATTCTGTTTTACATTGTTTTTTTTAAATCCAATGTGCTTGCCAATCCGGGCTTGTTGCCTGATGGATCAGGGCCAGTTTCTCGGTTCCGCTTCGGGGGAGCCCAGCGCTTCAGGCAGGGGGGCGGGGAGGGGGGAGGAGGAAGCGGGACTCAAGCGCCTCTTGGGGGGGGGTTAGAAAGGAGTTGCTAGGTGGTGTGGGTAGGTGTGCTTTCTCTCTCTGTGTGTGTGTGTTTGTGTATAGGGCTGGGAGTGGCAGCTGCAGGGGGGGAACCGACTCTGGCTTGCTGAGGCCGGTGTTGGGCCGGGGGGGGGGAGTTTGACCCCTCCAGCCCCCCCCATTCCCGGAAAGGATCCATTGATGTAGTGATACATAAGAAACAGAATGTCTGTTTTTTTGGATAGTTTGGGTGGGAAAAACGGTTTTTAGACTTTAATGGTTAAAACTGTAATCCTATACTCGAGAGTAAAGGATTACTGAAGTCCACAGAATTTCTGTTAAAATTCCGATTTATATGATAAATTATAAATTTACCCTTTGGTTTAACTTACCGTCTGTCCATCCATCCATCCTCAAGCTCTGGCTCCACTTTGCTCTAGGCTCCCTCTGGGAACCGAAAGGGCATCTAGTCCACCCCTCCAGACACCCAGAGAAAAGGAGGCTCTGGTTGAGAATCATGAGGCTGGGGGGGCGGAAAAGGAAGTCCGTCCTCCCCTCCGGAGCTGGCATGAAACGTACCCCTAAAATGCAGCCCCCCACCCAGACTGAAGGGATTGTCCCCCCTCCCAACTTTCTCCGCTTCTCTCTCTGCGCCGAACTATCTCCTCCATCGGGTGAAGTCAAGGGAGGCTCTGCCCGGAGACCGATGACGCTACAGAAGGGAGAAATCCCATTGGTCCGTCCGCTTTCCTGGGCCCTCCCAGGTCCGAAGTTCGAGGAAAACGCCTCCCCCCCCCAATCCAGACCCACCGATTCCGCCTCTGGGGCTGGGAGCCTCCGTGTCTCTGTCTCTCGTCTCTTTGGGGGCGCTTGTGGGGCGGCATCCATGGACTCCGCTGGGCTCCCCTGATGCTGCTGCTGGTGGGGGCGCTGGCCCGGATCCCCGGAAGCGAAGGGGGGAAGGAGACCCCCGGTAAGGAGGGGGGGCTGGGCGGGGGGAGGAGGAGGGGGAGGTTGAGAGGGGCCGTCAGTGCTCCGGGGAGGGGAGAGAAAGAAAGGGGCGGGGACCCCAGAAGTGGGGGAAGGGGGTGGAGGGCAAGAGAGGCGGGAGCCTGCAGGAGCCTCGATCTCCGCGTGGTCTCCGCCCCCTCCCTCAGGAGGACGGAGAGGGGTCGCGGGAAGGTAGCCGAGGTGGGATAAGAGGCGGCTGGACCCCCTCTCTCGCCCCCCCCGTGGCTGGGTGGGAGGGGGACCTTGCGGACCCCGAATTAGCGCCTGAGCCCCGAAGTTTCTTGCACCGAAAGAGGAAGGAGACGGAAAGCGAAAGTGAAAGGGGGAAACTGAGGCACTTTCAGAGCTGAATCCACAAAGGGCAGCAAAGAGTATAAGAAAAAAGAGGCTTTTTTGGCAAAAGTGTTTTTGCAACCTCAGTTTTTCTTCTGAATCTCCATTTTTTTTAAGGTGAGGGAAGAGTTGAGCTTCGATTCCTTCTTGGGGGGAGACTCTGAATTTGGGGAGGAGACCCAGAACCCCCCACCCCATATTCCCCCATTGCTGAATCGGGACCTGGAGGGGAGGGGGGAACTGAGGGAGAAGGATATTGGGTGGGGGGGGTCTGAATTGCTCCCCTAAATTAGCTCCCCAAAACTTTTTCTTTGGTGAGGGGGGCTGGAGCCCCTCCCTTTGAGATGGCCTTGGGGGGCTGCAGGGGGGTCTTTTGGGGAGGGGGAGAGGAAAGAGGCCTCAAAAAGCATCCAAAGGCAGCTTGTGGGGCTGAAGATGGGGGTGAAGGGGGGAAGAGGAAAAGGGAAGGTGGGGCTTGAAGGGCGGGGAGAGCGCAGGAGCATGGGTGTGGGTATCCTGATTGTGCCCCCGAAAGGGAGAGGATGAGAGAAGCATGGATGTTACTTTGCTTCCAGCCCAGAGGGGGGGGTCTCTTCCCTCCCCTCATATTTCCTGCCAGTTTGGGGGGCAAAGAGGCCCCACCAGGATCCCACATTCCTTGCAGACAGTTAGACCGAGTGCTGGACCAGCTGAACTTCTGCCTGCCTTTTTCCACCCTGGGAAGATGGAGGAGGTCCCTCAGGAAGCTCCTCCCCTCCCTCATTTTCCTCCCCTCCCCCCCGCCACTAAGGGGGAATCCCGCTGGGACCGACGGTTCCCCATCCCTCCTCCAGGGGGCGCCTTCCAGCAGTCTCTCGCGGCAGGTTTCCCTCCCCTCCTCTGACAAGCCTGTGTCCCACCTCTAGGAGAGGCTGGGAACCATGGGTCCTGGAGTCCCTCCTGACCCTCCTCCTCCTCCTCCTCCTCCTCCTCCCCGCAGCCCATTTCCTGTACCAGATGAAGATCGAGTGCCGCTTCCTCTCCTCTCCGGAGCTGGCATCAAACACCTCCCTAAAATGCAGCCCCCCCTCCCCCAACTTTCTCCGCTTCTCTCTCGGCTTCGCACTATCTCCTCTTGTGGATCAACTCAAGGCAGAGTCTGCCCGGAGACCGATGACGAGTAGGAAAGGAGAATTCCCATTGGTCCTTCCGCTTTTCTGGGCCCTCCCAGTTCCGAAGTTAGAGGAAACCGCTTCCTCCCCCCCCCAAGCCAGACCCACCGATTCCGCCTCTGGGGCTGGGAGCCTCCGCGTCTTTCTCCCCCCTCTCTCTGGGCGATTGTGGGGCGGCATCCATGGACTCTGTTGGGGTCCCTCTTTTGTTGCTGGTGGGGGCGCTGGCCCGGATCCCCGGAAGCGAAGGGGGGAAGGAGACGCCCGGTAAGGAGGGGGCTCGTAGGGGGCAGGAGAGGGGCTGGGAGGGGCCGTCAGTGCTCCTGGGGGGGGAAGAAAGGGGCTGGGACCCCAGAAGTGGGAAAAGGGGTCGAGGGCAAGAGAGACGTGAGACTGCAGGAGCCTCGATCTCCGCGTGGTCTCCGCCCCTCCCTCGCCGCATTTCCCCCCGCAGGACGAAGAGGGAGCCCCCTCCCCTCTTCCCTTGTTGTGGCCAAGATGGGGCGGGGGTCGCGGGAAGGCAGCCCAGATGGTGTAAGAGGTAGCCTGGCCCCTCTCTCCTCCCCCCCAGTGGCTGGGTGGGAGGGGGACCTTGCGGACCCCGAATTAGGGCCTGAGCCCCGAAGTTTCTTGCACCGAAAGAGGAAGGAGACGGAAAGCGAAAGTGAAAGGGGGAAACTGAGGCACTTTCAGAGCTGAATCCACAAAGGCCAGCAAAGAGTATAAGAAAAAAAGAGGCTTTTGGGCAAAAGTGTTTTTGCAACCTCAGTTTTTCTTTTGAATCTCCATTTTTCTTTAAGGTGAGGGAAGAGTTGAGCTTGGATTCCTTCTTGGGGGAGACTCTGAATTTGGGGAGGAGACCCAGAACCCCCACCCCATATTCCCCCATTGCTGAATCGGCACCTGGAGGGGAGGGGTGAACTGAGGGAGAAGGATATTGGGTGGGGTCTGAATTGCTCCCCTAAATTGGCTCCCCAAAACGATTTCTTTGGTGAGGGGGGCTGGAGATCCTCCCTTTGAGGTGGTCTTGGGGGGCTGCAGGGTGACAGAAAAGAGGGCTGAACCCCCAAATCACGCAAAGGCAGCTAGTAGGAGTGAAGTTGGTGGGAAAGAAAATTTGGGAGTAACTAGGGAATTTGGGGGTTCCCTCCCCAAGATCCCCAGACCCCCAAGCCATCTAGGCCAAAACTGAGCAGCCCCCCCTCAACAGAGGGGGAGGAAAGGACCCCCCATCTCCTGCCTACAACAGGGTCCTTTCAGCAGCCCCTGGAAAGCTCCCTACCCTTTGCCCCCCCCAATTCAGGGGACCCTGAGGGCCCAGATAAACCCCTGGGGGTCCTCAAGGACCCTCAGAGAATCAGTGACCCACTTTCAAAATGACCAAATGACCGCAAGGAATATCCATCCTTCCATCTTCGACCATTCAGTCAGAACTGAAGAAGCTTCTGGGATGAGAAGTGAAACGTCTTCAAGGGAAAAACCAGGAAAGTCCAGCTGCCTTTTGGAAAAGCCCCTTTGGGCCAAGCGAGACCTGGAGGAGGGAGACTCTCCGGAGAGACCCCCGGCTCCCCTTGGCCCTTCCGAAATCTCCACTGACCCAGCCTGGACTCCCTATGGGAGACCGTAAGAGAGCTTAAAGGGGCATCTAGTCCACCCCTCCAGGCACAGCGAAAAAGGGAGACTCGCACTGAGGGTCATGGGAGGGCCACAAAAGGAAGTCCACACACCCCCGCCAGCCCTGTCATGAAACACCCCCCTGAAGCTGCAGCCCCCAAGACTGAAAATCTTCCTCTCTCTTGCCTTCTCCGCTTCTATTGGGAGGGATATTGTGGTGGGGGGTCTGTGTTGGTCCTCCAACATCTCCCTTTAGAGAAGGGGGCTGGAGCCCCTCCCTTTGAGGAGGTCTTGGGGGGCTGCAGGGGGGTCTATTGGGAAGGGGGACAGGAAAGAGGCCTCGAAAAGCATCCAAAGGCAGCTTGTGGGGCTGAAGATGGGAGCAAGGGGGGGGGAGAGAAAAAGGGAAGGTGGGGCGTGAAGGGCAGGGAGAGCCCAGGAGCATGGGTATAGGTATCCTTATTGTGACCCCCCCCTTATGCCCCCGAAAGGAAGAGGGAGAGAGAAGCATGGATATTATTCCTTCCAGCCCAGAGGGGGTCTCTTCCCTCCCTACATATTTCCTGCCTTTTTGGGGGGGGGAGCAAAGAAGCCCCACCCGGAACCAGCGTTCCCTGCAGCAATTTAGGCCGAGTGCTGGACCGGCTGAACTTCTGCCTGCCTTTTTCCACCCCCGGGAGAAGGATGAGGTCCCTCAGGAAGCTCCCCCCCTCCCTCATTTTCCTCCCCTCCCCCGACCCCCACCAAGGGGGAATCCCGCTGGGACCGACGGTTCCCCATCCCTCCTCCAGGGGGCGCCTTCCGGGACTCTCTCGCGGCAGATTTCCCTCCCCTCCTCTGTGACAAGCCTGTGTCCCTCCTCGGGGAGAGGCTGGGAACCATGGGCCCTGGAGTCCCTCCTGACGCTCTTCCTCCTCCTCCTCCTCCCCGCAGCCCATTTCCTGTACCAGTATAAGTCCGAGTGCCGCTTCCTCAACGGGACGCGGCGGGTGCGGTTCCTGGACAGGTACTTCTACGACCGGCAGGAGTTCGTCCGCTTCGACAGCGCCCGCGGGGAGTTCGAGGCCGTCACGGCGTTGGGGAAGGTGGATGCCCAGGCTTGGAACAGGGACAAGCGCTTCCTGCAGGACGCGAAGGCCGCTGTGGATTACTTCTGCCGACACAACTACGGGGTTGCCCAGAGCGCTTCTGTGGTTGGCCGGAGAGGTGAGTGTGGGAGGGGGAGTTCCAAGGGGGGGGGAAATGCCGGGACCCCCCTTTTCATTTCATTTATTAGGACTCTCCCGGATAAAGATTTGCCCCTTATGTATTCTGTGCTCTCAGATCTACGAAATTTATTCATTAGTATTTATTGATATTTATCGATACTCCTAATCCCTTCACCTCCCTCAAAGCGGGGATCTGGATGGCGTAGGACATAACATCACCCCTAAATAAAAATGTATAAAAAATAAGGTTAAAAAATAAATTAATGTTAAAAAGTTTGAAATTCTACAACGATGACAATTAAAGTGCAAAAGGGAAGAAATATATTCCCCTCCTTCCCATCGGTCCCGTGATCTTCCTTCTCTCCCCAAGGTCCAAAGTTTCCCCTGCCCCAAAAATCTTCTTTCCAAAATATTACACCAAATATTATATCTTTCTGGGGGGGGGGGAGGAATCCAGCAAGGTCTCTCCCTTGCCCAGTATATAGATATATTTCAATATATGCTATATAATATTTCAATATAATATTTTATATTAATAAATCAATAATATTTCTTTATCGATTTACGTATCAACTTTTAAACCCATCTCTCTCTCTCTCACAGAGGGACTTTGTGTGGCATACACACAAAATATAAAACCACCAAAATAGTCTATACAGTTTAAGATTTAAAAGGCAGGAATGATTACAATCCAGTGATAAAAATGCATTAAAAGGGGGAGGGCTTCAGGATGCTGACCAGCCCCACGGCTGCATCCTCCTCTGTGCCCCCCAAGCAAAACCCCAGAGCCTAGATCCCTCCCTGCCCCCCCATCCCAGGCAGGAGGGTCGGACCTCTCCCCACCTCCTTCCCCCCGGGGGGGGGATGGCCGGTTCCTGCGCCTGGGAAGGAGGCTGGACGACTGCAGGGAGAGGATGGTCTGGTGGGGTCTCCCTCCGAATCCCCCGAAAGGACCCCCAGGGTCAGTGCATGTCTAATTAAAAGAAGGATACCATTTAGAGGGTTGATCCCAGAGGGGATGTTGATATCTTGGCAGGAGAGAAAGATTAAGATAGACAGCCTAGACAGAGCAGGAGAATTCTATGAACAGCTGGAAGGGGTGGAAGAAGAGAATAGTAGTAAGGAAGAACCAGAAGTTAGAAGCCAGGAAGACCAACAGCAGGAGCCAAAAGAAATAGAACGAGAGATAGAAAGGAAGGAAGGAAGAAAAAGGACAAAAGGAAGAAAGAGGAGTAGGTTTGAGAACAAGACAAACACATAAGTAGAACACACAAGTAGAATAATGGAAGAGGAGATTAGACTAATATCAATTAATGTCGATGGATTAAATGCACCTGCTAAAAGAAAACAAACATTAACAAAATTAGTAAAACAAGGTATAGACATAGCTTGTCTACAAGAGGTACACATAAAAGAGCAACATAGGAAATACTTGGAATTCCCGAAATTAGGAGTACTACACACAGCACTAGCGGAACAAAAACAGAGGGGAATAGCGGTCTATATTAGGAAAGAAATTAAAGCCAAATTGAAATATCAAGATACAGATGGAAGAGTGCTAATGATAGAATTACAAATTGAGCAGAAACTATGGCTGTTGGTGATAATTTATGCTCCAAATGAGAACCAAAAAGACTTCTATAATAAATTACATGAAAAACTTATAGAAATTGGACAGGAAAATATTTGCATAGTAGGAGATTATAATGCGGTAGTGAATGTAAAAAAGGATTATATCAGCAACACGAAAAATAAAAAGAAATGGAAAATATTGCCAAAGACATTTTTTGAGATGGCACGAGAATTTAATTTATCTGATCAATGGAGGAAACGGACCCCCCAAAAAAGGAATATACTTTTTTCTCGAATCTGCATAAATCTTGGTCTCGGTTAGATATGGCATGGATGAATGGAGAGGTAGGACAAGATATAGAAACAATAGAAATAATGTCAAATACATGGGCCGACCATCATCCCCTGAAAATAGTCTGGAAAGGGCAGAAAAAAGTAAGGAGAAGGTGGACATTGAACTGCCACATTTTAAAGGAAAAAGAATTTATTGTAAGGATTAGAAAAGAAATGGAATTATTTTTTAAAGAAAATACAAAACAACAAACATCACTACAAATTATATGGGACACAGCTAAAGCATATTTGACAGGTATAGCGATAGCTTTTACGGCAAAAAAGAATAAGGTGAAAAGGCAAACGCAAAACATACTTCAGGAGGAGATTAAAAAAATAGAATCTAAATGAAATGATTAAAACGGAAATGGTTTTGGCTAAACATAAACTACATATGATAGACCAAGAGGAAATGGCAAGAGAATTGAAAATAGCAGAACAAAATTTCTTCAAACATGCAAACAAGCCTCGGAGGTGGCTCGCTTATAAATTAAAAAAAGAGAAGGAAAAAAGATTTATTCAGGAACTACAAGACGAAAACGGAGAGTTGCAATATAAAATGGAGAAAAAGAAAAAAATAATTCAGAATTATTTCGAGTTACTCTACAAAAAAGAGGAAATAGATGTGAAAAATACAAAACAATATTTAAAGGTTAACGGCTTGCCAGAATTAAAAGAAGGACAGAGAGAAATATTGAATAAGGAAATAACAAGTGTGGAATTAAGAACCGCAGTGCAAAAACAAAAAAATAATAAAGCCCCGGGGCCAGATGGACTTCCAGGGGAGCTGTATAAGATTCTCTATGAGGATTTCGAAACGACATTATTAGAAGTGTACAATGATGTGTTGGAGAAAGCCAAATTACCAGACTCCTGGACAGAAGCTAATATATGCCTCATCCCAAAAGAAGGTACAGACCCCAAGCAGGTAAAAAATTATAGGCCAATCTCATTGTTGAACACGGATTATAAAATTTTTACTACTATAATTGTGGAAAGACTGAAATTAATATTAAATGATATAATACATTCAGATCAAAATGGCTTTTTACCCACAAGACAAATTAGGAATAACACGAGAATGGTGTTAAATGTCTTGGAATATTATGAAGCACATCCTGAAAAACAGGTGGCACTAATATTTTTAGATGCCCAGAAAGCATTTGATAATCTTAATTGGCAGTTTATGTTCCAACAGATGGGGACATGAGATTTGGAGGGAAGTTCAAGAAAATGATAAAGGCAATATATAAGATACAAAAAGCTAGAGTGATCATTAACGGGGATCATACAGAGAAATTTGAAATAAATAAAGGAGTAAGACAGGGATGTCCAATGTCACCTCTACTTTTTATTTTGACTTTAGAAGTGCTATTAACCCAAATTAGGATTAATAAAGAGATAAAAGGATTACAGGTCAAGACAGAAGAATATAAGATGCAGGCATTTGCGAATGACTTGGTGTTTTTTTATAGAGGAACCACTAGAGAGAGGAAATATCCTAATGAACGAAATAGAAAAATATGGAACAGTGGCAGGACTAAAAATTAATAGAGAAAAGACTAAAATGTTAGTAAAAAATTTAGCTGAAAAACAAAAAAGGAAATTAGAAGAAGATCTAGGACTGCAAATTGTAAAAAAGATTAAATACTTAGGAATTTGGCTCACTATAAGATGTTCCTCAATAAAAGAGGATAATTATAAAAAAATGACACTACAAATGAAAAAAGATTTAGAGGTTTGGGGAAAATTACAATTATCATTATTAGGAAGGATTTCTGTGATTAAAATGAATATATTACCAAAATTATTATAACTATTTCAGACAGTCCCAATAAAATTAGAGAAAAAAATTATTCGCAGAATTAGACAAAAGGATTAATAAATTTATTTGGTTGGGTCAAAAAGCACGAATAAATATCAAAACGTTACAAGATAGTAGAAGTAGAGGTGGCCTTGGGCTCCCAAAATGGGAAACTTATTACCAAGCAGCTGGGTTACTTTGGATTAGGGATTGGATAAACTTAGATAATAAAAGGCTTTTAATGATTGAAGGACATGATTTGCAGGCCGGTTGGCACGCCTTCTTATGGGGAAAATACAAGAAGACACACACATATTTTTACCGGCACCAGATAAGAGATGCGCTGATTTGGACGTGGGAAAAGGTCAAAAAGAAATACTATACGAAAATTCCAAATTGGGCCTCACCGATGGAGGCAATGATTCACCCAAATACATTGGACAAAAAAAAGATGATGAGATATAAAGAACTATTAGACAACCAAGGAAATCTCAAATCAAGGGACGAATGAAAAGAACAGGGAATACTTATAGATTGGTGGCCATACCTACAGATACAGTCAAAATATAGTAAAGATATTGGATAAAATATTGATAGACAAGGAAGGAAAATTTTTAACAAAAACTTATAAATACTTACTAGAGGTAGAATTGGAAGAAGAAATAGTAAAAGGTCCAATGATAGCATGGGCACGAAATGTGGGCCGAAATATAGAATTAGAAGAATGGGAAAGAGTGTGGAACAAAAATTGCAAATTAACATTGTCAACTGCATATAAAGAAAATCAATATAAAATGTTTTATAGATGGCATTTAACACAGGCGAGATTGGCTAAAATGTATAAAAATATGAAGCCGGATTGTTGGAAGTGCAAAAAGAAGGAGGGAACATTCTACCATCTGTGGTGGCAATGCCCCAAAGCAAAGATTTATTGGGAACAGATAAGGAGATGGATACAGGAGATAACAAAAGAACAAATTGAACTCAAACCCGAATTATTTCTACTAGGTATAATTAATCCAAAGATAAAAAAACAACTCCAATACATCATTGTACACATAATAACAGCGGCACGTATTGCGTATGCGCAGTGTTGGAATTGTGAAAATATACCAACAAACGATATGATTATTCACAAAATACTAGAATGCGCTGAGATGTACAAGCTTACTGTAGAAATAAAAGACAAGGAAGCAACAGAATTTTACGAGATATGGAATAAGTGCTACGTTTGGTTAGAACAGAGAAACAAAAATGTATGAAAATTAATGTAAATAACTGTAAATAAATGTAAGAGACATATGACACAGTACTGTTAAAGGGGAAAAATGTATTTTGTTCGTTGTAAAGTGAAAAAGGAAAAATAAAAAAATAAAAAAAAATAAAAAAAAAGAAAGGACCCCCAGGGAGGATCCTCCACAGCACAAGGGAGACCCTGAGATCCCCCAAAAGCTCTTCTGTCCATCCTGCTCCGAAAGGGGGACTCGGGGTCTGTCGGTCTTCAGTGGGGGGGGGAATAAGTTCTTCCTCAAGAGGATTCGAGCAATTATGGGGAGAAAATGGCTGCCCCTCATTAGGGCTCCTTTCCTGTGGACGGAGCATCCTTGGACCTCAGCCAGGCATCCGACAGAGGAGACCACAACCTTCTTCTTAGTAAACTGGAAAAAGATGGAACAGACAACATCACCCCCAGATGGATTTGCAGCTGGCTGACAAGCCTTACTCAAGGAGTAGCCCTCAATGGCACCACATCCGCATGGAGGGAAGGGAGCAGTGGGGAACCACGAGGCTCCGTCTTAGGCCCAGGAAACTCTCCAATATCTTCATCAGTGACTCAGAGGAGGGAATTGAAGGGGAAACTCATCAAATTTGCACAGGACACCAAACTGGCAGGAGCAGCCAACACCCCAGAAGACAAGCGCAGGATCCAAAAAGATCTGGACAGACTCGAACGAGGGACCCTGTCCAACAAAATGAGTTTCAATCTGGAGAAAAGGAAAAAAAGAAAAAACCAAAGGTACAAGGACAGATTGGGCGAAATCTGGCTCAAAATCAGGGGGGTCCTAATGGGGAGCATCACACTGGAGGTAGCTGTTGAATTAAGAGGCAATCCCCCCTCCCCCCTCACACGTCCTGTTCCTCCCCATCTTTTAACTATAATTTTATCTTGATTGGGAATTCCATTTTTATTGCTATAGAAATATTTATCTGTTAGGATTTTTAATGTTTTTTTTTAAAACAAGTTTTATTAATTTTCCAGTTTTACAAAGATCCAAATATTAAGGAAGCAGCGTGGTGATTGGGTAATCAATAATCCAATAACAAGATCTTTCGTACATGTCTCAGGTTTCATCATCAAAAATTCCCTATTTCCCTTGATTATTATATCACATTCAGATTAATACATTGCTAGTTATAAATCGATTAGTTAAGACATTTATCAATATATTTTAACATACATATCCATATCCTGTTTTAAAATTTTACCTAATTTCAATTACAGTATTCCAATTTAGCTTAATATCCGTAGTATTTAGATTTTGGGGAACCCAAATTTCCCTTATTTCATTACAAAATAGTTGTCATATCTAAAATACACATATTGTTTACTTAAATAGATTCTTACTTTATTTCACAAATATATTCTATTTCTCATCCTAGTATCTCATCACTTACTAATAAAGTATCCTTTATTGTCTAATCCAACTTCCATATTATAATTCAAAATATTATTCTAATGGCTAATTTTTATTTCCCTTGTAAATCTAAGTCCTAAATATTAAATCAATTAATATCTTTTAAAATCTCCTTAGCCCATTAAGTAAGATTTTAGGCTCTTCCATTATAAGTCAAAAAATCCCATTTTTTAAATCTAACTCTAGCTTTCTTTTTGTGCCAAGCAGGCTTCCATACCAGTGCCTTTAAATCCTCAGGTGGGTCTCCCTTCATTCCTACACGTGTTATTTGAATCAAGGGAGACCATCCAGTTATCAATTTTTCAATGGAACTGGCCCCTTTGTAATCATTGGATTGTTGGCCTAATAGTTCAAATCTCCATGTTTGGTTTGGTATATTTGTCGTCAGTTCAATCTGGTCTTCTTCTTCTTCCGGTTTCATCTGGCTTAGGTAAGAAGTCATGTCCAATGTTGTAATTGTTGTTTGGTTGTCTAGGTTGTCTAGGTTCTCAATATGCTGTACTTGTTGATCTTCAGCAGCCTCCATCTTAGTGTTGCTTTCTTCAGTTTCTGTTGCTTTTTGAATTTCAGATTTTTTAGTTGAAATCAAGGTTTGACTGTCAAAGTTCTCAGTAGATTGTGCTTGGTGTTCTTCAAAATCCACTTTAATATTAATTTCTTCCTCTTCTGTTGCTTTTTGGATTGTAAGTTCATCAGTTGAAATCTGGAGTTCATTTTGTAAATTTAGTGTGGCACCTTTGTCTTTCAATCTGGAGTTCATTAGCTCAGTAGCTTCAAGAATTTTTTCAAGTATGAGTTTATAGTTAAGTTGTGGGTAGTATTCCTCCATTTCTATGGTGTTTACAGATAGTCCTTTAGTGGAGGCTATTTTTGATAAAAATCAGTAAATGTCCACCTCCACTACTCCTAGAAGTTGTTTTCACCACCTAGCTGTTTCAAATTCTTATCTTTTTTAGATAGTACCAAGGACAAATCTAGGGAGTAAGCAGGTCTCAGAGTAAAAAAAAATCAGTTGCTATATCAGGCTTCACCACAGGATGTCCCCGATAGCATGTAAAGTCTCTCTCCAAACTCAAGTTAGGCTTTTATCCAGTTTAAAAAAAAAATTCTTTTCCAACTTAACAAGTAGATAAGGTAATAGGTCTCCTTAGAAATGGAAACTTTTTGGGACCCCAAATATCCAAAAGGTACAAGTTCAGTTATTTAGTTGTTTAGTTTAGTTGTTCTTTTCTTTTCTTTTCTTTTCTTTTCTTCTCTTCTCTTTTCAAAGCTTTAATTTCCCAAGGTAGGCAGACACCGCCATGTTAAAAGGGGGGAAGAAATTTCAAGAGGCTTTTAAAGGAAGGATACAAGAAAGGTAAGGTAAGGTCTCACCCAATTCTTCCGCGGTGCTTTCGTTGTGCTTGGTGGTAATTTTGGCTTTCGGCTGGTACGGCTTAGTGATCGGCCTCCAGGGCGACTTTCGACCCTTTTCAGGGTCTCCCAACTAAGGAAAACCGGACGGCGGAGAGAGCGCTCACTTCGCTCGTCCGCCGGCTCTACAATTGCAAACCGGAAGCCTGGATTTTTAATGTTTTAATGCTATAAGCTGCCTAGAGTCATTTTATCATGAGATGGTGGCAAATAAATTTAATAAATAAATAAATATATGTTCCGGTATTATACCTAATAATGTGATTTTATTTTGAATGAGATCCCTACAATTATCTGAAACATGCTGTGTGTGTCTTCCCCGTCTTCTGCGTCTCTTTCCAGCTCCACCACATCTGGCAGGAAATTCCTTCTGTCTCGGGGTGTTTCCAGCGTTTATTCCTGTTGGACTTGTGCAATTTGATGATGGAAACTGATCCCAACCGGGAAGGATTTATGTTTTTTCATCTTTCAGGATCCCCTTTAACTTCTTGCTGCAATTTGCTTTGGAAATGACTTAAAACCCAGAATAATTTCAGGAGTGAAAAGGGATCTTGGCTTGAACTAACCCACTTGGTCTCCCGTTCTGGGCCTTCCTGTGTTTCCCACGTGTCCCTCCACCCCCTCCTCCCTTCCAGCCAAGCCCACCGTCTCCATCTCCCCCACCAAGCTGGACCCCGCTTCCCCCCACACCATCCTCCTCTGCACCGCGAGGGGCTTCTACCCCGTGGAGATCGAGGTCCAGTGGCTGAAGAACGGGCGGCTGGAGGAGGAGGGCGTGGCCTTCGGGGAGGAGCTCCAGAATGGAGACTGGACCTACCAGCTCCAGGTGATGCTGGAGACCCAGCCCCAGCGGGGGGACGTCTACACCTGCCAGGTGGGGCACGCCAGCCTGGAGGCCCCCATCACCGTCCAGTGGGGTGAGCCCCTCCCCTGCCTCCCCTCCTGGTCTGGGGACCCCCTCCTGCCCTGAGAAGGGGAGGAGAGACCCTCCCTGTTGGGGGGAGCCAGAACGGACCCTCCTTGGGGGGGGAAGCTGGCCTTGATCCTCCTGCTCAGGGGCGGCTCCTTCTGTTTCCCCAGAGCCCCGTTCCTCCAACTCGGCCAAGAGCAAACTCTGGACGGGGATTGTGGCAGCCGTGATCGGGGTGATCTTCTTTGCAATGGGGCTCTCCCTCTACCTGAAGAGCAAGAAAGGTGAGTCTGGGGGGCTGGATAAGAGATTGTGGGGAGGGGACCATCCAGGGGAGGCCTCTCAGCAAGCTTAGCAGATGGCAAGGAGGGTCCCCTTGGAGATTTGCTTGGGAAATTCTGTCTTTGAGAGTCTACTGTATAAGTGAGCATCGTGCAACCTATTATGGGCTATCGATGGGGAGGGGGACCCCCTGAGTTGTCCAGCCCATGAAGGGTTCTGATTGGCTCTTTTTCTCCTTTCAGCAATTCCCATCCAGCCTCCTGCAAGTGAGTTTCTCCTCAAGTTATAGATGTTTCTTATCGCTTCTCGGCCTTTTGGCTAAGATCAAGTGTAGTATAGATGTTTCTTTAATATTCTTTAATTGTTCTTTTTTTTTTAAAAAAAAAAAATGTGCCTGAACAAAACCTCCTTGTTGTGGATAATACAAATTTTTGAAATTTTGGGCAGCTTTTCCTTACAGAGACCTGCAAATGCATTGCCATCAAAAACAAACACATACACACAAACACTAAAATCTGGCCCAGGATGTTTCCAAGTTTTGGGAAATTGCAAAAGGGAAGGGAAGTCTCCTTGTGACATTTCTCACAATTTCTGGCAAACTGACACCCAGCTTTGCTGCCACCCCTCATCCTGGCCCCATCTTCTTTGTTAATATGAAACATCTGGGGGGGAGGCCTCCTTTCTTGATTAACCCCCCAGTTAAGTCAATTGGGGAAAATTCCACAAGTCCCGGGAGATGAATTGCTGGTCCTTCCCAGTCTTTTCCTTCCTGAAAGGGGCGGAGCCTCCCTCCATCCTGTTCCTGTCAATCAACACCCCCCCTGCAATGTGGGTCTGTCTGGGGGGGGCAGCTGAAAAAGAGGAATAATAAGTTATTTGCACTGAAGGTTTCACTTTATATTCTAACTTTCTCCCCCCCGTCTCTTTTTTTCTACAGCACTCATGAATTAATTCTGCCGTCCTTCCTGCTTCCTGATGGGAAAGGAAGTTTTTCTTTTTCAGTCGCTGATGAATTTCTGTCTTTTTTGCAACCTCCGGAAAATGGAGGCTCAAGATTTTAGATTAGGGAGAGAATGGCAGCCTGGAGCTTCTCCTGCTGAGCCCCCCCATCTTCCTTTGAAGGCCTCTCTTTCTTGTGAGTGAGGGGTGGAGACCATCTAGACTGACCCCAGGGACTCTGGACCTGCCTGTCAGTCCAGACACCCAAATCTCTCCCGACTTTAAATCCACAGCAGCTTCATCTCCATTACTCTTCATCCGAATCCCTTCCCTTCGCTTTGCTATAAAAGAATAAACATTGTAGGAAAAATCCTGGAATTCCTCCTTCCTTCCTTCCTTCCTTCCTCTTCCTCCTCCTCTTTCCTGCCCCCCCCACAGGAGGGTTCTCCCTTCTCCCCTTCCCCTCCCCAGATTGACACCTCCCCAGCCTCTGGATCAACCATCCCGGCTACTTCAGGTCCGAAGTCAAAACTGGTTTGGGAGGAGGGTGGGCAGATCCAGGGAGGGGAAGGGGCAGGACTCCCCTCCAGCTCGGAGGCCCCCTTGCTCTGCTTCCCCTCAAGCCTACTTTTGAGGGCCAGGATGCCAGGAGGCATGGTCCCCTTCAAGCACTTGTGGACCCCCGAGACTCCCCCTACACTCACCCAGCCATTTGTGCCATTTCTCTCCTTCACAACTGGAGGGTCCTGCCCCATTTTGGCACCCAACGCCTCCCTCCCTCTACCTGAGACCCCAGAGGCCTTTTCCAGGACTGCCCACCTATCGCCACTACCGCCCCACAGCCCTCCCTGCCTTCGGGTCTGAAGCCCCTCCCTCTGGGCAGAAGAGACCCCTAGAGCAGTGTCTCCTGTACCGTTTGATGGTCCTCCTGCTTCATGTCCTGGGTGGAGGACCCCGTCCTGACCCGATGGTCCCCAACAGAGAGAATCCTGTCCGAGTCTCACGTGTGGCCCCCAACTGGAGCTCATCCGAGACCCCTCCTCAGAAAAGGCCCTGAGCGATCCTGTGGCCAATGGCCTTGATCTTTGGGAAGGTTGCACTGATGTCCATCTCCCTGGTTTGGGGGCTCCTGGGCAGGGGGTGTTGGGAAGGGTGTTTTCCCCAGGGCCTCTTTGCACCAGAGCAGAAAGTCCAGCCGAAGCCATTCCTGGTGTGGGAGACATTTGCCTTTAGGGGGGAGGGAGAGCAGCTCTGCGGGAGAGAGGAAAGATCAAGGGGGCAACTCTGAGTGGAAGGCCCCTCCCTTCTCCCCAGCACCCCTAGATGCCCCTAGATAGCTCTCCAACTGAGCCTTGCCCCCTCCAGAAGTCATCCAGGCTGGTTCTGCAGGATTCCCGTGGCGTCGATCTCCACGGGCAGATTTTTCCCCCCTCCCGTTCCTCATCTGGGGCACATAAAGAATAGGAACTGTCTCAAACACAGAGAAGACTTGGGCTCCTGTCAGTAATACCCCCCCCCTTGGAAGAGAGCTTGCAGGCACCTGGAAAAGGGACAACACCAAATGTACCAATTGCAGGGGGGGGGGGAATCAGACCAGACTTCCTTAAAGATAAACAAAGACGTGTGTTGGTGATTGAGGATTCATTGCTCAGAGGAACTGAACCAGCAATTTGTAGAACGGACAGTCAAACTAGTGGTCAGCTGTTTCCCAGGAACAACTATCAAAGATGTGAGTGAGAGGCTTACTAAAAATAATCCACAGATTATTATTCCTTTCTCCTCTTTCGTGTGGGGATGAATGATACACAAAGTCCCTGGAAACAATATCAAGAGATTATGAGCAGGTAGGCATCAAAGCCAAAGAGAGGGGCTGCCCCAAAGAAGAGGGAGTCAAGCTATTCTCCAAAGCCCCTGAAGGCAGGACAAGAAGCAACGGATGGAAATTTATTAGGGAGAGATCTGGATTTAAGGAGCAATTTCCTAATAGTGAGAACAATTAATCAGTGGAACTGCTTGCCTCCAGAAGTTGTGATTGCTTCATCACTGGAGGCTTTTAAGAAGAGACTGGACAGCCATTTGTCTGAAGTGGTATAGGGTCTCCTGCATGGGCAGGGGGCTGGACTAGAGGACCTCCAAGGTCCTCTATACAACTTCCCTAACTCTGTTTTACATTGTTTTTTTTTCCCCAATGTGCTTGCCAATGTTTGCGCTGGCTTGAAAATATGCTTTTTAAAATGGGAATTAACTAATTTGATTATTTCATTCGTTTTGATCGGTGTGCCACAAGGCAAACGTATTTTGGAGGATGAAATCAAACACATTATATGAAGGGTAAAGAAGAAGAAGCTGCTTCTTTTGTCTTTTTTCAGATACGCTATTTTCTCTCTTTAGCAAAAGCTTTTCGCATTATCTAGAGAGGAAACGCTCCCTGTCAGCAGGTGAAAATCCCTCCTCAGCAGGGCTGATCTCAGCAACTATGCAAGGCCAGTCCAGGCTAGTCCTGGGATGAAGTGGTCTGGAAATCCCAGGATCTCTCTCTCTCTCTCTCTCTCTCTTTCGCTCCCTCTTTCCCACTCCCTCCCTCTCATCTCATCTCTTTATGTCTCTCTATGTCTCTCTCTCCCACTCTATCATCTCTACCTACCTACCTACCTACCTACCTACCTACCTACCTACCTACCTACCTACCTACCTTCCTACCTACCTACCTACCTACCTACCTATCTATCTATCTATCTATCTATCTATCTATCTATCTATCTATCTATCTATCTATCTATCTATCTATCTATCTATCTATCTATCTATCTATCATCTATGTCTATCATCTCTCTCTCTCTTCTCTATCATCTATCTATCATCTCTATCTATCTCTCTATCCCCCTCTCTCTAACTATATCATCTAGCTATCAAATTTATATAATCACCCATCTCACAACAAGTGACTGGGTTGGATACACAAATCTAAACACAGGTATATACATGAAATTATTAAAAAAAAACTTAAAAACAATAATTTTTTTAAAAAAGAACAAATATTAGGTGAAGAGTTTTTTCAGTGCCCTTGTAACTTTGAACAGCCATGAAATGAACTGCTGTTAAGTCATCACCATCCCCAGCGCTTTCACTGGTGGGGAAAAGACTGGAGATCTCCTATAGCCAGATAGGCTAATGATGGTTACCTGCCCTCAAGCTGGTGTCAAACTTTAACCCCCCCATGGAGAGACTTTCTCTGGGGAGACCCGTCCCCCCCCACTCCTCCAGCTCATCCGTCAGCTTCGCCCCTCCCCCCACTGCAGCGGAGCCCCTCCCCCTCCCTGCTTCTCATCCTTTTCCTCTCTCTCCTTCCCTCTTTCCCGACATCAGAGCCCCCCCTTTCTCCCCTCCCTGAGAGCCGAGTCTCCCCGTAACGTGTGAAGGGGGAGAATCGGGGCCTGTGGGTCCTTTGGGCCTCCGGGGACGTTTCTCCAGCCCTCCCTCGGTTTGTTCCCTGGGCTGTCCGGGGTCTCCTCGGGGGTCGGGAGGGCCCCTCAGCCTCTTCCGGGGGGGAGAGGGCAGAGGACCGAGGGGGCCGCCCCTCCTGGAGACTCAGCCATGGGGCGGAGCGGGAGAGTCCCGGAGCTGCCCCGGGGAAGAATCCGGGCTTGTTGCCTGATGGATCAGGGCCAGTTTCTCGGTTCCGCTTCGGGGGAGCCCAGCGCTTCAGGCTGAGGCGGGGAGGGGAAGCGAAACTCCAGCGCTTCTCCAGCTGTTGGGGGTTGCAGAAACAAACAAAGCTCCTCTGTGTATTCGTGTGTGTGTGTTTGTGTGTGTGGTGGTGTGTGTGGAGGGCTGGGGTGGCAGGAGGAACTCGGAGAAAATAAAAATCTTGCTGGGGAAACATGAAAAGAGGACAGGAATTCTGCTCTGATCAGGCGCTGCCTGGATCTGGGACCCACTTTGTGCGACTGGCTGTGTATATACACAACTGTTGTGCAGTGGGGTGAGCCCCTCCCTCCCCTCCCCTCCTGCTCTGGGGACCCCGTCCTGCCCTGAGAGTTTCTCCTCAAGTGATAGATGTTCCTTTAATATTCATTAATTGTTCTTTTTTTTTTTAAAAAAAGTGCCTGAACAAAACCTCCTTGCTGTGGATAAAACAGATTTTTGAAATTTGGGGCAAAAAGGAACTTGGACACAAAAGAGGGGATTGTAGAAACCCAATGCAGGGTCAGTCAAAAGGGACTCAGAGGCCTCCACACACCAACGCTCAAAGGACGAGGGATAAACAGGGTGGACTTGAAGCCCAAAGGCAGGAGTGTCATGGTTGCAATTCCTGAAACTTAGTGGGATGAAACCCACGACTGGGAGGCACAACTAAAAAGATTTAACGTTGAGGAACTGAGCGGCAGCCGTCCAAATGAAGTGGGAGACACTGGCACAAACTTGTACTTTTACATCAATAAATATATTTAACATCTATGTTTACGGCAGATAAGATAGTCAGGCATATCACTACATGGTGAGGTAAATCGTGAGGTAAATCACAAAAGAGCAGACAGAGCACACAGAAGAAAAAGGTGGGGAAAAAGGGAAACTCCCCCTTTACACCCGCAGCAACCAATCAGAGCACAGATGGCCTCGTGCAGGAGCCCGCCCTCACTCAACTACAAGGCTGTGTTCTGGGCCATTGTACACTTTCCTGTTCCAGCTATTAAATTTAATATTTTAACATTTAAAGTGTTCAAAAGAAACAGACCTGATATGACTTTGGTTTTGTCGATTAGGTAGATTTGCCATTATTGAAATGCCTAGTTATACACTGATGTGTAAAAGCAAAAAGTTGAGGCTGGAGTGTTTGGGATACGCTATTTTCTCTCTTCAACAAAAGCTTTTCGGATTATCTAGAGAGGAAACGCTCCCTGTCAGCAGGTGAAAATCCCTCGCTCAGCAGGGCTGATCTCAGAAACTATGCAAGGCCAGTCCAGGCTAGTCCTGGGTTGGTCTGGAAATTCTCTTTATATGTCTCTCTCTCTTTCTATCTTGTCTGTCTGTCTGTCTGTCTGTCTGTCTGTCTGTCTATCTATCTATCTCTATCATCTCTCTCTCGCTCTCTTCTCTCTCTATCCCTTTATCTCTCTCTCTCTCTATCAAATTTATATAGCCACCCATCTCACAACAAGGGACTCTGGGTCGCCTACAACAAAGCTAAACACAGATATATATATGAAATTATTAAAAAAAACATTAAAAACAATAAAAAACTTTAAAAAGAAAGAATATTACGTGGTCACTTTGTAACTTTGAACAGTCACTAAGTGAACTGTTGTTAAGTGGAGGACTCCCTGTATATACTTTCCTCCATGGGCTGCAACTGATGGGGAAAGGACCGGAGAACCCCTAGAATCAGGGAGTCTGATGATGGTTTCCTGCCCTCAAGTTGGTGTCAACCTTTAACCAGCCCATGGATAGACTTTCTCTGGGGGGGGACCCGTCCCCATCCCCCTCCTCCAGGTCCTCCGTCAGCTTCGCCCCCCCCACTGCAACTGAGCCCCCCCTCCATGCTGGTCCCCCTTTTCCTCTCTCTCCTTCCCTCTTTCCCGACATCAGAGCCCCCCCTTTCTCCCACCCACCCCCGTGAGCGGAGTCTCCCCGTAACGTGTGAAGGGGGAGAATCGGAGCCTTCGGGTCCTTTGGGCCTCCGGGGACGTTTCTCAACCCTCCCTCGCTTTGTTCCCTGGGCTGTCCGGGGTCTCCTCGGGGGTCGGGAGGGCCCCTCAGCCTCCTCCGGGGGGGAGGGCAGAGGACCGAGGGGGCGGCCCCTCCTGGAGACTCAGCCATGGGGCGGAGCGGGAGAGTCCCGGAGCTGCCCCGGGGAAGAATCCGGGCTTGTTGCCTGATGGATCGGGGCCAGTTTCTCGGTTCCGCTTCGGGGGAGCCCAGCGCTTCAGGCAGGGGGCGGGGGGGGGAGGAAGCGGGAGGGCTGGTGCTGGGCCAGGGGGGAGTTTGACCCCTCCAGCCCCCCCATCCCTGGGAAGGATTCAGACCCCCTCTGGACCCCCAAAGCTCTTTGAAGCAGAATCGGGAATTGAGGATCTGCCTGACCCGCCTTTGCGTAACTGACCACAACTCGAATCTACACAGAAGACTAGAAAAAATGTTTTCTCTTGATGGAAGGAAACGTAAGAAACAGAACGTCTGTTTTTGGGAGAGTTTTTTTTTTTTTGGGGGGGGGGAAAGATTTTCAGATATTAATGGTTAAGCCTGTAATCCTATACTTGAGGGTATAGAATTACTGAAGTCCACAGAATTTTTATTAAAATTCCATCATGTTATAAATTATAAATTCATTGTTTGTTGCTATACTGTCCATCCTTCCATCCTTCTTAAATATTGAGAACTTTTACAAAGAAGAAAATCTGCTCAGATCCTCTTGTCCATCCTGTCCATGTGGGTATGGATATGTTTTCTTCTTTTGTGGCAAAATGTTTCCTTCAACTCCCATCCGGAAGAACGGAGTTAACCTCGGAGCCTTGATCCTTAGGACCGAGTCCCAGGGCTGATTCCTCTCCCCGTAAAATTCCCTTTTCTGCCACGATCAAAATGCAGAGTTCTCTGGCAAAGAGGAAATGGCAGGAATCAAGAATTTTATCCTGTTCATAATGTAAACTCTTTGCAAGATTGATTGAGTTTAAATCCTTTCACCAGACTGAGTTTATAATCCATCTTTTCTTTCCTCAATGTCTTTGTGGCGTGTCAGGGAGTTTGTTAATGTTTATTTCGAACTAAGACAGAGATTTGGAAAGGCGGGAAAAGCTGCCTCTATTTGGAAACGATATTTTTGTTCAAAAAAGGTTTATACAAAGACAGACAAAAGCTGGCGAGGGTTGTGGATAAAAAACTACTCAGAATTTCCACTCGGGAGGAAAAGCTGCGCGTGAAGCTCCCCTGGCGGAGAATCGGGCCGGGCTGAGCGAGGAAGAGCCGCGGATCCATCGGGGGAGATTCCCGAATTCTGGGCTTCTGCCGGGAGAGGAGGGGGGGGAACGGGGGTCTCGGCTGGGCTTTGCGGGGGGGGGCAGATCCAGTCGCGGCCCTTCCTGGAGGAGAAGACCGAGTGGAGACCCACTCCTGCCCTCGGGATCTCCCTCGCTCCCTTTGGGATCTTACGGGCAGATCCCTGAGTGGAGCAGCCTCGTCAGGGATCGCCCGGAAGCTGACCGAAGCCAGACTGAACGAAGAGAGGTCGGTCAGCCTGGGAGGGAAGATGGGACCGTCCGGAGCCTCCGAGGGGGATCCGATCTGGAAGGGATCAGGAGGGATCTCCTGCCCATGAGAACCAATTAATCAATGGAACCTGGAATCGGGGCGGGGGGGGGGTTTCCATCCCTGGAGGTCTTCAAGAAGAAGGTTGGGCCGCCGTGTGTCCCGGGTGGTATAAGGGCTCCTGCCTCGAGCAGAGGGTTCGACTAGAAGATCTCCAGGGTCCCCTCCAGGCTATGAGGTCTCACCCTCCCTTCTCCCCACTTCTTTCCCCCCCAAGCCTTCCGCCAGCCCAGCCCCTCCTGCATCTGAGGGGGGGAAGGGAGGGAGGGGAAGGAAGCCCCGGACTATCCTGGCTCTGGGCTGAACCCCGACACGGCTCCGCTCCTGCAGCCCTTCAAGGGGGAAGAATTGTGAGAAGCCAAGGGGGCAACTCTCTGTGGGGCCTGGACCCCCTGGAGGAGTAAGAGGAGAGGAGGAGGAGGAACCCCTGCTAATCGGGAATGGTCCCCAGCGGAGCCCCCTCCCTCCCTCCCTCCCTCCCTCCCGGGAAATGACGCAACTTCCCATCTTCGGTGACCCCGGCTGCAGCATAGCGACCCCAGATGGGTGGGGGGATAGGACTCCCCACTCAGCACTGGAGGTTTCGTCTCAGGGCCCTTGAATGTGGGCATCGGTTGCCTGGGGGGTTAGGGAGGCTTTGTGTGTGTGTGTACGTGTGTCCGCAGTTCCCCCTCCACACATGGTCCAGACCTGTGGGGGGGGGGCTTCCTGCCCCCAAACTCAAACCCCTCAGGTTCTGGCTCCACTTTGAGATCAGATTGGTTTGGCATGATCTGTTCTGGACAAACCTGTGCTGGCAAACCTATAACTTCGTTTGCTTCTAGTTCTTCGCAGATCTGTTTTTTGATTCTCTTTTCCAGGATCTTCCCAGGTATTGAGGTTAGGCTGATTGGCCTGTAGTTTCCTGGGTCCTTTTCCAATCCTCGGGTACTTCCCCGGTAGTCCAGGATTTGTGGAGGATGTGGTTCTGATATAACATCTGGTATCGGTTGCCTGAGGAGTTTGGGAGTCTTTGTATGTGTGAGTGTGTGTGTGTGTGTACGTGTGTCCGCAGTCCCCCCCCCACATGGTCCAGACCTGTGAGGGGGGACTTCCTGCCCCCAAACTCAGCCGGTCGAGCCCAGGAGGAGCCCTCAACTTCTGGCTCCACTTTGCTCTATGCTCCCTCTGGGAACCGAAAGGGCATCTAGTCCACCCCTCCAGACACCCAGAGAAAAGGAGGCTCTGGTTGAGAATCATGAGGGGGGGCGCAAAAGGAAGTCCGCCCTCCCCTCCGGAGCTGGCATGAAACGCCCCCCTAAAATGCAGCCCCCCCACCCAGACTGAAGGGATTTTCCCCCCTCCCAACTTTCTCCGCTTCTCTCTCTGCGCCGAACTATCTCCTCCATCGGGTGAAGTCAAGGGAGGCTCTGCCCGGAGACCGATGACGCTGCACAAGGGAGAACTCCTATTGGTCCCTCCGCTTTCCTGGGCCCTCCCAGTTCCGAAGTTCGAGGAAAACGCCTCCTCCCCCCCCCAATCCAGACCCACTGAATCCGCCTCTGGGGCTGGGAGCCTCCGCGTCTCTTCTCTCGCTCTTGGGGGCGCTTGTGGGGCGGCATCCATGGACTCCGCTGGGCTCCCCCTGATGCTGCTGCTGGTCGGGGCGCTGGCCCGGATCCCCGGAAGCCAAGGGGGGAAGGAGACGCCCGGTAAGGAGGGGGCTCGTCGAGGAGGAGGGGGAGGTTGAGAGGGGCCGTCAGAGCCCCTGGGGGTGGGTTGGAAGAAAGGGGCTGGGACCCCAGAAGTGGGGAAAGGGGTGGAGGGGAAGACAGGCGGGAGCCTGCAGGAGCCTCGATCTCCACGTGGTCTCCGCCCCCTCCCTCAGGAGGACGGGGAGGGGTCGCGGGAAGGTAACCAAGGTGGGGTAAGAGGTAGCCTGGCCCCTCTCTCACCCCCCACCCCCCCGTTCTGGACTGACAGGCAGCCCCAGAGTCCCTGGGGTCAGTTTATAGGGAATGGAATGAAATGGAACAGAACAGAACAGAACAGAATAAAATATGGAAGGGAATGAAACGGAAGGGAAGGGAATAGAATAGGGAATGGATTGGAAGGGAAGGGAACAGGGAACAGAACGGAACAGAACAGAATAGAATATGGAATGGAATGGAATAGGGAATGAAACAGAACAGAATAAAATAGGGAATGGAATAGAACGGAACAGGGAATGGACTGGAATGGAATTAATTTTGTTGTTGTTGTTAGTTGCAAAATCGTGTCCGACCAATAGAATGGAATGGAATGGAATAGAATAGGATAGCATAGGATAGAATAGGATAGGATAGAATAGAATAGGGAATACAATAGGGAATAGAAAGAAGCAACCTGGAACTGAGGAGAAACTTCCTGACAGTTAGAACAATTAACCAGTGGAACAACCTGCCTCCAGAAGCGGTGAATGCTCCAACACTGGAAGTTTTTAAGAAGAGACTGGACAGCCATTTGTCTGAAATGGTATAGGGTTTCCTGCCTGAGCAGGGGGTTGGACTCGATGACCTCCAAGGTCCCTTCCAACTTTATTATTATTATTATTATTATTATGGAACGGAACGGAATGGAACAGAACAGAACATGGAATGGAATGGTTGTGGTCTACTTTTGTCGAATGCCATGCTCAAGTCTAAGTCTACTATGTCTACAGCATTTCGCTGGTCTACTAGTTTAGTCACTTTATCAAAGAATGAAATAAGATTGGTTTGGCATGATCCGTTTTCGACAAACCCCTGCTGGCTACCGGTTATGACTTTGTTTCTTTCTAGTTGTTCGCAGGTCTATTTTTTGATTATCTTTTCCAAGATCTTCCCAGGTATTGATGTTAAGCTGATTGGTCTGTAGTTTCCTGGGTGTTTCCCCCCCCCCTTTCTTGAAGATGGGAACCACATCAGCCCTTTTCCAGTCCTCGGGTACTTCCCCGGTGCTCCAGGATCTGTGGAGGATGTGGTGCAACGGTTCTGACATAACATCTGGCATCGGTTGCCTGAGGGGTTTGGGAGTCTTTGGGTGTGTGTGTGTGTGTGTACACGTGTGTCCGCAGTCCCCCCCACATGGTCCAGACCTGTAGGGGGGGCTTCCTGACCCCAAACTGAGCCGGCCGAGCCCAGGAGGAGCCCTCAAGCTCTGGCTCCACTTTGCTCTAGGCTCCCTCTGGGAACCGAAAGGGCATCTAGTCCACCCCTCCAGACACCCAGAGAAAAGGAGGCTCTGGTTGAGAATCATGAGGGGTGGGGTGCAAAAGGAAGTCCGCCCTCCCCTCCGGAGCTGACATGAAACGTACCCCTAAAATGCAGCCCCCCCACCCAGACTGAAGGGATTGTCCCCCCCCCCACTTTCTCCGCTTCTCTCTCTGCGCCGAACTATCTCCTTCATCGGGTGAAGTCAAGGGAGGCTCTGCCCGGAGACCGATGACGCTGCAGAAGGGAGAATTCCCATTGGTCCCTCCGCTTTCCTGGGCCCTCCCAGTTCCGAAGTTAGAGGAAAACGCCTCCTCCCCCCAATCCAGACCCACTGAATCCGCCTCTGGGGCTGGGAGCCTCCGCGTCTGTGTCTCTCGTCTCTTTGGGGGCGCTTGTGGGGCGGCATCCATGGACTCCGCTGGGCTTCCTCTGATGCTGCTGCTGCTGGCGGTGGCGCTGGCCCGGATCCCCGGAAGCGAAGGGGGCAAGGAGACCCCCGGTAAGGAGGGGGCTGGGTGGGGGGAGGAGAGGGGCTGGGAGGGGCCGTCAGAGCCCCTGGGGGTGGGTTGGAAGAAAGGGGCTGGGACCCCAGAAGTGGGGAAAGGGGTCGAGGGCAGGAGAGGCGGGAGACTGCGGGAGCCTCGATCTCCGCGTGGTCTCCGCCCCTCCCTCGCCGCATTTCCCCCGCAGGACGGAGAGGGATCCCGCTCCCCTCTTCTTGTGGACGAGGTGGGGCGGGGGTCGCGGGGGGGCAGCCCAGGTGGGGTAAGAGGCAGCTGGACCCCCTCTCTCGCCCCTACCCCCGTGGCTGGGTGGGAGGGGGACCTTGCGGACCCCGAATTAGCGCCTGAGCCCCGAAGTTTCTTGCACCGAAAGAGGAAGGAGTCGGAAAGCGAAAGTGAAAGGGGGAAACTGAGGCACTTTCAGAGCTGAATCCACAAAGGGCAGCAAAGAGTATAAGAAAAAAGAGGCTTTGTTGGCAAAAGTGTTTTTGCAACCTCAGTTTTTCTTCTGAATCTCCATTTTTTTTAAGGGGAGGGAAGAGTTGAGCTTGGATTCCTTCTTGGAGGAGACTCTGAATTTGGGGAGGAGACCCAGAACCCTCACCCCATATTCCCCCATTGCTGAATCGGGACCTGGAGGGGAGGGGGGAACTGAAGGAGAAGGATATTGGGGGGGGTCTGAATTGCTCCCCTAAATTGGCTCCCCAAAACTATCCCTTTAGTGAAGGGGGCTGGAGCCCCACCCTTTGAGACGGTCTTGGGGGGCTGCAGGGGGGGTCTTTTGGGGAGGGGGAGAGGAAAGAGGCCTCGAAAATCATCCAAAGGCGGCTAGTGGGGCTGAAGATGTGGGGAGAAGGACATCTTAAGGTACCCAGGGAAGGTGGGGGTTGAAGGGCTGGGAGAGCCCAGGAGCATGGGTGTGGGTATCCTGATCCCCTCCCCAACCCCCCCAAAGAGAGAGGGAAGCATGGATCTTATTTTCCCTCCAGCCCAGAGGGGGTCTCTTCCCTCCCCTCATATTTCCTGCCAGTTTGGGGGGCAAAGAGGCCCCACCGGGATCCAGCATTCCCTGCAGCAATTTAGGCCGAGTGCTGGACAAGCTGAACTTCTGCCTGCCTTTTTCCACCCTGGGGAGAAGGAGGAGGTCCCTCAGGAAGCTCCTCCCCTCCCTCATTATCCTCCCCTCCCCCGACCCCCACCAAGGGAGGGGGATCCCGCTGGGACCGACGGTTCCCCATCCCTCCTCCAGGGGGCGCCTTCCGGCAGTCCCTCGCGGCAGGTTTCCCTCCCCTCCTCTGTGACAAGCCTGTGTCCCACCTCTGGGAGAGGCTGGGAACCATGGGCCCTGGAGTCCCTCCTGACACTCTTCCTCCTCCTCCTCCTCCTCCTCCCCGCAGCCCATTTCCTGTACCAGGCGAAGTCTGACTGCCTCTTCCTCAACGGGACGCGGCGGGTGCGGTACCTGGAGCGCTACTTCTACGACCGGCAGGAGTATCTCCGCTTCGACAGCGACCGCGGGGAGTTCGAGGCCGTCACGGCGCCGTGGCAGTGGCTTGCCGAGGCTTGGAACAGGGATCAGCACCGCCTGCAGTACACGAAGGCCGAAGTGGATCGCTTCTGCCGACACAACTACGGGGTTTTCCAGAGCGCTTCTGTGGTTGGCCGGAGAGGTGAGTGCGGGGGGGGGGGAGCTCCATGGAGGGGGGGGGGAAATGCAGGGACCCCCCCTTTTTTTTCATTTCATTTATTAGGACTCTCCCGGATGAAGATTTGCCCCTTATGTATTCTGTGCTCTCCGATCTATTCATTGGTATTTATTGCTATTTAGCGGGGCTCTGGATGGCGTAGGATATAACATCATCCCTAAATAAAAATGTATAAAAAATAACGTTAAAAAATAAATTACCCTTAAAAAGTTTTGAAATTCTACAACGATGACAATTAAAATGCAAAATATTCCTCTCCTTCCCATCGGTCCCACGATCTTCCTTCTCTCCCCAAGGTCCAAAGTTTCCCCTGCCCAGAAAAAAAACTTCTTTCCAGAATATTACACCAAATATTATATGTTTTTCTGGGGGGGGGGGGAGGAATCCAGCAAGGTCTCTCTCTTTCTCAGTATATAGATATATTTCAATATATGCTATATAATATTTCAATATAATATTTTATATTAATAAATCAATATTTCTTTATTGATTTACGTATCAACTTTTAAAACCATCTCTCTCTCTCTCACAGAGGGACTTTGCGTGGCATACACACAAAATATAAAACCACCAAAATAATCTATACAGTTTAAGATTTAAAAGGCAGGAATGATTACAATCCAGTGATAAAAATTCATTGAAAGGGGGAGGGCTTCAGGATGCTGACCAGCCCCACGGCTGCATCCTCCTCTGTGCCCCCCAAGCAAAACCCCAGAGCCTAGATCCCTCCCTGCCCCCCATCCCAGGCAGGAGGGTCGGACCCCTCCCCACCTCCTTCCCCCCGGGGGGGGGGGGAAATGGCCGGTTCCTGCGCCTGGGAAGGAGGCTGGACGACTGCAGGGAGAGGATGGTCTGGTGGGGTCTCCCTCCGAATCCCCCGAAAGGAGCCCCAGGGTCAGTGCATGTCTAATTAAAAGAAGGATACCATTTAGAGGGTTGATCCCAGAGGAGATGTTGGTATCTTGGCAGGAGAGAAAGATTAAGATAGGCAGCCTGGACTGAGCAGGAGAATTCTATGAACAGCTGGAAGGGGTGGAAGAAGAGAATAGTAGTAAGGAAGAACTAGAAGCCAGGAAGACCAACAGCCGGAGCCAAAAGAAATAGAAGGAGAGATAGAAAGGAAGGAAGGAAGAAAAAGGACAAAAGGTGTGGCTTTTCTCGCTGCCAGCGGGCTCACCACAAGGTGAGTTAAAATCAAGTCATAGGAACCTTTAGGAGGTTCATTTAAATATTTCAATATGCGCTTCCATTTTTTAGACGTGAGGTCCCCTGAGGGGGGATAAGTGGGATATTTTCTCCAAATGAATTTCAACAATTTGACCAGATCATTCCCTGAAATTGAAGATAAGGGCTTGCCATGGTTCATAGAAATAATTTTTGCAGCCTTGACTAGGTCTCCAAGTTCTCGGAGGTGCGTAACCTGGCCCTTGGACAACCCTTTCCCCATACTCACTAAGTCTGACGACTGCGGAGCGCCTCAGTGGCGAGAGTACGGGGGCGTCGAGGCAAACAACCAGGACCGGGATCACGTCGGGGTCACCAGTTGTGGCTTTTCTCGCTGCCAGCGGGCTCACCACGAGGGGGTCCGGGCAGACCTGCGCCGGACGGAGTGAGAAATAAGACACAGAGTCAATTTCTCCTCGGGATGAAATGAGCCCAGAGTGTGATCTGACCCATTGTTTTATTTGGTAACATATATGAAAAGGTGCATGCTTGTTACATGATTGGCTGCGTGTGCAGGTGATTAAGTAAGTTAGCATACAATTGGTTACATCTTGTTGCAGGGTAGGATAAGTCCTAAATAGCGTTCTAACATATGATTGGTTAATGCTTTCTATAGGATGTGGTTGCTGGCATAGGATGCGGTTAACTATCATGGTTTGTGCAAAGGCAGGTGCAAACTTATTGTTCCTTGGTTCTTCTACTTGCCCCGTTGCTGTGGCTTTTCTAGCTAGCTCGCTTTCTTTCAGAGGATGTGGTTGTGCCCCATTTTTGTCCTAGTCTTCTAGTACGCAAGCTGGCCCTTGGCCTAGTCTTGCTATAGAAGCTTGAACCATAAAAATCCCAACATCTCCTCTGTTTCAAATTTTTAAAGGTAGGTTTCCTGCCCTGTGGGTTGGTGGTCCTCCGACTCCCACCCATCCAGGGTAGGTGTTGACCTACATAATTGCATATTGACAGATTCTGACTCATCGTCAGAGTCTGGTGTGCAGAGGGATGCTTTCTCCACATCTTCTTCAGATGGTACTGGTTGGTAATGGTGACGTTCCAGTATCATGTTTTCCAAAGTACCTATTTTGCTTTGCACAAAGCTTTTTAAGCGAGATAAAATACAAGGACCAAATATGCATGCAAGGAATAACAATACCAGTGGTCCTGCTATGGCACTTATCAGGGTGGTCAACCATGGAGAAAAGTTGAACCAGGATTGGAACCATCCTTGTTGATCCTCCCTTTCCTTTTTTCTTTTATTCAGGCCCTCCCTGAGTTTGGTCATGGAGTCCTGTACTATGCCAGAGTGGTCTGCATAAAGGCAACATTCTTCTCCTAAGGCCACACATAACCCCCCTTCTTTTAGAAAAAGCAAATCAAGTCCTCTTCTGTTTTGTAAGACTACTTCAGAGAGGGAGGTTAAGGATTTTTGTAAGTGCGAGATAGAAGTTTCTATTCTCTCTAAGTCTTCATCAATGGCAGCTCTAAGGTTGTGGTACTGAGTGTACCCATGTGCGAAGGAAGCTATTCCAGTTCCTGCTCCTGTCAGGCCAAGTCCTACCAAAATAGCTATTGTGAGAGTGGAGATAGGTTCTCGCTTGTGTCTTATGAGTTCTGATCCTGAATAGGTTTTATAAACTTCTTCTGCTGTGTGGATGTATATGCGTGGTATGACCTGGACAAGGATGCAAAAGCCTTTGGTGGTTATCACATGGCCGTGGGCACAGGCTGTGAGGCCTGTGGAGCAGGCCCACCATCCGTCTCTAGGTGGTATGTAAAAAAGTGTTGTGTTAATCGTGTTATGTGTGGCGTTGCAGTATTGTTCATATTGCGTGGGTACCTGTCCAGTGCAGGTTCCCTTACCTGACATTGACTGCAGTGTTTGTGAGCCATGTTTCCATCTGCATGTGTTGTCATCTGAGGAGGTGTTGTATGGAGAGACAAACCCTACAGCCTCATAATATGGGGGTTGAACATTATAACAAAACCAGCAGGCTGCAGTAAGGTTAGGATGGGTGCTATTTACCAATTGATAGGTGGCAATGACAATGTCCCAAAGAGGGTTTCCAGGGCGTCTCTGTGAAGGAGAGTAAGAATGATCAATAGGAGTAGGCGGATTTTTCTCAAAAGTACCGGTGGGTTGAGAGGGTGGCACCTTACGGTCAGTTAGTATATTGTTGGGGCCTATCGGTACCGGGGGTTCTATGGGGGTTTGTATTAGTTTTATGGTAAAAATGTTCCCTAGCTTGTTGGTTTTATCATAAACACGACCTCCCCAAGTAATTCCAACCTGCCACCCCCCGTGCCTTTTTCCCTGGGTGGTGAAGGAAATCTTAACCGGATTACAGTTAAAGTGTACTCTGCTTGGGTCTTTTTCACATTTGACATTCCGACCAGTCCGTTTGAGTATAATAAAATCACCTTTGAGGGGGGGGTCCCATGTTATTTCCCCCGTGGAGACACAGTCCCAGTGTGCGCAAAAATAGGCGCTTTCTCCCCCACACTTGTTCCGGTGTGCTGTGTCTTTCATATAGCCAGGGCAAACATAGAGGGACCACCACTTGATCCATTGGTGGCTAGTGATGGTGGTGGCCCCCAGCATGATGCCAAAGTCAAAGTACAGGTCAGGAAACCAGGATCCTGGCACAGCTATGGACGAAGTGGAGTTCAGGATGTTTGCGTGTTTGTCCAATACTACCCACGTAAAATTTTGGGGCTGGTGAGGATTGTGGAGGGCAAGAAAGGCGTCAAGATGCTGTCTCTCCGTCAGTAGGCAAAGTGTTGTTAGGAACATTGTTTTTAGGATCAGGCTTGGGATGATGTGGGTGAACATGGCGACCTGGAACTCACAAGGTGTTGTCTGGGAGTACAAAGTCACACATCAATGGTTGCAGGCTCAAGAGACAGGGAGGCTGCCGGCAGAGATGGGCGGGGTGCTGGAGCAAAGTAGGGCCGGACGCAGCGACCAGGAACCCACAAGACTTTTTCAGGCAGTTGGACTGCTGCGTAGCCTCTCCCCCAAGTAATGAGATCAACGGGCCCTTTCCAGGAAGGATCAGGGAGTTGACGATACCAAACCTGTGGTCGGGGAAGAGAAAGGGAGGAGGAAGAAAAATGCCTCTCGGCTGCAGAGGTAGGTGGATTGCCTGTTAAGTTTAAAAAATTTAATGTATAAAGGCAAAGATTAAGAATGTCTTGCACTGCTGGGAGGCTTGGGGGCGTTTTTCCCCTGGTTTCAGAATAGCGGTCAAGTGCATTTTTGAGCGTTTGGTTAGCTCTTTCCACAAGGGCTTGGCCTTGACTGTTGTAAGGAATTCCAAATTTATGATTAATTCCCCATTTGGTGCAGAAAGTAGCGAAAATTGCACTGGTATATGCGGCACCATTATCTGTTTTTAACTCATTTGGGCGTCCCAGCGATGCAAAGGTTCGAATGCAATGATTGATGACATGTTTTGTGGTTTCACCTCTTTGAGGCGTAGCCATGATGAACCCAGAAAAAGTATCAATAGATACATGTATATACTTCCATGGGGAAAAGGAAGGATATTGGGTAACATCCATTTGCCAAATTTGACAACATTCTGTCCCTCTGGGGTTAACTCCCATGGGAATAGAATGTGCCTGTTTACTACAAGTAGGACATTGTTGTAAGATAGCAGTGGCCTCTCCTGGTGTTAGGCCAAACTGTTTGATGAGAGCTTTTTTATTCTGGTGAAAGTACGAATGACTTTCCCAAGGTGTGGGGGTTGAAAGAGTGAGTGCTTGATTAGCGGCAGCCGCTGCAGCGGAATCGGCCACATCATTGCCTTCCTGAAGTATTCCAGGAAGAGGTTGGTGGCTTCGAATGTGTGAAACGTGAAAAGGGAAATGTCGAGCAGAAATAAGTGTCTGCAGTTTGAGAAACAAAGAGAGCAATTCAGCATCGAGGGAGGGGGCCAAGTATGACTCATAGAGAGAGCTAACAATTTGAGTGACATACAAACTGTCCAGGATGAGGTTAAAAGGTTTGTCAAGAAAGTTTTGAAAAGCCAATATAGAAGCAAAAAGTTCAGCTCTTTGGGCAGATTTTTGAGGAGGAGTAATCTTGATTTGCCATTTACCGTCCTGTTGCCAAACACAGGCACCATAAGACTTGCTGCCATCGGCAAAAACAGTAAGAGCATCGGGTAGTGGTTGGGGAGAAAAAGGGGAATTCCAGGAAAAAGGAATGGTTCTTAAAAGTAGCAGCCGTGGGTCTGGTGGCGGATGGCAGGAGACTTCTCCTGGCCATTCAGCAAGTGCGAATTGTAATTCATCAGAGACAGACAACAAAGATTCCCAAATAGACAAAGAAAAAGGAACATACAACATGGATGGTTCTATTCCAGCAAGAAGTTTGCTTCTGGATCTGATCTTTATAATAAGCTGTGCTAACTGTGTAGGCTTAGGGGTTAGAGAAGTGCGAGAGGTATGAGGGAGATGAAACCATTCTAAAACCAGAAGTTTCTGATCCTTTTGCACTAGTGCTCCAGTAGGGAGCACTACAGTGTTGACAATGAGCATGCCAAGTGGGATGTTGGGGGCAAGTCTGTCTACCCATATGTGTTTTAGGGTTTGGTTGACTTGATGCATGGCATGTGTTTGTTGATCGGTCAGTTGTATGCGGTGTGATGGGTGAGAGCCTTGTGTGAGAGCAGTGAAAAGTGGAGATAGTTGGGCAGTGGTTAGACCTGTGTAAGAGCGGACCCAATTTAGGGTCCCTAAATATTGTTGTAACTGGACTAAAGTGGGGTTATTTGAAAGGTGGAGGGTTGGCACATTAGGGGCTGCTGCTGACCTGAGTACTGTATGTCCTAAATAAGAAAAAGGAGGGTGGGATTGGATTTTTTCTGGGGCTACAGTAAGTCCACCCTTCTGAAGGATATCTAAAAGTTTTGGCAGTTCTTGTTTGACTGTGCCTGGTGGCCCGGGCGCAGCGATAAGAATGTCATCCATGTAATGATACACAAGAAAAGAAGGAAACAAAGAACGAAAAGGTTGGAGAATTTTATCTACATAATATTGACACATGGTGGGGCTGTTGAGCATGCCTTGAGGGAGCACCTTCCATTGGTATCTAGTTGTGGGTTTGGCATTATTAAAAACTGGAACTGTAAAAGCAAATAATTGCTTATCTTTAGGGTGCAAAGGAATTGAAAAGAAACAATCCTTTAAGTCAATTATTATAAGATCATAATCTTTAGGAATCAAATTTGGATTGGGGAGGCCACATTGTAGGGCTCCCATAGGTTGAATAATAAGATTAACTTTTCTGAGATCGTGAAGAAATCTCCATTGTCCCGATTTCTTTTTTATTACAAAAACAGGAGTATTATAAGGACTCAAGGAAGGTTCAATATGTCCTTTCTGGAGTTGTTCTTTTACAAGCAAAGAAAGCGCAGCAAGTTTTTCCTGAGTCAGAGGCCACTGGTCTACCCACACCGGGGTGTCAGATTTCAGCGAAAGAGGTAGTGGAGCAGGGGTTGAGAAAACCATTGTCAGTCAAGAGTTAATCTAGCGTGAAACTGCTGCATAAGATCTCGCCCCCATAAATTAATATGCAAAGGAAGAATGACAGGTTTAACAAAGGCAATAGTTGGTGTATCCGGGGATTTTACTGGAAGCCAATTTCTGCTGACCTGGGCGTGCTGAACACCTCCGACGCCACGAACTGACGGAGAGGAGTCAGTGGGCCAGGCAGGGGGCCATTCTTCAGAGCGGATTACTGAGACGTCCGCACCGGTATCTAGAAGACCAGAAAAGATTGGCCTTGTATTACGAAAGTTACAACCGGGCGACTTCTTAGTGGTTTTTGTATTGTTAAAACATTGGGAGGAAAGGAAGTAGTAACAGCGGGGGGGCAGGGAAGAGGAATCATAGTAGCAACAATATCTCCTTCATTAATGTGAACCTCTACAGTAACCATAAAAGCCAAAGCAAGAGAGGAAAGATCCTCAGAATCTCGAAGAAAGGGTGAAGCAAGAACACCTTGGTGAACTAAATAACGATGGGGAAAAATTATAGCAGGGGTGATTTCAGGTTCAGGGACAGCGATAGCAGGTTTAAGAGAGACAAAATAAGTGGTTGCAGGGAGGGGAGCAAAGACCGACTCAGCCGCTCTAAGTTCAATGATGTCTGGAGGTAATTCTGGGTATTCCTCCTCAGCCTTGGGAGCGGGGCTAGCTGAAAACCCCTTATCTAGTTTCCCGAAGTTGGGGGAAAATCACGGCAATTGTTAGCCCAGTGGAATCCTTTCCTGCACCTTGGACAGACCGTTCGTGGTTTGGCCGGTCGATTGCGGGCGCCTAAAGCAGCTCCGCCGCCTGGAGCCCGACAAGTTGATTTAAAGTGTCCGGGCTTTCCACAATTGAAACAATTGCCTGAAGGGCGTTGGCCCGGTGTTTGTAAAGCAGCGGCCAGCGCCTCCATTTGGAAAACGGTTGAACCCACTTTGCGGCATGCTTTAAGGTAATCAGCAAGGTTCATCACCGGGTTGGAAAGGAGGGGGCGAAGGACTTCCTGACAATCAGTATTCGCATTTTCATATGCGAGACGTTTGACCAATTCAGTCCTAGCCTCCTCATTGTCAACCTGTCGAATAACTGCTTGAGACAGTTTGTCTATGAAGTCAGAATACTGTTCATTGGGCTTC
Organism: Azemiops feae; assembly: GCA_023970755.1. Lineage (NCBI taxonomy): Eukaryota > Metazoa > Chordata > Lepidosauria > Squamata > Viperidae > Azemiops > Azemiops feae. The sequence goes on along the minus strand of JALGBA010003886.1, from coordinate 48,374 downwards.
TGATGGATAGAAGCAAAGGAAGAAACGGATGACTTAGGGTCATCCACTTTAAGAAAGGCAGATAAAATTATAGGATTAAGCAAAGGAAATAAGGCAGGGGGGGAGGCAATTTGCAGTGCAATGGTATTAACCCTACCCTCCCCTAAAAGATGATCAGCAGTGATGGCAACTGGGAGGTTCCCGCGGGCCACTGCCGCACGTACCCCTTGCCGCCAAACGGACTCAAAGATTAGGAATTGCGAAGAAGAAAGAAGCATGGTAGCAATATTTTTCCAATCTTCCGGGATCAGTTCATAGCTGTTAGCCATGGAAGTAAGCAGACCCCTGGTATAGGGACTTTGAATCCCATATTCTGCCACCGCCTTTTTGAGATCTTTAACCATTTTAAAATCAAGGGGTAGATGACCTCGAATTTTTTGATTGGGATTTTGCGGGTCATCTACAAGGCCAACAGGAAACATCTGCAAATCCTCTAAAGAAAGGTTTCCTGTCGCCATCGCTCTCTTCAGTCCAGCTGTAAAAGCAGACTGAGGCGAGGTCTCCGCGTCTCCACTTGGTGGAGGCGGAGGGGGGGCAGATGGCGGAGATGTTTCATTTGAAGAGGCAATGTTGGAGTATTTTGCCTGAGAACATTTTTTCTGCGTAAAGGCGTCCTCATATGGAGGTGGAGACGCAGCGTTGAGCGCCATGACATCGCTCGAATCTTTAGTAGTTTTTTCATAAATTTCCAAACTGTCAACAATTACCTGACAGGTTAAAATCAAATCATAGGAAGCTTTAGGAGGTTCATTTAAATATTTCAATATGCGCTTCCATTTTTTAGACGTGAGGTCCCCTGAGGGGGGATAAGTGGGATATTTTCTCCAAATGAATTTCAACAATTTGATCAGATCATTCTTTGAAATTGAAGATAAAGGTTTGCCATGGTTTATGGAAATAATTTTTGCAGCCTTGACTAGGTCTCCAAGTTCTCGGAGATGCGTAACCTGGCCCTTGGACAACCCTTTCCCCATACTCACTAAGTCTGACGACTGCGGAGCGACTCAGTGGCGAGAGTACGGGGGCGTCGAGGCAAACAACCAGGACCGGGATCACGTCGGGGTCACCAGTTGTGGCTTTTCTCGCTGCCAGCGGGCTCACCACGAGGGGGTCCGGGCAGACCCGCGCCGGACGGAGTGAGAAATAAGACACAGAGTCAATTTCTCCTCGGGGTGAAATGAGCCCAGAGTGTGATCTGACCCATTGTTTTATTTGGTAACATATATGAAAAGGTGCATGCTTGTTACATGATTGGCTGCGTGTGCAGGTGATTAAGTAAGTTAGCATACAATTGGTTACATCTTGTTGCAGGGTAGGATAAGTCCTAAATAGCGTTCTAACATATGATTGGTTAATGCTTTCTATAGGATGTGGTTGCTGGCATAGGATGCGGTTAACTATCATGGATTGTGCAAAGGCAGGTGCAAACTTATTGTTCCTTGGTTCTTCTACTTGCCCCGTTGCTGTGGCTTTTCTAGCTAGCTCGCTTTCTTTCAGAGGATGTGGTTGTGCCCCATTTTTGTCCTAGTCTTCTAGTACGCAAGCTGGCCCTTGGCCTAGTCTTGCTATAGAAGCTTGAACCATAAAAATCCCAACAAAAAGGAAGAAAGAGGAGTAGGTTTGAGAACAAACACATAAGTAGAACACACAAGTAGAATAATGGAAGAGGAGATTAGACTAATATCAATTAATGTTGATGGATTAAATGCACCCGCTAAAAGAAAACAAACATTAACAAAATTAGTAAAACAAGGTACAGACATAGCTTGTCTACAAGAGGTACACATAAAAGAGCAACATAGGAAATACTTAGAATTCCCGAAATTAGGAGTACTACACACAGCACTAGCAGAACAAAAACAGAGGGCAATAGCGGTCTATATTAGGAAAGAAATTAAAGCCAAATTGAAATATCAAGATACAGATGGAAGAGTGCTAATGATAGAATTACAAATTGAGCAGAAACCATGGCTGTTGGTGATAATTTATGCTCCAAATGAGAACCAAAAAGAATTCTGTAATAAATTACATGAAAAACTTATAGAAATTGGACAGGAAAATATTTGCATAGTAGGAGATTATAATGCGGTAGTGAATGTAAAAAAGGATTATATCAGCAACACGAAAAATAAAAAGAAACGGAAAATATTACCAAAGACATTTTTTGAGATGGCACGAGAATGTAATTTATCTGATCAATGGAGGAAACGGAACCCCCCAAAAAAGGAATATACTTTTTTTCTCGAATCTGCATAAATCTTGGTCTCGGTTAGATATGGCATGGATGAATGGAGAGGTAGGACAAGATATAGAAACAATAGAAATAATGTCAGATACATGGGCCGACCATCATCCCCTGAAAATAGTCTGGAAAGGGCAGAAAAAAGTAAGGAGAAGGTGGACATTGAACTCCCACATTTTAAAGGAAAAAGAATTTATTGTAAGGATTAGAAAAGAAATGGAATTATTTTTTAAAGAAAATACAAAACAACAAACATCACTACAAATTATATGGGACACAGCTAAAGCATATTTAAGAGGTATAGCAATAGCTTTTACAGCAAAAAAGAATAACGCAAAACATACTTCGGGAGGAGATTAAAAAATTAGAATCTAAATTACAAAGGGAGCCCCAGGATGAAATCATTAAAACGGAAATGGTTTTGGCTAAACATAAACTAAATATGATAGACCAGGAGGAAATGGCAAGACAATTGAAAATAGCAAAACACAATTTCTTCGAACATGCAAACAAGCCTGGGAGGTGGCTCGCTTATAAATTTAAAAAAGAGAAGGAAAAAAGATTTACTCAGGAACTACAAGACGAAAACGGAGAGTTGCAATATAAAATGGATAAAAAGAAAAAAATAATTCAGAATTATTTCGAGTTACTCTACAAAAAAGAGGAAATAGATGTGGAAAATACAAAACAATATTTAAAGGTTAACGGCTTGCCAGAATTAAAAGAAGGACAGAGAGAGATATTGAATAAGGAAATAACAAGTGTGGAATTAAGAACCGCAGTGCAAAAACAAAAAAATAATAAAGCCCCGGGGCCAGATGGACTTCCAGAGGAGGTGTATAAGATTCTCTGTGAGGATTTCAAAACGACATTATTAGAAGTGTACAATGATGTGTTGGAGAAAGCCAAATTACCAGACTCCTGGACAGAAGCTAATATATGCCTCATCCCAAAAGAAGGTACAGACCCCAAGCAGATAAAAAATTATAGGCCAATCTCGTTGTTGAACACGGATTATAAAATTTTTACTACTATAATTGCGGAAAGACTGAACTTAATATTAAATGATATAATACATTCAGATCAAAATGGCTTTTTACCCACAAGACAAATTACGAATAACACGAGAATGGTGTTAAATGTCTTGGAATATTATGAAGCACATCCTGAAAAACAGGTGGCACTAATATTTTTAGATGCCCAGAAAGCATTTGATAATCTTAATTGGCAGTTTATGTCCCAACAGATTGAGGACGTGAGATTTGGAGGGAAGTTCGAGAAAATGATAAAGGTAATATATAAGATACAAAAGGCTACATTGATAATTAATGGGGATCATACAGAGAAATTTGAAATAAATAAAGGAGTAAGACAGGGATGTCCAATGTCACCTCTACTTTTTATTTTGACTTTAGAAGTGCTATAAGATGTTCCTCAATAAAAGAGGATAATTATAAAAAATTGACACTACAAATGAAAAAAGATTTAGAGGTTTGGGGAAAATTACAATTATCATTATTAGGAAGGATTTCTGTGATTAAAATGAATATATTACCAAAATTATTATAACTATTTCAGACAGTCCCAATAAAATTAGAGAAAAAATTCTTCAAAGAATTAGACAAAATGATTAATAAATTTATTTGGTTGGGTAAAAAAGCACGAATAAATATCAAAACGTTACAAGATAGTAGAAGTAGAGGTGGCCTTGGGCTCCCAAAATGGGAAACTTATTACCAAGCAGCTGGGTGACTTTGGATTAGGGATTGGATAAACTTAGATAATAAAAGGCTTTTAATGATTGAAGGACATGATTTGCAGGCCGGTTGGCATGCCTTCTTATGGGGAAAATACAAGAAGACACACACATATTTTTACCGGCACCAGATAAGAGATGCGCTGATTTGGACGTGGAAAAAGGTCAAAAAGAAATACTATACGAAAATTCCAAATTGGGCCTCACCGATGGAGGCAATGATTCACCCAAATACATTGGACAAAAAAAAGATGATGAGATATAAAGAACTGTTAGACAACCAAGGAAATCTCAAATCAAGGGAAGAATTAAAAGAACAGGGAATAATTATAGATTGGTGGCCATACCTACAGATACAGTCAAAATATAGTAAAGATATTGGATAAAATATTGATAGGCAAGGAAGGAAATTTTTTAACAAAAACTTATAAATACTTACTAGAGGTAGAATTGGAAGAAGAAATAGTAAAAGGTCCAATGATAGCATGGGCACGAAATGTGGGCCGAAATATAGAATTAGAAGAATGGGAAAGAGTATGGAACAAAAATTGCAAATTAACATTGTCAACTGCATATAAAGAAAATCAATATAAAATGTTTTATAGATGGCATTTAACACTGGCGAGATTGGCTAAAATGTATAAAAATATGAATCCGGATTGTTGGAAGTGCAAAAAGAAGGAGGGAACATTCTACCATATGTGGTGGCAATGCCCCAAAGCAAAGATTTATTGGGAACAGATAAGGAGATGGATACAGGAGATAACAAAAGAACAAATTGAACTCAAACCCGAATTATTTCTACTAGGTATAATTAATCCAAAGATAAAAAAACAACTCCAATACATCATTGTACACATAACAGCGGCACGTATTGCGTATGCGCAGTGTTGGAAATGTGAAAATATACCAACAAACGATATGATTATTCACAAAATACTAGAATGCGCTGAGATGTACAAGCTTACTCTAGAAACAAAAGACAAGGAAGCAACAGAATTTTAGGAGATATGGAATAAGTGCTACGTTTGGTTAGAACAGAGAAACAAAAATGTATGAAAATTAATGTAAATAACTGTAAATAAATGTAAGAGACATATGACACAGAACTGTTAAAGGGAAAAAATGTATTTTGTTCGTTGTAAAGTGAAAAAGGAAAAATAAAAATATATAAAAAAATTAAAAAAATAAAAAAAATAAAAAAAAATAAAAAACGAAAGGACCCCCAGGGAGGATCCTCCACAGCACAAGGGAGACCCCGAGATCCCCCAAAAGCTCTTCTGTCCATCCTGCTCCAAAAGGGGGAATCGGGGTCTGTCGGTCTTCAGTGGGGGGGGGGGAATAAGTTCTTCCTCAAGAGGATTCGAGCAATTATGGGGAGAAAATGGCTGCCCCTCATTAGGGCTCCTTTCCTGTGGACGGAGCATCCTTGGACCTCAGCCAGGCATCCGACAGAGGAGACCACAACTTTCTTCTTCTGAAGCTGGAAAAAGGTGGAATAGAGTAGACAACATCACCCCCAGATGGATTTGCAGCTGGCTGACAAGCCTTACTCAAGGAGTAGCCCTCAATGGCGCCACATCTGCATGGAGGGAAGGGAGCAGTGGGGAACCACGATGCTCCATCTTAGGCCCAGGAAACTCTCCAATATCTTCATCAATGACTCAGAGGAGGGAATTGAAAGGGAAACTCAACAGATTTGCACAGGACACCAAACTGGCAGGAGCAGCCAACACCCCAGAAGACAAGCGCAGGATCCAAAAAGATCTGGACAGACTCGCACGAGGGACCCTGTCCAACAAAATGAGTTTCAATGTGGAGAAAAGGAAAAAAAGAAAAAAACAAAGGTACAAGGACAGATTAGGCGAAATCTGGCTCAAAATCAGGGGTTCCTAATGGGGAGCATCACACTGGAGGTAGCTGTTGAATTAAGAGGCAATCCCCCCTCCCCCCTCACACGTCCTGTTCCTCCCCATCTTTTAACTATAATTTTATCTTGATTGGGAATTCCATTTTTATTGCTATAGAAATATTTATCTGTTAGGATTTTTAATGTTTTTTTTTAAAACAAGTTTTATTAATTTTCCAGTTTTACAAAGATCCAAATATTAAGGAAGCAGCGTGGTGATTGGGTAATCAATAATCCAATAACAAGATCTTTCGTACATGTCTCAGGTTACATCATCAAAAATTCCTTCCCTATTTCCCTTGATTATTATATCACATTCAAATTAATACATTGCTAGTTCTAACTTGATCAGTTAAGACATTTATCAATATATTTTAACTTATACATATCCATATCCTGTTTTAAAATTTTACCTAATTTCAATTACAGTATTCCAAATTAGCTTAATATCCGTAGTATTTAGATTTTGGGTAACCCAAATTTCCCTTATTTCATTACAAAATAGTTGTCATATCTAAAATACACATATTGTTTACTTAAATAGATTCTTAATCCAACTTCCATATTATAATTCAAAACTATTATTCTAATGGCTAGTTTTTATTTCCCTTGTAAATCTAAGTCCTAAATATTAAATCAATTAATATCTTTTAAAATCTCCTTAGCCCATTAAGTAAGATTTTAGGCTCTTCCATTATAAGTCAAAAAATCCCATTTTTAAATCTAACTCTAGCTTTCTTTTTGTGCCAAGCAGGCTTCCATACCAGTGCCTTTAAATCCTCAGGTGGGTCTCCCTTCATTCCTACACATGTTATTTGAATCAAGGGAGACCATCCAGTTATCAATTTTTCAATGGAACTGGCCCTTTGTAATCATTGGATTGTTGGCCTAATAGTTCAAATCTCCATGTTTGGTTTGGTATATTTGTCGTCAGTTCAATCTGGTCTTCTTCTTCTTCCGGTTTCATCTGGCTTAGGTAAGAAGTCATGTCCAATGTTGTAGTTGTTGTTTGGTTGTGTAGGTTGTCTAGGTTCTCAATATGCTGTACTTGTTGATCTTCAGCAGCCTCCATCTTAGTGTTGCTTTCTTCAGTTTCTGTTGCTTTTTGAATTGCATTTTAGTTGAAATCAAGGTTTGACTGTCAAAGTTCTCAGTAGATTGTGCTTGGTGTTCTTTAAAATCCACTTTAATATTAATTTCTTCCTCTTCTGTTGCTTTTGGGATTGTAAGTTCATCAGTTGAAATCGGCTTCATTTTGTAAATTTAGTGTGGCACCTTTATCTTTCAATCTGGAGTTCATTAGCTCAGTAGCTTCAAGAATTTTTTCAAGTATAAGTTTATAGTTAAGTTGTGGGTAGTATTCCTCCATTTCTATGGTGTTTACAGATAGTCCTTTAGTGGAGGCTGTTTTTGATAAAAGTCAGTAAATGTCCACCTCCACTACTCCTAGAAGTTGTTTTCACCACCCAGCTGTTTCAAATTCTTATCTTTTTTAGATAGTACCAAGGACAAATCTAGGGATAAGCAGGTCTCAGAGTAAAAAAAAAATCAGTTGCTATATCAGGCTTCCCCACAAGATGTCCCTGATAGCATGTAAAGTCTCTCTCCAAACTCAAGTTAGGCTTTTATCCAGTTTTTTTAAAAAAAATTCTTTTCCAACTTAACAAGTAGATAAGGTAATAGGTCTCCGTAGAAATAGGAACTTTTTGGGACCCCAAATATCCAAAAGGTACAAGTCCAGTTATTTAGTTCTTTAGTTTAGTTGTTCTTTTCTTTTCTTTTCTTTTCTTTTCTTTTCTTTTCTTTTCTTTTCTTTTCTTTTCTTTTCTTTTCAAAGCTTTAATTTCCCAAGGTAGGCAGATGCCGCCATGTTAAAAGGGGGGAAGAAATTTCAAGAGGCTTTTAAAGGAAGGATACAAGAAAGGTAAGGTAAGGTCTCACCCCATTCCTCCGTGGTGCTTTCGTTGTGCTTGGTGGTAATTTTGGCTTTCGGCTGGTACAGCTTACTGATCGGCCGTTGGTCCAAAGGAGCTGTCTCGGATCAAACGGAAGGACTGCCGTCCTTCTGCGATCTGTCGAGGGTCCTCCTCATGGTCGTCACCCCTCCAGGGCGACTTTCGACCCTTTTCAGGGTCTCCCAACGAAGAAAAACCGGATGGCAGAGAGAGCGTTCTCATCGTACGTCCGCTGGCACTATGATCGCAAACCGGAGGCCTGGATTTTAAATGTTTTAATGCTGTAAGCTGCCTAGAGTCATTTTATCATGAGATGGTGGCAAACAAATTTAATAAATAAATAAATATATGTTCCGCTATTATACCTAATAATGTGATTTTATTTTGAATGAGATCCCTACAATTATCTGAAACATGCTGTGTGTGTCTTCCCCGTCTTCTGCGTCTCTTTCCAGCTCCACCACATCTGGCAGGAAATTCCTTCTGTCTCGGGGTGTTTCCAGTGTTTATTCCTGTTGGACTTGTGCAATTTGATGATGGAAACTGATCCCAACCGGGAAGGATTTATGTTTTTTCATCTTTCAGGATCCCCTTTAACTTCTTGCTGCAATTTGCTTTGGAAATGACTTAAAACCCAGAATAATTTCAGGAGTGAAAAGGGATCTTGGCTTGAACTAACTCACTTTGTCTCCCATTCTGGCCCCTCCTATGTCTCCCCCGTGTCCCTCCTTCCTCTCCTCCCTTCCAGCCAAGCCCACCGTCTCCATCTCTCCCACCAAGCTGGAACCCGCTTCCCCCCACACCATCCTCCTCTGCACCGCGAGGGGCTTCTACCCCGTGGAGATCGAGGTCCAGTGGCTGAAGAACGGGCGGCTGGAGGAGGAGGGCGTGGCCTTCGGGGAGGAGCTCCAGAATGGAGACTGGACCTACCAGCTCCAGGTGATGCTGGAGACCCAGCCCCAGCGGGGGGACGTCTACACCTGCCAGGTGGGGCACGCCAGCCTGGAGGCCCCCATCACCGTCCAGTGGGGTGAGTCCCTCCCCTCCCTTCCCTCCTGGTCTGGGGACCCTCTCCTGCCCTGAGAAGGGGAGGAGAGACCCTCCCTGTTGGGGGGAGCCAGAAGGGACCCTCCTTGGGGGGGGAAGCTGGCCTTGATCCTCCTGCTCAGGGGCGGCTCCTCCTTCCCCAGAGCCCCGTTCCTCCAACTCGGCCAAGAGCAAACTCTGGACGGGGATTGTGTCAGCCGTGATCGGGGTGATCTTCTTTGCAATGGGGCTTTCCCTCTACCTGAAGAGCAAGAAAGGTGAGTCTGGGGGGCTGGATAAGAGATTGTGGGGAGGGGACCATCCAGGGGAGGCTTCTCGGCAAGCTTAGCAGATGGCAAGGAGGGTCCCCTTGGAAATTTGCTTGAGAAATTCTGTCTTTGAGAGTCTACTGTATAAGTGAGCATCGTGCAACCTATTATGGGCTATCGATGGGGAGGGGGACCCCCTGAGTTGTCCAGCCCATGAAGGGTTCTGATTGGCTCTTTTTCTCCTTTCAGCAATTCCCATCCAGCCTCCTGCAAGTGAGTTTCTCCTCAAGTTATAGATGTTTCTTATCGCTTCTCGGCCTTTTGGCTAAGATCAAGTGTAGTATAGATGTTTCTTTAATATTCTTTAATTGTTCCTTTTTTTAAAAAAAATGTGCCTGAACAAAACCTCCTTGTTGTGGATAATACAATTTTTTGAAATTTTGGGCAGCTTTTCCTTACAGAGACCTGCAAATGCATTGCAATCAAAAACAAACACATACACACACACAAAAATCTGGCCCAGGATGTTTCCAAGTTTTGGGAAATTGCAAAAGGGAAGGGAAGTCTCCTTGTGACATTTCTCACAATTTCTGGCAAACTGACACCCCTCATCCTGGCCCCATCTTCTTTGTTAATATGAAACATCTGGGGGGGGGAGGCCTCCTTTCTTGATTAACCCCCCAGTTAAGTCAATTGGGGAAAATTCCACAAGTCCCGGGAGATGAATTGCTGGTCCTTCCCAGTGTTTTCCTTCCTGAAAGGGGCGGAGCCTCCCTCCATCCTGTCCCTGCCTATCAACACCCCCCCACACACACAATGTGGGCCTGTCTGGGGGGGGCAGCTGAAAGAGAGGAATAATAAGTTATTTACACTGAAGATTTCACTTTATATTCTAACTTTCTCCCCCGTCTCTTTTTTTCTACAGCACTCATGAATTAATTCTGCCGTCCTTCCTGCTTCCTGATGGAAAAGGAAGGGTTTTTTTTCAGTAGCTGATGAATTTCTGTCTTTTTTGTAACCTCTGAAAAATGGAGGCTCAAGATTTTAGATTAGGGAGAGGAGGTGGAGAATGGCAGCCTGGAGCTTCTCCTGCTGAGCCCCCCCATCTTCCTTTGAAGGCCTCTCTTTCTTGCGAGGGAGGGGTGGAGACCATCTAGACTGACCCCAGGGACTCTGGACCTGCCTGTCAGTCCAGACACCCAAATCTCTCCCGGCTTTAAATCCACAGCAGCTTCATCTCCATTACTCTTCGTCCGAATCCCTTCCCTTCGCTTTGCTATAAAAGAATAAACTTTATAGGAAAAATACTGGAATTCCTTCTTCCTTCCTTCCTCTTCCTCCACCTCTTTCCTGCCCCCCCCCACAGGAGGGTCCTCCCTTCTCCCCTTCCCCTCCCCAGATTGACACCTCCCCTGCCTCTGGGTCAACCATCCCGGCTACTTCAGGTCCGAAGCCAGAACTGGTTTGGGAGGAGGGTGGGCAGATCCAGGGAGGGGAAGGGGCAGGACTCCCCTCCAGCTCGGACGCCCCCTTGCTCTGCTTCCCCTCAAGCCTACTTTTGTGGACCAGGATGCCAGGAGGCATGGTCCCCTTCAAGCACTTGTGGGGAGCCATTGGGGGACACTTGAGACTCCCCCTACACTCACCCAGCCATTTGTGCCATTTCTCTCCTTCACAACTGGAGGGTCCTGCCCCATTTTGGCACCCAACGCCTCCCTCCCTCTACCTGAGACCCCAGTGGCCTTTTCCAGGACTGCCCACCTATCGCCACTACCGCCCCACAGCCCTTCCTGCCTTCGGGTCTGAAGCCCCCTCCCTCTGGGCAGAAGAGACCCCTAGAGCAGTGTCTCCTGCACAGTTTGAGGGTCCTCCTGCTTCATGTCCTGGGTGGAGGACCCCGTCCTGACCCAATGGTCCCCAACAGAGAGAGTCCTGTGCGAGTCTGACGTGTGGCCCCCAACTGGAGCTCATCCGAGACCCCTCCTCAGAACAGGCCCTGAGCGATCCTGTGGCCAATGGCCTTGATCTTTGGGAAGGTTGCACTGATGTCCATCTCCCTGGTTTGGGGGCTCCTGGGCAGAAAGTCCAGCCGAAGCCATTCCTGGTGCAGGAGACATTTGCCATCGGGGGGGGGGAGGGAGAGTAGCTCTGCGGGAGAGAGGAAAGATCAAGGGGGCAACTCTGAGTGGAAGGCCCCTCCCTTCTCCCCAGAACCCCTAGACGCCCCTAGATAGCTCTCCAATTGAGCCTTGCCCCCTCCAGAAGTTATCCAGACTGGTTCTGTAGGATTCCCGTGGCGTCGATCTCCACGGGCAGATTTTTTTCCCTCCCATTCCTCATCTGGGGCACATAAAGAATAGGTCAGTGGAGGAACTGTCTCAAACACAGAGAAGACTTGGGCTCCCGTCAGTAATACCCCCCCCCCTTGGAAGAGAGCCTGTGGGCACCTGGAAAAGGGACAACACCAAATGTACCAATTGCAGGGGGAAAAAATCAGACCAGACTTCCTTAAAGATAAACAAAGAGGTGTGTTGGTGATTGAGGATTCATTGCTCAGAGGAACTGAACCAGCAATTTGTAGAACGGACAGTCAAACTAGTGGTTAGCTGTTTCCCAGGAACAAGTATCAAAGATGTGAGTGAGAGGCTTACTAAAAATAATCCACAGATTATTATTCCTTTCTCCTCTTTCATGTGGGGATGAATGATACACAAAGTCCCTGGAAACAATATCAAGAGATTATGAGCAAGTAGGCATCAAAGCCAAAGAGAGGGGCTGCCCCAAAGAAGAGGGAGTCAAGCTATTCTCCAAAGCCCCTGAAGGCAGGACAAGAAGCAACGGATGGAAATTTATTAGGGAGAGATCTGGATTTAAGGAGCAATTTCCTAACAGTGAGAACAATTAATCAGTGGAACTGCTTGCCTCCAGAAGTTGTGATTGCTTCATCACTGGAGGCGTTTAAGAAGAGACTGGACAGCCATTTGTCTGAAGTGGTATAGGGTCTCCTGCATGGGCAGGGGGCTGGACTAGAGGACCTCGAAGGTCCTCTATACCAGGGCTTTTCAACCTGTGGTATGCGTACCACTTGTGGTACATTAACAAGTGGCAGATGGTACGCAGCCTTGCCTAGCCAAGTGTAGTGGGGGAGGGAAAGAGCCAGCGCAGGCAAAGACTTACAGTGAGAGAGTCCTCTGGAGTTGCAGAGGCACGAAGGAGGGAGGGAGATGGAGAATGGAAGGATTCTTATGTGCTTTTGTGACTGTGAAGTTCTGGGATTTGTGCAATGTGGGCTTTGTGTTCTTAAGGAGTGTTTGGCAATTTCTATTTGGCTGATGGCTGGTGTTAGCTTCTATTGCTCTGCTATTGTTAGCTGTAAGTTTTGCTGCAAGGGATTTTGAAGTATTTTTCTCCTGAATGGATTTTGCATGTAGATTCTTTTACTTATGAATGGAGCCATTTGGGGAGGCTGCCTTAGCCGGCAGCCAATACTTACTACATTTTTTCTTCTTCTTTACTTTCCTTTCTAGCCAGTAGCTAATTCTTAAAGGGGAATGGGCCTTTTTAAGCTAGTTCACTCAGCAGTTTGTCTTTTCTGTTTCTGGAGGCTTTTCCTTGTTTGATGAATATATGGAAAAGAAAAAATATGGGGTTTTTTTTTTCAAATTCTTCCTTCAGAAGGAGGTGGGCATGAGAAAGAGGGAGGCAGGGAAGGAGGGAGGGAGGAAAGTCCTGCCTTAGCACTTGGCCACCAGCAGCCCTGCCATTGACTTTACTTGTCAAAAGGTTGCAAAAGGGGATCACATGACCCTGGGACACTGTGACCATCATAAATATGAATCAGTTGCCAAGCATCCAAATATAAATCACATGACCCTGGGCATGCTGCAATGGTCATAAGTGTGAAAATGGTCATAAGTCATTTCAGTGCAATTGCAACTTTGAACAGGGTTTTTTTTTTGGTCATCAAGTTTTTGACACCTTGCTAGGTGGTACTCGAATACTGCCATATCCTAAAAGTGGTACAATCGGTGAAAAGGTTGAAAAGCCCTGCTCTATACAGCTTCCCTAACTCTGTTTTACATTGTTTTTTTTAATCCAATGTGCTTGCCAATGTTTGCGCTGGCTTGAAAATATGCTTTTTAAAATGGGAATTAACTAATTTGATTATTTCATTCGTTTTGATCGGTGTGCCACAAGGCAAACGTATTTTGGAGGATGAAATCAAACACATTATATGAAGGGTAAAGAAGAAGCAGCTCCTTCTTTTGAGTCTTTTTTCAGATACGCTATTTTCTCTCTTCAGCAAAAGCTTTTCGGATTATCTAGAGAGGAAACGCTCCCTGTCAGCAGGTGAAAATCCCTCCTCAGCAGGGCTGATTTCAGAAACTATGCAAGGCCAGTCCAGGCTAGTCCTGGGATGAAGCAGTCTGGAAATCCCAGGATGCCTCTCTCTTTCTCTCTCTCTCTCTTTCCTTCTCTCCCTTTTTCCCTCTTTCTCTCCCTCCCTCCCTCCCTCCCTCCCAGTCTCTCCCTCTCATCTCTCTCATCTCTTTATGTCTCTCTATGTCTCTATCTATCTTGTCTGTCTGTCTGTCTGTCTGTCTGTCTGTCTGTCTGTCTCTATCTATCTATCTATCTATCTATCTATCTATCTATCTATCTATCTATCTATCTATCTATCTATCTATCTATCTATCTATCTATCTATCTATCTATCTATCTATCTATCTATCTATCTATCATCTATGTCTATCATCTCTCTCTCTCTCTTTCTCCGCTATCATCTATCTATCATCTCTATCTATCTCTCTATCCCCCTCTAACTATCTATATCATCTAGCTATCAAATTTATATAACCACCCATCTCACAACAAGTGACTGGGTTGGATACACAAAGCTAAACACGGGTATATACATGAAATTATAAAAAAAAGCATTAAAAACAATAAAAGAAAATTTAAAAAGAAAAAATATTAGGTGAAGAGTCAGTTTTTTCAGTGCCACTGTAACTTTGAACAGCCATGAAATGAACTGCTGTTAAATCATCACCATCCCCAGCGCTTTCACTGGTGGGGAAAGGACCGGAGATCTCCTTTAACCAGAGTCTAATGATGGTTACCTGCCATCAAGTTGGTGTCAACCTTTAACCCCCCCATGGACAGACTTTCTCTCGGGAGACCCTCTCCCCCACTCCTCCAGCTCCCCCTCCCCCACTGCAGCTGAGCCCCTCGCCCTCCCTGCTTCTCATCCTTTTCCTCTCTCTCCTTCCCTCTTTCCCGGCATCCGAGCCCCCCCTTTCTCCCCCCCCGAGAGCCGAGTCTCCCCGTAACGTGTGAAGGGGGAGAATCGGAGCCTTCGGGTCCTTTGGGCCTCCGGGGACGTTTCTCCAGCCCTCCCTCGGTTTCTTCCCTGGGCTGTCTGGGGTCTCCTCGGGGGTCGGGAAGGTCCTCCTCAGCCTCTTCCCGGGGGGAGGGCAGAGGACCGAGGGGGCCGCCCCACCCGGAGACCCAGCCATGGGGCGAAGCGGGAGAGTCCCGGAGCTGCCCCGGGGAAGAATCCGGTCTTGTTGCCTGATGGATCGGGGCCAGTTTCTCGGTTCCGCTTCGGGGGAGCCCAGCGCTTCAGGCTGAGGCGGGGAGGGGAAGCGAAACTCAGGCGCTTCTCCAGCTGTTGGGGGTTGCAGAAACAAACAAAGCTCCTCTGTGTATTTGTGTGTGTGTGGTTGTGTGTGTGGAGGGCTGGGGTGGCAGGAGGAACTCAGAGAAAATCAAAATCTTGCTGGGGAAACGTGAAAAGAGTCCAGGAGTTCTGCTCTGATCAGGCGCTGCCTGGATCTGGGACCCACTTTGTGCGACTGGCTGTGTATATACACAACTGTTGTGCAGTGGGGGGAGCCCCTCCCCTCCCTCCCCTCCTGCTCTGGGGACCCCGTCCTGCCCTGAGAGTTTCTCCTCAAGTGATAGATGTTCCTTTAACATTAGTTAATTATTCCTTTTTTTAAAAAAATGTGCCTGAACAAAACCTCCTTGCTGTGGATACAAGAGATTTTTGAAATTTGGGGCAAAAAAGGAACTCGGGCACAAAAGAGGGGATTGTAGGAACCCAATACAGGGTCAGTCAAAAGGGACCCAGAGGCCTCCACACACCAAGGCTCAAAGCACGAGGGATAAACAGGGTGGACTTGAAGCCCAAAGGCAGGAGGAGTGTCATGGTTGCAATTCCTGAAACTTAGTGGGATGAAACCCACGACTGGGAGGCACAACTAAAAAGATTTAACGTTGAGGAACTGAGCGGCAGCCGTCCAAAGGAAGTGGGAGACACTGGCACAAATTTGTAGTTTTACATCAATAAATATATTTAACATCTATGTTTACGGCAGATAAGATAGTCAGGCATATCACTACATCGTGAGGTAAATCGTGAGGTAAATCACAAAACAGCAGATAGAGCACAAACAAGAAAAAGGCGGGGAAAAAGGGAAACTCCCCCTTTACGCCCGCAGCAACCAATCAGAGCACAGATCGCCTCATGCAGGATCCCGCCCTCACTCAACTACAAGGCTGTGTTCTGGACCTTTGTACACTTTCCTGTTCCAGCTATTAAATTTAATGTTTTAACATTTAAAGTGTTCAAAAGAAACAGATCTGATATGACTTTGGTTTTGTCGATTAGATAGATTTGCCATTATAGAAATGCCTAGTTATACACTAATGTGTAAAAGCAAAAAGTTGACGCTGAAGTGTTTTTTTTTTAATATTGTACTGTGCTAAAAAGAGTCAGAAGTCAACACTTTTTTTTTCTCCCCCCCCCTTGTACCTCACACTTTCTTTTCCCCTCTCTTTCTCCTTCCCCTAATTTCCCATTTCTATTTTTCTTTGTATTTTGTATATTAAATAAAACAAACAAATAAGAAAGAAAGAAACAGACCTAATTAAAGAGGAGGTGCAGTTGCACTATATATAAAAAATAACTTACACCGCTATGGAAATGCAACAGAACAAAGATGAAAACCTCCTTGAATGCATTTGGGTCAATAGGAAAGGGAAAAAGAACGACAGAGCCAGGGGTATATATTGTGACCACAAAACTAAACAGAGAAAAGAGATGAACTTTTTGTAAATCAGTTAGCCAAGGCATGTAGGAAGCAGACCACAATACTAATGGGGGACTTTGACTACCCTGACATCAACTGGGAGACAAGTTCTGCACCTAGTGGGAGATCTAGCAGGCTCCTGATGAACCTCGCAGACAACTTTGTCTCCCAAAAACTAGAGAAGGGACCTACAGGGTCAGCCCCACTGGACTTAAATCTCACTAAGAGTCCTAGGCTGCATTAAAAGAGGGACAGAATCAAGATCACGTGAAGGGTTAATACCGCTTTACAAGGCCACACTTGGAATCCTGCATCCAGTTTTGGTCGTCACGATGTAAAAAAGATGCTGAGACTCTAGAAAGAGTGCAGAGAAGAGCAACAAAGATGATCAGGGGACTGGAGGCTAAAACATACAAATAACGGTTGCTGGAATTGGGTATGTCCAGTTTAATGAAGAGAAGGACTAAGAGTGACATGATAGCAGCCTTCCAATGTTTAAGAAGAGGGAGTCAACCTCTTCTCCAAAGCACTTAAAGGCAGGACAAGAAGCAACGGATGGAAACTTATCAAGGAGAGATCCAATCCAGAACTAAGGAGAAATTTCCTAACAGTGAGAACAATTAATCAGTGGAACGGCTTGTCTCCAGATGTTGTGGGTGCTCCATCACTGGAGGCACTCTTAAAAGAAGAGACCGGACAACCATTTGTCCAGAGTGCTATAGGGTTTCCTGACTGAGCAGTGAGTTGGACTAGAAGACCTCCAAGGTCCCTTCCAAGTCTGTTATTCTGTTACATTTTTGCACAACAGATTCTGGATGCTTCCCATTTTAAGGGTCTCCTCTGGGCACTGAAATCAAATATGGAGAAATGCCACGAGACTCCTAACCACTTTAATTCAAAGCCTTCGGGCCAAATCTTTACTTAGAGATTAATCCATTTGCTCACTTTCTTTCGCTCCTTTTAATGCCTAGGAAAAATTGTCTCCTTCTGTTTACCATAAGACCTCCCTAACTCTGCCTTACATTGTTTGTTTTTTCAAATCCAATGTTCTTGCCATTCTTTGCGCCGGTTTGAAAATATGCTTTTTAAAATGGGAATTAAAAAATTTGATTATTTCACTCGTTTTGATCGGTGTGGCACAAGGCAAATGTATTTTGGAGGATGAAATCAAACACATTATAGGAAGGGTAAAGAAGAAGCAGCTCTTTCTTTTAAGTCTTGTTATGGATACGCTATTTTCTCTCTTCAAGAACGGCTTTTTGGATTATCTAGAGAGGAAACACTCCCTGTCAGCAGGTGAAAATCCCTCCTAAAAACAATAAAAAACTTTTTTTAAAAAGGAATATTACGTGGTCACTTTGTACCTTCAAACGGTCACTAAGTGAGCTGTTGTTAAGTGGAGGACTCCCTGTATATGTTTTGTGCTGCAACTGGAGGGGAAAGAACTGGAGGACTCCTAGAATCAGGGAGTCTGATGATGGTTTGGTGTCAACCTTTACCCCCCCCCCCATGGACAGACTTTCTCTGGGGGGGACCTGTTCCCCTCCCCCTCCCCCAGGTCCTCTGTCAGCATCCCCCTCCCCACTGCAACTGAGCCCCTCCCCCTCCGTGCTGGTCCCCCTTTTCCTCTCTTTCCTTCCCGACATCAGAGCCCCCCCTTTCTCCCACCCACCCCCGTGAGCCGAGTCTCCCCGTAACGTGTGAAGGAGGAGAATCGGAGCCTTCGGGTCCTTTGGGCCTCCGGGGACGTTTCTCCAGCCCTCCCTCGCTTTGTTTCCTGGGCTGTCCGGGGTCTCCTCGGGGGTCGGGAGGGCCCTCAGCCTCTTCCGGGGGGGGAGGGCAGAGGACCGAGGGGGCCGCCCCTCCTGGAGACTCAGCCACGGGGCGGAGCGGGACAGTCCCGGAGCTGCCCCGGGGAAGAATCCGGGCTTGTTGCCTGATGGATCAGGGCCAGTTTCTCGGTTCCGCTTCGGGGGAGCCCAGCGCTTCAGGCTGGGGAGGAAGCGGGACTCAAGCGTCTCCTCTGGGGTTTTTAGAAAGGAGTTGCTAGGTGGTGTGGGTAGGTGTGCTTTCTCTGTGTGTGTGTGTGTGTGTGTTTGTGTATAGGGCTGGGAGTGGCTTGCTGAGCCGGTGCTGGGTCGGGGGGGGGGAGTTTGACCCCTCCAGCCCCCCCATTCCTGGAAAGGATCCAGGCCCCCTTTGGACCCACAAAGCTCTTTTGAACAGAATTGAGGATCTGGCTGACCCGCCTTTGCGTAACTCACCCGAACACGAATCTCCAGAGAAGACAAGAAAAAATGTTTTCTATTGATGTAGGGATACATAAGAAACAGAATGTCTGTTTTTTTGGACAGTTTGGGTGGGAAAAACGGTTTTTAGACTTTAATGGTTAAGACTGTAATCCTATACTCGAGAGTAAAGGATTACTGAAGTCCACAGAATTTCTGTTAAAATTCCGATTTATATGATAAATTATAAATTTACCCTTTGGTTTAACTTACCGTCTGTCCATCCATCCATCCTCAAGCTCTGGCTCCACTTTGCTCTAGGCTCCCTCTGGGAACCGAAAGGGCATCTAGTCCACCTCTCCAGACACCCAGAGAAAAGGAGGCTCTGGTTGAGAATCATGAGGGGGGGGGTGCAAAAGGAAGTCCGCCCTCCCCTAAAATGCAGCCCCTAAAGTCCGCACCCCTAAAATGCAGCCCCCCCACCCAGACTGAAGGGATTTTCCCCCTCCCCACTTTCTCCGGTTCTCTCTCTGCGCCGAACTATCTCCTCCATCGGGTGAAGTCAAGGGAGGCTCTGCCCGGAGACCGATGACGCTGCACAAGGGAGACCTCCCATTGGTCCCTCCGCTTTCCTGGGCCCTCCCAGGTCCGAAGTTCGAGGAAAACGCCTCCCCCCCCCCAATCCAGACCCATCGATTCCGCCTTTGGGGCTGGGAGCCTCCGCGTCTTTCTCTCGTCTCTCTGGGGGCGCTTGTGGGGCGGCATCCATGGGCTCCGCTGGGCTCCCCCTGATGCTGCTGCTGGTGGGGGCGCTGGCCCGGATCCCCGGAAGCGAAGGGGGGAAGGAGACCCCCGGTAAGGAGGGGGGCTCAGAGGAGGGAGGAGGAGGGGGAGGTTGAGAGGGGCCGTCAGTGCTCCGGGGAGGGGAGAGAAAGAAAGGGGCGGGGACACCAGAAGTGGGGGAAGGGGGGGAGGGCAAGAGAGGCGGGAGCCTGCAGGAGCCTCGATCTCCGCGTGGTCTCCGCCCCCTCCCTCAGGAGGACGGAGAGGGGTCGCGGGAAGGTAGCCGAGGTGGGATAAGAGGCGGCTGGACCCCCTCTCTCGCCCCCCCCGTGGCTGGGTGGGAGGGGGACCTTGCGGACCCCGAATTAGCGCCTGAGCCCCGAAGTTTCTTGCACCGAAACAGGAAGGAGACGGGAAGCGAAAGTGAAAGGGGGAAACTGAGGCACTTTCAGAGCTGAATCCACAAAGGCCAGCAAAGAGTATAAGAAAAAAGAGGCTTTTTTGGCAAAAGTGTTTTTGAAACCTCAGTTTTTCTTCTGAATCTCCATTTTTCTTAAGGGGAGGGAAGAGTTGAGCTTCGATTCCTTCTTGGGGGGAGACTCTGAATTTGGGGAGGAGACCCAGAAGCCCCCACCCCATATTCCCCCATTGCTGAATCGGGACCTGGAGGGGAGGGGTGAACTGAGGGAGAAGGATATTGGGGGGGGTCTGAATTGCTCCCCTAAATTAGCTCCCCAAAACTTTTTCTTTGGTGAGGGGGGCTGGAGATCCTCCCTTTGAGATGGCCTTGGGGGGCTGCAGGGGGGTCTTTTGGGGAGGGGGACAGGAATGAGGCCTCGAAAAGCATCCAAAGGCAGCTTGTGGGGCTGAAGATGGGGGAAAGGAGGGGGGAAGAGGAAAAGGGAAGGTGGGGCTTGAAGGGCGGGGAGAGCCCAGGAGCATGGGTGTGGGTATCCTGATTGTGACCCCCGCCCCTCATGCCCCCGAAAGGGAGAGGATGAGAGAAGCATGGATGTTACTTTGCTTCCAGCCCAGAGGGGGGTCTCTTCCCTCCCCCCATATTTCCTGCCAGTTTGGGGGGCAAAGAGGCCCCACCAGGATCCCACATTCCTTGCAGACAGTTAGACCGAGTGCTGGACCAGCTGAACTTCTGCCTGCCTTTTTCCACCCTGGGAAGATGGAGGAGGACCCTCAGGAAGCTCCTCCCCTCCCTCATTATCCTCCCCTCCCCCGACCCCCACTAAAGGGGTATACTGCTGGGACCGACGGTTCCCCATCCGTCCTCCAGGGGGCGCCTTCCAGCAGTCTGTCGCGGCAGGTTTCCCTCCCCTCCTCTGCCAAGCCTGTGTCCCACCTCTCGGAAAGGCTGGGAACCATGGGCCCTGGAGTCCCTCCTGACCCTCCTCCTCCTCCTCCTCCCCGCAGCCTATTTCCTGTACCAGATGAAGATCGAGTGCCACATCCTCCCCTCTCCGGAGCTGGCATCAAACACCTCCCTAAAATGCAGCCCCCCCTCCCCCAACTTTCTCCGCTTCTCTCTCGGCTTCGCACTATCTCCTCTTGTGGATCAACTCAAGGCAGACTCTGCCCGGAGACCGATGACGACGAAGAAGGGAGAAATCCCATTGGTCTTTCCGCTTTTCTGGGCCCTCCCAGTTCCGAAATACGAGGAAACCGCTTCCTTCCCCCAAGCCAGACCCACCGATTCCGCCTCTGGGGCTGGGAGCCTCCCCGTCTTTCTCCCCTCTCTTTGGGGGCGCTTGTGGGGCGGCATCCATGGGCTCTGTTGGGGTCCCTCTTTTGTTGCTGGTGGGGGCGCTGGCCCGGATCCCCGGATGCGAAGGGGGGAAGGAGACGCCCGGTAAGGAGGGGGCTTGTAGGGGGGAGGAGAGGGGCTTGGGAGGGGCCGTCAGTGCTCCTGGGGGGGAAGAAAGGGGCTGGGACCCCAGAAGTGGGAAAAGGGGTCGAGGGCAAGAGAGGCGTGAGACTACAGGAGTCTCGATCTCCGCGTGGTCTCCACCCCTCCCTCGCCGCATTTCCCCCCGCAGGACGAAGAGGGAGCCCCCTCCCCTCTTCCCTTGTTGTGGCCAAGATGGGGCGGGGGTCGCGGGAAGGCAGCCCAGGTGGGGTAAGAGGTAGATTGGCCCCTCTCTCGCCCCCCCCCCAGTGGCTGGGTGGGAGGGGGACCTTGCGGACCGCGAATTAGCGCCTGAGCCCCGAAGTTTCTTGCACCGAAAGAGGAAGGAGACGGAAAGCGAAAGTGAAAGGGGGAAACTGAGGCACTTTCAGAGCTGAATCCACAAAGGCCAGCAAAGAGTATAAGAAAAAAAGAGGCTTTTGGGCAAAAGTGTTTTTGCAACCTCAGTTTTTCTTTTGAATCTCCATTTTTCTTTAAGGTGAGGGAAGAGTTGAGCTTGGATTCCTTCTTGGGGGAGACTCTGAATTTGGGGAGGAGACCCAGAACCCCCACCCCATATTCCCCCATTGCTGAATCGGCACCTGGAGGGGAGGGGTGAACTGAGGGAGAAGGATATTGGGTGGGGTCTGAATTGCTCCCCTAAATTGGCTCCCCAAAACGATTTCTTTGGTGAGGGGGGCTGGAGATCCTCCCTTTGAGATGGTCTTGGGGGGCTGCAGGGTGACAGAAAAGAGGGCTGAACCCCCAAATCATGCAAAGGCAGCTAGTAGGAGTGAAGTTGGTGGGAAAGAAAATTTGGGAGTAACTAGGGAATTTGGGGGTTCCCTCCCCAAGTTCCCCA
Organism: Azemiops feae; assembly: GCA_023970755.1. Taxonomy (NCBI): domain Eukaryota; kingdom Metazoa; phylum Chordata; class Lepidosauria; order Squamata; family Viperidae; genus Azemiops; species Azemiops feae. The sequence continues at coordinate 26,314 of JALGBA010003886.1, read as the reverse complement.
GACCCCCAAGCCATCTATGTCAAAACTGAGCAGCCCCCCTCAACAGAGTGGGGGGAGGGAAAGGACCCCCCATCTCCTGCCTACAACAGGGTCCTTTCTGCAGCCCCCGGAAGGCTCCCCACCCCTTTGCCCCCCCAATTCAGGGGACCCTGAGGGCCCAGATAAACCCCTGGGGGTCCTCAAGGCGCCTCGGAGAACCAGTGACTGACTTTCAAAATGCCCAAATGACCGCAAGGAATATCCATCCTTCCATCTTCGACCATTCAGTCAGAACTGAAGAAGCTTCTGGGAGGAGAAGCGAAACGTCTTCAAGGGAAAAACCAGGAAAGTCCAGCTGCCATTTGGAAAAGCCCCTTTGGGCCAAGTGAGACCTGGAGGAGGGAGACTCTCCGGAGAGACCCCCGGCTCCCCTCGGCCCTTCCGAAGTCTCCACTGACCCAGCCTGGACTCCCTATGGGGAGCCTTAAGGGAGCTTAAAGGGGCATCTAGTCCACCCCTGCAGGCACATAGAGAAAGGGGGACTGTGGTTCAGATTCATGGGAGGGGGCGCAAAAGGAAGTCCACAACCCCCCCCCCGGCCGGCAAGACTGAAAATTTTCCCCTCCCTCGCCTTCTCCGCTTCTATTGGGAGGGATATTGGGGGGGGTCTGAGTTGCTCCTGAAAACTCCCCCTTTAGTGAAGGGGGCTGGAGCCCCTCCCTTTGAGGAGGGGGGCTGCAGGGGGGTCTATTTGGGAGGGGGGCAGGAAAGGCCTCAAAAATCATCCAAAGGCAAAAAGTAGGGCTGAAGATTAGGGGGAGGAAGGGAAGGTGGGGGTTGAAGGGTGGGAGAGCCCAGCAGCATGGGTGTGGGTATCCTTATTGTGACCCCCCCTCCCCACATGCTCCCCCAAAGGAAGAGGGAGAGGATCTTACTTTCCCTCCAGCCCAGAGAGTTCCTGGGGGGGGGTGTCTCTTCCCTCCCTACATATTTCCTGCCTTTTTGGGGGGGGAGCAAAGAAGCCCCACCCGGATCCAACATTCACTGCAGACAGTTAGACCGAGTGCTGGACCGGCTGAACTTCTGCCTGCCTTTTTCCACCCTGGGGAGGAGGAGGAGGTCCCTCAGGAAGCTCTTTCCCCCCCTCCCTCATTTTCCTCCCCCCTGCAGACCCCCACCAAGGGGGAATCCCGCTGGGACCGACGGTTCCCCATCCCTCCTCCAGGGGGCGCCTTCCGGCAGCCTCTCGCAGCAGGTTTCCCTCCCCTCCTCTGACAAGCCTGTGTCCCTCCTCTGGGAGAGGCTGGGAACCATGGGCCCCGGAGTCCCTCCTGACTTCCTCCTCCTCCTCCCCCCCGCAGCCCATTTCCTGTACCAGACGAAGCACGAGTGCCGCTTCCTCAACGGGACGCAGCGGGTGCGGTTCCTGAACAGGTACTTCTACGACCGGCAGGAGTATCTCCGCTTCGACAGCGCCCGCGGGGAGTTCGAGGCCGTCACGGCGTTGGGGAAGGCGACTGCCCAGGCTTTGAACAGGGATAAGCGCATCCTGCAGTACGAGAAGGCCTCCGTGGATCGCTTCTGCCGACACAACTACGAGACTCTCCAGAGCAATTCCGTGGTTGGCCGGAGAGGTGAGTGCGGGGGGGGGGGAGTTCCATGGGGGGGAAATGCCAGAAACCCCCCCCCTTTCATTTCATTTATTAGGACTCTCCCGGATAAAGATTTGCCCCTTGTGTATTCTGTGCTCTCCGATCTACGAAATTTACTCATTTCTATTTATTGCTATTTATCGATACTCCTAATCCCTTCACCTCCCTCAAAGCGGGGATCTGGATGGCCTACCATATAACATCACCCCTAAATAAAAATGTATATAAAATAAGGTTAAAAAATAAATTACCCTTAAAAAGTTTGAAATTCTGCAAGGATGACCATGAAACATGCCAAAGGGAAGAAATAGATTCCTCTCCTTCCCATCAATCCCACGATCTTCCTTCTCTCCCCAAGGTCCAAAGTTTCCCTTGCCCCAAAAAAACTTTGTTCCAGAATATTACACCAAATATTATATATTTTTCCAGGGGGGGGGAGGAATCCAGCAAGGTCTCTTCCTTGCCCAGTATATAGATATATTTCAATATAATCCATATGCTATATAATATTTCAATATAATATTTTACATTAATAAATCAATAATATTTATTGATTTACGTATCAACTTTTAAAACCATCTCTCTCACAGAGGAACTTTGTGTGGTATACACACAAAATATAAAACCACCAAAATAGTCTATACAATTTAAGATTTAAAAGTCAGGAATGATTACAATCCAGTGATAAAAATTCATTAAAAGGGGGAGGGCTTCAGGATGCTGACCAGCCCCACGGCTGCATCCTCCTCTGTGCCCCCCAAGCAAAGCCCCAGAGCCTAGATCCCTCCCTGCCCCCCCACCCCAGGCAGGAAGGTCGGACCCTTCCCCACCTCCTTCCCCCGGGGGGGGGAAATGGCCAGTCCCTGCGCCTGGGAAGGAGGCTGGACGACTGCAGGGAGAGGATGGTCTGGTGGGGTCTCCCTCCGAATCCCCCGAAAGGACCCCCAGGGTCAGTGCATGTCTAATTAAAAGAAGGATACCATTTAGAGGGTTGATCCCAGAGGGGATGTTGGTATCTTGGCAGGAGAGAAAGATTAAGATAGTATAGCCTAGACAGAGCAGGAGAATTCTATGAACAGCTGGAAGGGGTGGAAGAAGAGAATAGTAGTAAGGAAGAACCAGAAGTTAGAAGCCAGGAAGACCAACAGCAGGAGCCAAAAGAAATAGAACGAGAGATAGAAAGGAAGGAAGGAAGAAAAAGGACAAAAGGAAGAAAGAGGAGTAGGTTTGAGAACAAGACAAACACATAAGTAGAACACACAAGTAGAATAATGGAAGAGGAGATTAGACTAATATCAATTAATGTCGATGGATTAAATGCACCTGCTAAAAGAAAACAAACATTAACAAAATTAGTAAAACAAGGTATAGACATAGCTTGTCTACAAGAGGTACACATAAAAGAGCAACATAGGAAATACTTGGAATTCCCGAAATTAGGAGTACTACACACAGCACTAGCGGAACAAAAACAGAGGGGAATAGCGGTCTATATTAGGAAAGAAATTAAAGCCAAATTGAAATATCAAGATACAGATGGAAGAGTGCTAATGATAGAATTACAAATGGAGCAGAAACCATGGCTGTGGGTGATAATTTATGCTCCAAATGAGAACCAAAAAGAATTCTATAATAAATTACATGAAAAACTTATAGAAATTGGACAGGAAAATATTTGCATAGTAGGAGATTATAATGCGGTAGTGAATGTAAAAAAGGATTATATCAGCAACATGAAAAATAAAAAGAAACGGAAAATATTACCAAAGACATTTTTTGAGATGGCACGAGAATTTAATTTATCTGATCAATGGAGGAAACGGAACCCCCCCAAAAAAGGAATATACTTTTTTTCTCGAATCTGCATAAATCTTGGTCTCGGTTAGATATGGCATGGATGAATGGAGAGGTAGGACAAGATGTAGAAACAACAGAAATAATGCCGACCATCATCCCCTGAAAATAGTCTGGAAAGGGCAGAAAAAAGTAAGGAGAAGGTGGACATTGAACTGCCACATTTTAAAGGAAAAAGAATTTATTGTAAGGATTAGAAAAGAAATGGAATTATTTTTTAAAGAAAATACAAAACAACAAACATCACTACAAATTATATGGGATACAGCTAAAGCATATCTGAGAGGTATAGCGATAGCTTTTACGGCAAAAAAGAATAAGGTGAAAAGGCAAACACAAAACATACTTCAGGAGGAGATTAAAAAATTAGAATCTAAATTACAAAGGGAGCCCCAGGATGAAATGATTAAAACGGAAATGGTTTTGGCTAAACATAAACTAAATATGATAGACCAAGAGGAAATGGCAAGAGAATTGAAAATAGCAAAACAAAATTTCTTCGAACATGCAAACAAGCCTGGGAGGTGGCTCGCTTATAAATTAAAAAAAGAGAAGGAAAAAAGATTTATTCAGGAACTACAAGACAAAAACGGAGAGTTGCAATATAAAATGGAGAAAAAGAAAAAAATAATTCAGAATTATTTCGAGTTATGTTGGGAAAAAGTTTAGTTCAGGCTCCTGCAGTGTGACTAGGCCAATGGCTCTCACATGAAACAGGAGCCAAGGACATGAGAAACTCCGCACAAAGCTGTTTAGCAATAAACTGCAACAAATTGTAACATAAGCAAATAGCTGAACAAAGTAACTGCACCACGTAGGCATAGAAACTGTGAACAATGGTGAGTTGTCCATCGGAAGAGTACATACACACACAAGGACAACGTGCAGATATCACGAACAAAGTACAAGACATTCACAGACACAAACTGCCTTCGAATGGAATACTTATCTGAAAAGAATGTAACAGCCTTTTGCCTGCTTCATGTAACCACTTTTGTTCGCTTCTTGTAACTTGTACTTGCTTCATGAAATCACCTATAGTTTGCTGAGCTAGAATGTAACCCCCCTTGCTTGCCCCATGTCACCACCCATATTTTGCTTAACTAATAAAAGAGATTGCCTGGATTTGTTCCGGGGTCATTTCATCCCGAGGAGAAATTGACTCTGTGTCTTATTTCTCACTCCGTCCGGCGCGGGTCTGCCCGGACCCTCTCATGGTGAGCCCGCTGGCAGCGAGAAAAGCCACAACTGGTGACCCCGATGTGATGCTGGTCCTAGTTGTTCGCCTCGACGCCCCCATACCATCGCCAGTGAGGCGCTCCGCAGTCGTCAGACTTAGTGAGTATGGGGAAAGGGTTGTCCAAGGGCCAGGTTACGCACCTCCGAGAACTTGGAGACCTTGTCAAGGCTGCAAAAATTATTTCTATGAACCATGGCAAGCCCTTATCTTCAATTTCAGGGAATGATCTGGTCAAATTGTTGAAATTTATTTGGAAAAAATATCCCACTTATCCCCCCTCAGGGGACATCACGTCTAAAAAATGGAAGCGCATATTGAAATATTTAAATGAACCTCCTAAAGCTTCCTATGACTTAATTTTAACTTGTCAAGTAATTGTTGACAGTTTGAAAATTTATGAAAAAGCAATCAAGGACTCGAGCGATGCCATGGCGCTCAACGCTGCACTTCCACCTCCATATCAGGACAACTCTACGCAGCATAAAAGTCCTCAGGTCAAATGCTCCAACATTGTTTCTTCAAATGAAACATCTCCGCCATCTGCCCCCCCTCCGCCTCCACCAAGTAGAGACGCGGAGACCTCGCCTCAGTCTGCTCTTACAGCTGGACTGAAGTGAGCGATGGCGACAGGAAACCTTTCTTTAGAGGATTTGCAGATGTTTCCTGTTGGCCTTGTAGATGACCCGCAAAACCCCAATCAAAAAATTCGAGGTCATCTACCCCTTGATTTTAAAATGGTTAAAGATCTCAAAAAGGCGGTGGCAGAATATGGGATTCAGAGCCCTTATACCAGGGGTTTACTTACTTCCATGGCCAATAGTTATGAACTCATCCCGGAAGATTGGAAAAATATTGCTACCATGCTTCTTTCTTCTTCGCAATTCCTAATCTTTGAGTCCGTTTGGCGGCAAGGGGTACGTGCGGCAGTGGCCCGCGGGAACCTCCCAGTTGCCATCACTGCTGATCATCTTTTAGGGGAGGGGAGGGTTAATACCATTGCACTGCAAATTGGCCCCCCCTGCCTGGTTACGATCAGATAAAATTGTCACCCCTTAATCATCTCCAGTTGGACCTTCAGCTCCTCCTGGAGAGGCTAATTCTTTTGCTTCTCCACAGCCATTGTACACCCCCATAAGGCAAATTTTAGAGGAACAATTGGGATGCCTTGAAACTTCAAGTGGCTGTTAAGTTTAACCCTGTCAGACAATGTCTGGTGGTGCTTTGTGTTGATGTGTGTGTTGTGTTTTGTTTTATATATGTTTAACTTCTAGAACGTTATGCTTGGACTTGGAATGGTGAGAAAAATAGGAGATGGTTAAAGGGCCCTATAAAAACCACATGTTTGGTTGGAATCATCTCATGATTTTTCTCGCTTCTTGCAGGACAAGCCATATGTCTAAATAAATGTTGTTTTAATGGTACTTGTGTATATATGTCTGTCTGTGTTGTTCTGTGTTATTTCCAAGACTTGGAAAAGGGTCTAAACCCTCTTTGATAACAACAAACAATAAGGCCTTGAATAAAAATGGAAAACGTATGTTGAAATATTTGTATGTGAAATGGTGTAAGCAAGCAGAGTGGAAGTGAATGAGTTGATTTGCTGGTGTGAAGGAACAGTAAAACTGTAGTTTTTATTGTTGTAAAATGGGAACGCAATGGCATGAGTTTGCATGTGAAAAGTTTTATGGACGAGGTATAAAAGAATTTATGGAAAATGATGTGAATTTTTTTGGTGGTGAGATTTTTGTAAAGTTTCTTTTTCTTTCCCCCCCCCTCCTGACTCTTTCGTTTTTCGCTGGCTGTATTGCTTTAAGAGCGAAGGACGGGCAGACAAAGGAGAGGGGGGGCAGCTGTTCGTTTTAACTATTTTTTTTTCTCTTCTTCCTCTGCCTAGAAGTTTGGGTTGAGGAAGGGGGGTGGATGTGAAATTTAATGCCCACTCTTGCTGTTTCAGCTTGCAATTTTTTTTACTCGAAAGAGGAGGCAGTAATTGTTGGGCAATTCTTTTGCAAATTTTTGAGTTTTAAATTGTTTAGTTAGACATATACATCCATCAATCAACAGAAATGACTCAGAATTGTTTTGCTTAGATTTGTAAATGTTTTCCCTATTTCATGAAAATTTGTTTCATTTTAATGGAATTTGATCAAATTGGAACCTTTTTCATATCTGGGTCACAAACTCCTTTCTTCTCACTCAACACCCATTTTTCCTCACATTTTTTTTTAGAGAAGGATACCACATTAGTGCAGCTCCAACAATATCTAGGTACAAAAAAATTGGAACAAGCACTCCACACACAATGGGTGGACCACTGCATCCCTGATGAGCAACTACTCATCATCATCATAAATACATTGCAGACGCTGCGGCCTCTGCTACCTGTCCCATGTCTCTTTCTCCTGTCTCTCCTTGGGACAGTCATGCTTATTTCCATCAAAATACAAAGGCGCTTGTGAAACAATTTGACAAAACCACTGCAGAAGCAACTGCTATTCTCCAGCAGTGTGCCACTTGCAGCACGCAGGCCCACTCGCTCCCAATGGGGGTTAACCCCAGAGGAACCGAGTGTTGCCAAATCTGGCAAATGGATGTTACACAAATGCCCCATTTGCCCCATGGAAATATCTTCATGTTTCCATTGACACCTTTTCTGGCTTCATCATTGCTACCCCTCAACGGGGTGAAGCCACTAAGCATGTCATTGATCACTGTATTCGTTCATTTGCAACGTTGGGATGCCCAAAGGAACTACAACTCCCAAGGCCAAGCCTTGGTTGAGCGCGCCCACCAGACGCTAAAACATGCGCTGGAAAGATATAATCAGACACAAGGGAAAATTGCCCCTAGCCTCCCAGCAGTGCAAAACATCCTTAATCTTTTTCTTCATACCTTAAATTTCTTAAACTTAACAGGCACCCCGCCTACCTCTGCAGCCGAGAGGCATTTTTCTTCCTCCTCCCTTTCTCTTCCCTGACCTCAAGTTTGGTATCGTCAACTCCCTGATCCTACCTGGAAAGGGCCCGTTGATCTCATCACTTGGGGGAGAGGCTACGCAGCAGTCCAACTGCCTGAAAAAGTCTTGTGGGTTCCTGGTCGCTGCGTCCGGCCCTACTTTGCTCCAGCACCCTGCCCATCTCTGCCAGCAGCCTCCCTGTCTCCTGAGCCTGCAACCATTGATGTGTGACTTTGTACTCCCAGACAACACCTTGTGAGTTCCAGGTCGCCATGTTCACCCACAGCATCCCAAGCCTGATCCTAAAAACAATGTTCCTAACAACACTTTGTCTACTGACGGAGAGACAGCATCTTGACGCCTTTCTTGCCCTCCACAATCCTCACCAGCCCCTGAATTTTACGTGGGTAGTATTGGACAAACACGCAAACATCCTGAACTCCACTTTGTCCATAGCTGTGCCGGGATCCTGGTTTCCTGACCTGTACTTTGACTTTGGCATCATGCTGGGGGCCACCACCATCACTAGCCACCAATGGATCAAGCGGTGGTCCCTCTATGTTTGCCCTGGCTATATGAAAGACACAGCACACCGGAACAAGTGTGGGGGAGAAAGCGCCTATTTTTGTGCACACTGGGACTGTGTCTCCACGGGGGAAATAACATGGGACCCCCCCCCCCCAAAGGTGATTTTATTATACTCAAATGGACTGGTGAGAATGTCAAATGTGAGAAAGACCCAAGAGTAGTACACTTTAACTGTAATCCGGTTAAGATTTCCTTCACCACCCAGGGAAAAAGGCACGGGGGGTGGCAGGTTGGAATTACTTGGGGAGGTCGTGTTTATGATAAAACCAATAAACTAGGGAACATTTTTACCATAAAACTAATACAAACCCCCATAGAACCCCCGGTACCGATAGGCCCCAACAATATATTAACTGACCGTAAGGTGCCACCCTCTCAACCCACCGGTACTTTTGAGAACAATCCGCCTACTCCTATTGATCATTCTTACTCTCCTTCACAGAGACGCCCTGGGAACCCTCTTTGGGACATTGTCACTGCCACCTATCCCTTGGTTAATAGCACCCATCCTAACCTTACTACAGCCTGCTGGTTTTGTTATAATGTTCAACCCCCATATTATGAGGCTGTAGGGTTTGTCTCTCCATACAACACCTCCTCAGATGACAACACATGCAGATGGAAACATGGCTCACAAAGACTGCAGTCAATGTCAGGTAAGGGAACCTGCATTGGACTGGTACCCACGCAATATGAACAATACTGCAACACCACACATACCACGATTAACACAACACTCTTTTACATACCACCTAGAGACGGATGGTGGGCCTGCTCCACAGGCCTTACAGCCTGTGCCCACGGCCATGTGATCACCACCAAAGGCTTTTGCATCCTTGTCCAGGTCATACCACGCATATACATCCACACAGCAGAAGAAGTTTATAACACCTACTCAGGGTCAGCACTCATAAGACACAAGCGAGAACCTATCTCCACTCTCACAATAGCTCTTTTGGTAGGACTTGGCCTGACAGGAGCAGGAACTGGAGTAGCTTCTTTCGCACATCAGTATACTCAATACCACAACCTTAGAGCAGCCATCGATGAAGATTTAGAGAGAATAGAAACTTCTATCTCGCACTTACAAAAGTCCTTAACCTCCCTCTCTGAAGTAGTCTTACAAAACAGACGGGGACTTGATTTGCTTTTTCTAAAAGAAGGGGGGTTATGTGTGGCCTTAGGAGAAGAATGTTGCCTTTATGCAGACCACTCTGGTATAGTACAGGACTCCATGACCAAACTCAGGGAGGGCCTGACTAAACGAAAGAAAGAGCAAGAAGGTCAACAAAATTGGTTCCAATCCTGGTTTAATTTTTCTCCATGGTTGACCACCCTGATAAGTGCCATAGCAGGACCACTGGTATTGTTATTCCTTGCATGCATATTTGGCCCTTGTATTTTATCTCACTTAAAAAACTTTGTGCAAAGCAAAATAGGTACTTTGGAAAACATGATACTGGAACGTCACCACTACCAACCAGTATCATCTGAAGAAGATGTGGAGAAAGCATCCCTCTGCACACCAGACTCTGACGATGAGTCAGAATCTGTCAATATGCAATTATGTAGGTCAACACCTACCCTGGATGGGAGGGGGTCGGAGGACCACCAACTCACAGGGCAGGAAACCTACTTTTAAAACAAAAACAGAGATGTTGGGAAAAAGTTTAGTTCAGGCTCCTGCAGTGTGACTAGGCCAATGGCTCTCACATGAAACAGGAGCCAAGGACATGAGAAACTCCGCACAAAGCTGTTTAGCAATAAACTGCAACAAATTGTAACATAAGCAAATAGCTGAACAAAGTAACTGCACCACGTAGGCATAGAAACTGTGAACAATGGTGAGTTGTCCATCGGAAGAGTACATACACACACAAGGACAACGTGCAGATATCACGAACAAAGCACAAGACATTCACACACACAAACTGCCTTCGAATGGAATACTTATCTGAAAAGAATGTAACAGCCTTTTGCCTGCTTCATGTAACCACTTTTGTTCGCTTCTTGTAACTTGTACTTGCTTCATGAAATCACCTATAGTTTGCTGAGCTAGAATGTAACCCCCCTTGCTTGCCCCATGTCACCACCCATATTTTGCTTAACTAATAAAAGAGATTGCCTGGATTTGTTCCGGGCTCATTTCATCCCGAGGAGAAATTGACTCTGTGTCTTATTTCTCACTCCGTCCGGCGCGGGTCTGCCCGGACCCTCTCATGGTGAGCCCGCTGGCAGTGAGAAAAGCCACAGAGTTACTATACAAAAAAGAGGAAATAGATGTGGAAAATACAAAACAATATTTAAAGGTTAACGGCTTGCCAGAATTAAAAGAAGGACAGAGAGAAATATTGAATAAGGAAATAACAAGTGTGGAATTAAGAACCGCAGTGCAAAAACAAAAAAAATAATAAAGCCCCGGGGCCAGATGGACTTCCAGGGGAGGTGTATAAGATTCTCTATGAGGATTTCGAAACAACATTATTAGAAGTGTACAATGATGTGTTGGAGAAAGCCAAATTACCAGACTCCTGGACAGAAGCTAATATATGCCTCATCCCAAAAGAAGGTACAGACCCCAAGCAGATAAAAAATTATAGGCCAATCTCGTTGTTGAACACGGATTATAAAAATTTTACTACTATAATTGCGGAAAGACTGAACTTAATATTAAATGATATAATACATTCAGATCAAAATGGCTTTTTACCCACAAGACAAATTAGGAATAACACGAGAATGGTGTTAAATGTCTTGGAATATTATGAAGCACATCCTGAAAAACAGGTGGCACTAATATTTTTAGAAGCCCAGAAAGCATTTGATAATCTTAATTGGCAGTTTATGTTCCAACAGATTGAGGACATGAGATTTGGAGGGAAGTTCGAGAAAATGATAAAGGCAATATATAAGATACAAAAGGCTAGAGTGATAATTAATGGGGATCATACAGAGAAATTTGAAATAAATAAAGGAGTAAGACAGGGATGTCCAATGTCATCTCTACTTTTTATTTTGACTTTAGAAGTGCTATAAGATGTTCCTCAATAAAAGAGGATAATTATAAAAAATTGACACTACAAATGAAAAAAGATTTAGAGGTTTGGGGAAAATTACAATTATCATTATTAGGAAGGATTTCTGTGATTAAAATGAATATATTACCAAAATTATTATAACTATTTCAGACAGTCCCAATAAAATTAGAGAAAAAATTCTTCAAAGAATTAGACAAAATGATTAATAAATTTATTTGGTTGGGTAAAAAAGCACGAATAAATATCAAAACGTTACAAGATAGTAGAAGTAGAGGTGGCCTTGGGCTCCCAAAATGGGAAACTTATTACCAAGCAGCTGGGTGACTTTGGATTAGGGATTGGATAAACTTAGATAATAAAAGGCTTTTAATGATTGAAGGACATGATTTGCAGGCCGGTTGGCACGCCTTCTTATGGGGAAAATACAAGAAGACACACACATATTTTTACCGGCACCAGATAAGAGATGCGCTGATTTGGACGTGGGAAAAGGTCAAAAAGAAATACTATACGAAAATTCCAAATTGGGCCTCACCGATGGAGGCAATGATTCACCCAAATACATTGGACAAAAAAAAGATGATGAGATATAAAGAACTGTTAGACAACCAAGGAAATCTCAAATCAAGGGAAGAATTAAAAGAACAGGGAATAATTATAGATTGGTGGCCATACCTACAGATACAGTCAAAATATAGTAAAGATATTGGATAAAATATTGATAGGCAAGGAAGGAAATTTTTTAACAAAAACTTATAAATACTTACTAGAGGTAGAATTGGAAGAAGAAATAGTAAAAGGTCCAATGATAGCATGGGCACGAAATGTGGGCCGAAATATAGAATTAGAAGAATGGGAAAGAGTATGGAACAAAAATTGCAAATTAACATTGTCAACTGCATATAAAGAAAATCAATATAAAATGTTTTATAGATGGCATTTAACACCGGCGAGATTGGCTAAAATGTATAAAAATATGAATCCGGATTGTTGGAAGTGCAAAAACAAGGAGGGAACATTCTACCATATGTTGTGGCAATGCCCCAAAGGAAAGATTTATTGGGAACAGATAAGGAGATGGATACAGGAGATAAGAAAAGAACAAATTGAACTCAAACCCGAATTATTTCTACTAGGTATAATTAATCCAAAGATTAAAAAACAACTCTAATACATCATTGTACACATAATAACAGCGGCACGTATTGCGTATGCGCAGTGTTGGAAATGTGAAAATATACCAACAAACGATATGATTATTCACAAAATACTAGAATGCGCTGAGATGTACAAGCTTACTCTAGAAACAAAAGACAAGGAAGCAACAGAATTTTAGGAGATATGGAATAAGTGCTATGTTTGGTTAGAACAGAGAAACAAAAATGTATGAAAATTAATGTAAATAACTGTAAATAAATGTAAGAGACATATGACACAGAACTGTTAAAGGGAAAAAATGTATTTTGTTCGTTGTAAAGTGAAAAAGGAAAAGTAAAAATATAAAAAAAAATAAAAAAAATAAAAAAAATAAAAAACGAAAGGACCCCCAGGGAGGATCCTCCACAGCAGAAGGGAGACCCTGAGATCCCCCAAAAGCTCTTCTGTCCATCCTGCTCCGAAAGGGGGAATCGGGGTCTGTCGGTCTTCAGTGGGGGGGGGGGAATAAGTTCTTCCTCAAGAGGATTCGAGCAATTATGGGGAGAAAATGGCTGCCCCTCATTAGGGCTCCTTTCCTGTGGACGGAGCATCCTTGGACCTCAGCCAGGCATCCGACAGAGGAGACCACAACTTTCTTCTTCTGAAGCTGGAAAAAGGTGGAATAGAGTAGACAACATCACCCCCAGAGGGATTTGCAGCTGGCTGACAAGCCTTACTGAAGGAGTAGCCCTCAATGGCGCCACATCAGCATGGAGGGAAGGGAGCAGTGGGGAACCACGATGCTCCATCTTAGGCCCAGGAAACTCTCCAATATCTTCATCAATGACTCAGAGGAGGGAATTGAAAGGGAAACTCAACAGATTTGCACAGGACACCAAACTGGCAGGAGCAGCCAACACCCCAGAAGACAAGCGCAGGATCCAAAAAGATCTGGACAGACTCGCACGAGGGACCCTGTCCAACAAAATGAGTTTCAATGTGGAGAAAAGGAAAAAAAGAAAAAAACAAAGGTACAAGGACAGATTAGGCGAAATCTGGCTCAAAATCAGGGGTTCCTATTGGGGAGCATCGCACTGGAGGTAGCTGTTGAATTCAGAGGCAATCCCCCCTCCCCCCTCACACGTCCTGTTCCTCCCCATCTTTTAACTATAATTTTATCTTGATTGGGAATTCCATTTTTATTGCTATAGAAATATTTATCTGTTAGGATTTTTAATGTTTTTTTTAAACAAGTTTTATTAATTTTCCAGTTTTACAAAGATCCAGATATTAAGGAAGCAGCGTGGTGATTGGGCAATCAATACTCCAATAACAAGATCTTTCGTACATGTCTCAGGTTTCATCATCAAAAATTCCCTCTCTATTTCCCTTGATTATTATATCACATTCAGATTAATACATTGCTAGTTATAACTCGATCAGTTAAGACATTTATCAATATATTTTAACTTATACATAAGTTAAGTCCTTATACATACATAAGTCCTGTTTTAAAATTTTACCTAATTTCAATTACAGTATTCCAATTTAGCTTAATATCCGTAGTATTTAGATTTCGGGTAACCCAAATTTCCCTTATTTCATTACAAAATAGTTGTCATATCTAAAATACACATATTGTTTACTTAAATAGATTCTTACTTTATTTCACAAATATATTCTATTTCTCATCCTAGTATCTCATCACTTACTAATAAAGTATCCTTTATTGTCTAATCCAACTTCCATATTATAATTCAAAACTATTATTCTAATGGCTAATTTTTATTTCCCTTGTAAATCTAAGTCCTAAATATTAAATCAATTAATATCTTTTAAAATCTCCTTAGCCCATTAAGTAAGATTTTAGGCTCTTCCATTATAAGTCAAAAATCCCATTTTTTAAATCTAACTCTAGCTTTCTTTTTGTGCCAAGCAGGCTTCCATACCAGTGCCTTTAAATCCTCAGGTGGGTCTCCCTTCATTCCTACACATGTTATTTGAATCAAGGGAGACCATCCAGTTATCAATTTTTCAATGGAACTGGCCCTTTGTAATCATTGGATTGTTGGCCTAATAGTTCAAATCTCCATGTTTGGTTTGGTATATTTGTCGTCAGTTCAATCTGGTCTTCTTCTTCTTCCGGTTTCATCTGGCTTAGGTAAGAAGTCATGTCCAATGTTGTAGTTGTTGTTTGGTTGTGTAGGCTGTCTAGGTTCTCAATATGCTGTACTTGTTGATCTTCAGCAGCCTCCATCTTAGTGTTGCTTTCTTCAGTTTCTGTTGCTTTTTGAATTGCAGATTTTTTAGTTGAAATGAAGGTTTGACTGTCAAAGTTCTCAGTAGATTGTGCTTGGTGTTCTTCAAAATCCACTTTAATATTAATTTCTTCCTCTTCTGTTGCTTTTTGGATTGTAAGTTCATCAGTTGAAATCGGCTTCATTTTGTAAATTTAGTGTGGCACCTTTATCTTTCAATCTGGAGTTCATTAGCTCAGTAGCTTCAAGACTTTTTTCAAGTATAAGTTTATAGTTAAGTTGTGGGTAGTATTCCTCCATTTCTATGGTGATTACAGATAGTCCTTTAGTGGAGGTTATTTTTGATAAAAGTCAGTAAATGTCCACCTCCACTACTCCTAGAAGTTGTTTTCACCACCCAGCTGTTTCAAATTCTTATCTTTTTTAGATAGTACCAAGGACAAATCTAGGGAATAAGCAGGTCTCAGAGTAAAAAAAATCAGTTGCTATATCAGGCATCGCCACAAGAAGTCCCCGATAGCATGTAAAGTCTCTCTCCAAACTCAAGTTAGCCTTTTATCCAGTTTTAAAAAAAAATTCTTTTCCAACTTAACAAGTAGATAAGGTAATAGGTCTCCGTAGAAATAGGAACTTTTTGGGACCCCAAATATCCAAAAGGTACAAGTCCAGTTATTTAGTTGTTTAGTTTAGTTGTTCTTTTCTTTTCTTTTCTTTTCTTTTCTTTTCTTTTCTTTTCTTTTCTTTTCTTTTCTTTTCTTTTCTTTTCTTCTCTTTTCTTTTCTTTTCTTTTCTTTTCTTTTCTTTTCAAAGTTTTAATTTTCCAAGGTAGGCAGACGCTGCCATGTTAAAAGGGGGGAAGAAATTTCAAGAGGCTTTTAAAGGAAGGATACAAGAAAGGTAAGGTAAGGTGTCACCCAATTCCTCCGCGGTGCTTTCATTGTGCTTGGTGGTAATTTTGGCTTTCGGCTTAGTGATCGGCCATGTCGATGTCCGATCTTTTCTCCGTCGGTCCAAAGGAGCTGCCTCGGATCAAACGGAAGGACTGCCGCCCTTCCGCGATCTGTTGAGGGTCCTCCTCATGGTCGTCACCCCTCCAGGGCGACCTTCGACCCTTTTCAGGGTCTCCCAACGAAGGAAAACCGGACGGCGGAGAGAGCGTTCTCCTCATACGTCCGCCGGCACTACGATCGCAAACCGGAGGCCTGGATTTTAAATGTTTTAATGCTGTAAGCTGCCTAGAGTCATTTTATTATGAGATGGTGGCAAACAAATTTAATAAATAAATAAATATATGTTCCGTTATTATACCTAATAATGTGATTTTATTTTGAATGAGATCCCTACAATTATCTGAAACATGCTGTGTGTGTCTTCCGCGTCTTCTGCGTCTCTTTCCAGCTCCACCACATCTGGCAGGAAATTCCTTCTGTCTTGGGGTGTTTCCAGCGTTTATTCCTGTTGGACTTGTGCAATTTGATGATGGAAACTGATCCCAACCGGGAAGGATTTATGTTTTTTCATCTTTCAATCCTGAAGCAATTTGCCTTTGCAATTTGGGCTTGGCATCTGCCAGCACACTGCTGGCTCTTGTAGATGATTGGTCCACTAGGACTCCGTGAGGCTCCCTCTCACAGATTTACTGCTAGTCAAGTACCTCCTAATACATCCCTAGTACATTTCGGTTTTTCTTGCCTAAATGTAGAACCTTACTTTTTTTCACCATTGAATTTCATTTTGTTAGAGTAGTGCCCAGTGGTTACTGTCTGTCCAATCTTCTGTACTCTTTAAGCTGTCCTTCTGGAGTGGTTGGCCTATTCCTGCCAGCTTGGTGTCGTCTGCAAATTTGATGATTTCCCCATCTATCCCCTCGTCCAAATCATTGATGAAGATGTTGAAGAACACTGGGCCCAGAACAGAGCCCTGGGGCACCCCACTACACACTTCCCTCCATGTAGATGCGGTTCCATTGAGGACCACACGCTGAGTACAGCCGGTCAGCCAGCTCCGTATGCATCTGGTGGTGATGCTGTCTAACCCACATTATTCTATCTTATCAAGTAGTAGGTTGTGATCTACTTTATCAAATGCCTTACTGAAGTCCAAGTAAATTATATCCACAGCATTCCTCTGATCCACTAATTTTGTCACTTGGTCAAAGAATGCAATAAGATTTTTCTGGCATGATCTGTCCATTTTTTCCCCTTTTTTGAAGATGGGAACTACATCAGCTCTTTTCCAGTCCTCCGGTAATTCCCCAGTGCTCCAGGATCTTTGAAAAATATAGTTCAGTGGCTCTGAGATCACATCTGCCAGTTCCTTGAGAACCCTGGGGTGTAATCCATCTGGTCCTGGTGATTTGAACTCGTCTAGGCTGGACAGGTGCTCACTTACCGTTTTCTTGCCTATCTTAACTTGCATCTGGGCAGACTGGACAGATCTTGACAGACTCAAACAAGGGACCCTGTCCAACAAAATGAGTTTCAATGTGGAGAAAAGGAAAAAAAGAAAAAACCAAAGGTACAAGTACAGATTAGGCGAAATCTGGCTCAAAAACAAGGGGGGTCCTAATGGAGGTAGCTGTTGAATTAAGAGGCAATCCCCCTCTCCCCTCCCCCATCCTGTTCCTCCCCATCTTTTAACTATAATTTTATCTTGATTGGGAATTCCATTTTTATTGCTATAGAAATATTTATCTGTTAGAATTGTTAATGTTTTTTAAAAAAACAAGTTTTATTAATTTTCCAGTTTTACAAAGATCCAAATATTAAGGAAGCAGTGTGGTGATTGGGTAATCAATAATCCAATAACAAGATCTTTCGTACGTTTCTCAAGTTTCATCATCAAAAATTCCCTCTCTATTTCCCTTGATTATTATATCACATTCAAATTAATACATTGCTAGTTATAATTCGATCAGTTAAGACATTTATCAATATATTTTAACTTATACATATCCATATCCTGTTTTAAAATTTTACCTAATTTCAATTAGAGTGCAGAGAAGGGCAACAAAGATGATTAGGGGACTGGAGGCTAAAGCATATCAGGAACATTTGCTGGAATTGGGTATGTCTAGTTTAATGAAAAGAAGGACTAGGGGTGACATGATAGCAGTATTCCAATATCTCAGGGGTTGCCACAAAGAAGAGGGAGTCAAGCTATTCTCCAAGGCGCCTGAGGGCAGGACAAGAAGTAATGGATGGAAACTAGTCAAGGAAGAGCAAACTTGAATGAGGAGAAACTTCCTGACAGTTATAACAATAAACCAGTGGAACAACCCTGCCCTCCATAAGCGGTGAATGCTCGCAACACTCTGGAAGTTTTTTAAGGAAGAACTGGACAGCCATTTGTCTGAATGGTAATAGGGTTTTCCGCCTGAGCAGGGGTTGGACTCGATGACCTCCAAGGTCCGCTTCCACTTTATTATTATTATTATTATTATTATATTATTATTATTATTGTTATATTATTATATTATTATTATTATTTTATTATTATTATGATTATTATTATTCTTATTATTATTATTTTATTATTATTACTTATTTATAATTTATTATTATTATTATTATTATTATTAATTACAGTATTCCAATTTAGCTTAATATCCGTAGTATTTAGATTTCGGGTAACCCAAATTTCCCTTATTTCATTACAAAATAGTTGTCATATCTAATTTACACATATTGTTTACTTAAATAGATTCTTACTTTATTTCACAAATATATTCTATTTCTCATCCTAGTACCTCATCACTTACTAATAAAGTATCCTTTATTTCAGAAAAGGCAGGCACAGCCACACTTCTCTGTGCATTAATGATTCACCTGTGGAGATGGTTACCAGCATCAAATTCCTGGGTGTGCAGCTAACGAGTAGGCTGGCTTGGTCGCTCAACAGTGAGAAACTGGTGAAGCGGGCACAGCAGCGCCTGCATTTTCTGCGCCGCATGAGAAAAGCACATCTTCCTTCCCCTCTCCTGACCACTTTCCACAGGGGGACAATCGAGAGCATCCTGTCATATAGCATCACAGTCTGGTTTGAAGGCATCACTGCTTCAGACAGGAAGGCGGTGCAGAGAGTGGTGAGAATGGCCGAAAAGATCATTGGCAGTTCCCTCCCTCCCATCCAGGACATAGCACAGAAGCGCTGCTTGAGCAGGGTCCATAAGATTATCTGGGACACTACACATCCTCTTCACGACCTGTTTTCCTTATTACCTTCTGGGAGGAGGGGGCTTCGTGGTATCCGAAGCAGAACATCCAGATTCAGCGATAGTTTCATTCCATACAGCATTAACCTTGCGAACTCTCAAACTTCCTCCTTGCGTTATATATTCAAGATGGACAGTATTTAATATTTATTTGCTATGCATATGTAGGGATGTGGGTCTATATATATGTTGTACATAGTATGTTTAGGCGTGTGTCATGTATATGTTTCACTTTGAGAGCGGGCAACTAAATTTCATTTTTTATGTGTGCCATTGTGCCCACAATATAAAAATGACAATAAAGGTTATTTATCTTATCTTATCTATCTTATCTAATCCAACTTCCATATTATAATTCAAAACTATTATTCTAATGGCTAATTTTTATTTCCCTTGTAAATCTAAGTCCTAAATATTAAATCAATTAATATCTTTTAAAATCTCCTTAGCCCATTAAGTAAGATTTTAGGCTCTTCCATTATAAGTCAAAAAATCCCATTTTTTAAATCTAACTCTAGCTTTCTTTTTGTGCCAAGCAGGCTTCCATACCAGTGCCTTTAAATCCTCAGGTGGGTCTCCCTTCATTCCTACACATGTTATTTGAATCAAGGGAGACCATCCAGTTATCAATTTTTCAATGGAACTGGCCCCTTTGGAATCATTGGATTGTTGGCCTAATAGTTCAAATCTCCATGTTTGGTTTGGTATATTTGTCATCAGTTCAATCTGGTCTTCTTCTTCTTCCGGTTTCATCTGGCTTAGGAAAGAAGTTATGTCCAATGTTGTAGTTGTTGTTTGGTTGTTTGGTTGTCTAGGTTCTCAATATGCTGTACTTGTTGATCTTCAGCAGCCTCCATCTTCGTGTTGCTTTCTTCAGTTTCTGTTGGTTTTTGAATTGCATTTTAGTTGAAATCAACGTTTGACTGTCAAAGTTCTCAGTAGATTGTGCTTGGTGTTCTTTAAAATCCACTTTAATATTAATTTCTTCCTCTTCTGTTGCTTTTTGGATTGTAAGTTCATCAGTTGAAATCTGGGCTTCATTTTGTAAATTTAGTGAGGCACCTTTGTCTTTCAATCTGGAGTTCATTAGCTCAGTAGCTTCAAGAATTTTTTCAAGTATAAGTTTATAGTTAAGTTGTGGGTAGTATTCTTCCATTTCTATGGTTATTACAGATAGTCCTTTAGTGGAGGCTATTTTTGATAAAAGTCAGTAAATGTCCACCTCCACTACTCCTAGAAGTTGTTTTCACCACCCAGCTGTTTCAAATTCTTATCTTTTTAGATAGTACCAAGGACAAATCTAGGGAGTAAGCAGGACTCAGAGTAAAAAAAACCAGTTGCTATATCAGGCTTCGCCACAAGATGTCCCCGATAGCATGTAAAGTCTCTCTCCAAACTCAAGTTAGGTTTTTATCCAGTTTAAAAAAAAATTCTTTTCCAACTTAACAAGTAGATAAGGTAATAAGATCTCCGTAGAAATAGGAACGTTTTGGGACCCCAAATATCCAAAAGGTACAAGTCCAGTTATTTAGTTGTTTAGTTTAGTTGTTCTTTTCTTTTCTTTTCTTTTCTTTTCTAAGCTTTAATTTCCCAAGGTAGGCAGACGCCGCCATGTTAAAAGGGGGAAAGAAATTTCAAGAGGCTTTTACAGGAAGGATACAAGAAAGGTAAGATAAGGTCTCACCCAATTCCTCCACGGTGCTTTCGTTGTGTTTGATGGTAATTTTGCCTTTCGGCTGGTACGGCTTAGTGATCGGCCATGTTGAGGGCCGATCTTTTCTCCGTCGGTCCAAAGGAGCTGTCTTGGATCAAACGGAAGGACTGCTGCCCTTCTGCGATCTGTTGAGGGTCCTCCTCATGGTCGTCACCCCTCCAGGGCGGCTTTCGACCCTTTTCAGGGTCTCCCAACGAAGGAAAACCAGACGTTGGAGAGAGCGTTCTCCTCGTACGTCCACCGGCACCACGATCGCAAACCGGAAGCCTGGATTTTTAATGTTTAAATGCTGTAAGCTGCCTAGAGTCATTTTATCATGAGATGGTGGCAAATAAATTTAATAAATAAATAAATATATGTTCCGGAATTATACCTAATAATGTGATTTTATTTTGAATGAGATCCCTACAATTATCTGAAACATGCTGTGTGTGTATTCCGCGTCTTCTGCGTCTCTTTCTAGCTCTACCACATCTGGCAGAAAATTCCTTCTGTCTCGGGGTGTTTCCAGCATTTACTCCTGTTGGACTTGTGCAATTTGATGATGGAAACTGATCCCAACCGGGAAGGATTTATGTTTTTTCATCTTTCAGGATCCCCTGAAGCAATTTGCTTTGGCAATTTGCTTTGGAAATGACTTAAAACCCAGAATAATTTCAGGAGTGAAAAGGGATCTTGGCTTGAACTAACTCACTTTGTCTCCCATTCTGGCCCCTCCTATGTCTCCGTGTCCCTCCTCCCTCTCCTCCCCTCCAGCCAAGCCCACAGTCTCCATCTCCTCCACCAAGCTGGATCCAGCTTCCCCCCACACCATCCTCCTCTGCACCGTGAGGGACTTCTACCCTGTGGAGATCGAGATCCGGTGGCTGAAGAACAGGCGGCCGGAGGAGGAGGACATGGCCTTCGGGGAGGAGCTCCAGAATGGAGACTGGACCTACCAGCTCCAGGTGATGCTGGAGACACAGCCCCAGCGGGGGGACATCTACACCTGCCAAGTGGGGCACGCCAGCCTGGAGGCCCCCATCACCGTCCAGTGGGGTGAGCCCCTCCCCTCCCTCCCCTCCTGGTCTGGGGACCCCATCCTGCCCTGAGAAGGGGAGGAGAGACCCTCCCTTTTGGGGGGAGCCAGAAGGGACCCTTTTTGGGGGGGAAGCTGGCCTTGATCCTCCTGCTCAGGGGAGGCTCCTTCCCCAGAGCCCCGTTCCTCCAACTCAGCCAAGAGCAAACTCTGGACGGGGATTGTGGCAGCCGTGATCGGGGTGATCTTCTTTGCAATGGGGCTTTCCCTCTACCTGAAGAGCAAGAAAGGTGAGTCTGGGGGGCTGGATAAGAGATTGTGGGGAGGGGACCAACCAGGGGAGGCTTCTCAGCAAGCTTAGCAGATGGCAAGGAGGGTCCCCTTGGAGATTTGCTTGGTAAATTCTGTTCTTTCAGAGTCTACTGTATAAGTGAGCATTGTGCAACCTATTATGGGCTATCGATGGGGAGGGGGACCCCCGAGTTGTCCAGCCCATGAAGGGTTCTGATTGGCTCTTTTTCTCCTTTCAGCAATTCCCATCCAGCCTCCTGCAAGTGAGTTTCTCCTCAAGTTATAGATGTTTCTTATCGCTTCTCGGCCTTTTGGCTAAGACCAAGTGTAGTATAGATGTTTCTTTAATATTCGTTAATTGTTCCTTTTTTAAAAAAAAAATGTGCCTGAACGAAACCTCCTTGTTGTGGATAATACAAATTTTTGAAATTTTGGGCAGCTTTTCCTTACAGAGACCTGCAAATGCATTGCAATCAAAAACAAACACATACACACAAACACTAAAATCTGGCCCAGGATGTTTCCAAGTTTTGGGAAATTGCAAAAGGGAAGGGAAGTCTCCTTGTGACATGTCTCACAATTTCTGGCAAAGTGACACCCCTCATCCTGGCCCCATCTTTTTTGTTAATATGAAACGTCTGGGGGGGGAAGGTCTCCTTTCTTGATTAACCCCCCAGTTAAGTCAATTGGGGAAAATTCCACAAGTCCCGGGAGATGAATTGCTGGTCCTTCCCAGTCTTTTCCTTCCTGAAAGGGGCGGAGCCTCCCTCCCTCCTGTCCCTGCCTATCAACACCCCCCCTGTAATGTGGGACTGTCTGGGGGCAGCTGAAAAAGAGGAATAATAAGTTATTTACACTGAAGGTTTCACATTATATTTTAATTTTCTCCCCATCTCTTTTTTTCTACAGCACTCATGAATTAATTCTGCCGTCCTTCCTGCTTCCTGATGGGAAAGGAAGTTTTTTTTTTTCAGTAGCTGATGAATTTCTGTCTTTTTTCCAACCTCCGGAAAATGGAGGCTCAAGATTTTAGATTGGGGAGAGGAGAATGGCAGCCTGGAGCTTCTCCTGCTGAGAGGCCCCCCATGTTTCTTTTAGGGCCTCCCTTTCTTGTGAGTGAGGGGTGGAGACCATCTAGACTGACCCCAGGGACTCTGGACCTGTCTGTCCATCCAGAACCCCAAATCTCTCTCTGTTTTGAACTCACAGCAGCTTCATCTCCGTTAGTCTTCCTACGAATCACTTCCCTTCCCTTCGCTTTGCTATAAAACAATAAAATTTAAATTGTAGAAAAACCCTGGAATTCCTCCTCCTTTCCTTCCTTCCTCTTTCCTGCCCCCCACAGGAGGGTCCTCCCTTTTCCCCTCCCCCTCCCCAGATTGAGGCCTCCCCTGCCTCCGGATTGACCACCCAGGTTGGTTTAGATCCGAAGCCAGAACTGGTTCGGGAGGAGGGTGGGCAGATCCCAGGGAGGGGAAGGGGCAGGACCCCCCTCCTCCTCAATCTCTCCAAGCCCTGCCAGATGGAGGGGACCCCTGGGAGACCCCCTATTCCTGCTTCCCCTGGAGAGCCTCTTCCGTGACTGGGAAGCTGCTGGAGCTGGAGGTTCTCCTGGCTTCATCCGGGGCCTCTTTCTCCAGGATCGGAGCCAGTTTGAGCCCCTCAAGCCAGGGGAGGCTCCTTCCCCATTCGCACCCAGCACCCCCTCCCTCCCTCCCTTGATCCCGTCAGCTGCCTGCCCTCCAGACGAACTCCCCCCCATCCATTCCCTCCCCAAAAAAGGTGCCCCAGCCGGGGAGGGCCGAGAGCAGGGCGGCCTCCCTGGGGATGGAGGGGTCATCTTTGCTTTGTCTGCTGGTGGGTGAAGTCACAAAGGACTCTGCCCGGAGACCGATGATGCTGCAGAAGGGGGAATTCCCATTGGTTCCATCCCTTCTTCAGGGCATTTCCAGTTCTGAAGTCCGAGGAAAATGCCTCCCCCGCCCCCACTCCAGACCCCCCCCTCCGATTCCGCCTCTGGGGCTGGGAGTGTCCCTGGGCTCTGCCAGGGTCTCCCTGCTGCTGGTGGGGGGAGGGGGGCGCTGGGTGAGATCCCTGGAAGAGAACGGGGAAGGAGGGGCTGGGCGGGTGGGGGTAAGGGCTGGAAGGGACCCCCAGTGCTCCTGGGGGAGGGGGAGAGAAAGGGGCTGGGCGGGAGGAAGTGAGAAGTTGGGAGGGACCCTCAGTTCCCCTGCGGTGGGTGGAAGGGAAGAAAGGGGCTGGGACCCCAGACGTGACTTTTGGAAAGGGGTGGAGGGTAAGAGAGACTGCGGGAGCCTCCCTCCCTCCCTCAGATCCCCCCCAGGAGGACGGAGAGAGAGAGACCCCTCCCTTTGACGGTTGTGGCTGAGGTGGGGAGGGGGCCATGGGAAGACAGCCGAGGTGGGATTTTCTAAGGGAAAAATTTAGTTCATCATAGTCTGAGTGTCCCAAGACCCTCATTGATTCCACTCTAGATCTGCACTTTTATACCGGCAAAAATTCTTCCAAAATGTTACTTTATATATTTCCCTGCTGAAAGGGAGAAGAACTTTGGAATCACAGGATCCCACCTGGGTTGGTCTCCGGGACCAGGGCTTTTCTCTTCCGAGCTTTGGGACTAGGGCTGGAGCCCACCCTCGGGGAGAAGTTTGCCCTGGCAGAGGGGGGGGGGGCTGTTCTGGGTGTGGTGGTTGTGGTGCCTGGGCTGCGTGTGGCTTTTTAGGTGTGGGTTGGGCTGTGCTGATGTCTGGCAAATAAGTTACTACTTTGACATTATGGCCAAGATGTGGAGGTTGCCTGAAGGAAGGAGCTCAAAGCGGAGGAGAAACGGCCAGACTTTATTCGAAGATCCTCATTCAGGGCTGCTTTGCCAGAAAAAGGGGGGCCCTGAGGGAGATTCCTTCCCATTTGGGGTTGAGGGGCGGGAAATCTGAAGGAGTCGCTTCGTCCAGACGTTCTGAGCACGGGAGATGTGTGTTTCAAGAAAATTGAGTTGGGAGGGGCCAGAACGAGCGGACGAGCCAATGGGAATTCTCCCTGCTTGAGCATCATCGGTCTCCGGGCAGAGTCCTTTGTGACTTCACCCGATGGAGGAGGGAGTTCCCCGCAGAGAGACAAGCGGAGAAAGTGGGAGGGGGGATCTGTTGGGTATGTGGGGGGGCTGCAGCTCAAGGGGGGTGTTCATGGCAGCCCCAGAAGGGACCCTCCACTTTCCTTGGTCTCTTCATGATTCTCGGCCAGACTTTCCTCTGTGTGCATAGAGGGGTGGACTAGATGTCCGTTTAGGCTCCCATACTGCCACAAGGGATGCCGATGGAGCACCTGGTCCTTCCCTGAAAGAGGCCTCTGGGCCCCCTCCAGCTCACTTGGGGGAGGGGAAGGGTCCCTGAAATGGGGGGGGGGTTCGGGGGGCTGACTAAGGAGGAGAAGGGAGGGGCGAATCACCCAGGAGCAGCAGGGGGAGGGGCTAATCCGGAGGGAGGGCCTCGTGGGGGAGGGGAGGGGAAGGTCAGCCCCACCGCCCGGGCATCCCCAGAGGCAGGGGGCAGCCCCACAGTCGGGAGGGGCTGGGAGGCCAAAGGCTGAAAGAGGCCGAATCCAGGAAAAGCTCTTTCTCAAATATTCCTCAGGAAAAAACCTGTTTGTTCATCCTCTGAGTTATGCTCAGGATTGTCTCGGGTGGCTCTGGGGTCCCAATCCCTACCCCCCTCACTCTCGGCAGGGATCCGGATTGAAGCTGCCCCCCCCAAGAGCTGCCTGGTCTCCATTGACTCCTCCCCCCTCCCCCGAGACTGCTCTCCGAGTGGGACATTTTCCTAAAGGGGACGGCAGCATTTCTTGCCCTCCCCTCGGCTTGGGAAAAAAAGTCCCCCCCCAGGCAGAAACAGCGCCGTTTGGAGGTTAGGCAGGAATCGGGGGCTGGTCCAGTTCATCTGTGCAAGGGGGGGGGGCAGTTTTATTTTATTTCTTTTTTTTATGTCATAGTTTATACCCCTTCAATTCCCACACAGTTCAATAAAATGGAAGGAAGGAAGGAAGGAAGGAAGGAAGGAAGGAAGGAAGGAAGGAAGGAAGGAAGGAAGGAAGGAAGGAAGGAAGGAGCAATTCTTGAACCAAAAACTGACCTATTTGCGGTGGGTCAGAAAACCCCACAATGCTGGGGGCAAAATCTCCTGTCCGGCAGCCCCTTTGCCAGGAACGGCCCAAAAGGCAGAAGCTTCCCAGGAGGGGCGGTGGGGGGCAGTGACCCTGCATGATTGGGGGAGGGTGTGTGTGTGTGAAGGCGCACAAGGACTCCCCAGTCAGCTGCCTAAGAGACCCCCCTCCATGTCCTCGCTGGCTATGGGGCTGCTCCT